>JAZKJV010002476.1:0-453818 GCA_037367405.1 Ottelia alismoides | reverse complement strand
TGTAGCCTACGTGCCGCCAGCTCACCCTGTAAAGCGCTTTCTCCTACCCCCGATTTGTCGGGCAGAGGAGGGGTGTGGGCCAAGACACGGACCCTTTGGCTTGGAGGTCGGTGACCGATTAGACGGTTCTGCTGTAGAAATTGCTCATCTAGGACTCGGTTTTTCCCATTGCAACATTTAGGGTAGTTTGCTTTTCTGTCTTTAAATTCTGCGTGGATCACTTGCATGTAGAGTGCTGGAGGCAAGGTACGCATTTCTGACTTAGCATGCCATCATTGATTTCATCGCGCATCGGCTTTTTTCGACTTCTCCCCCCTGTTTTGGACCTAAATAACCAGGAGAACCGAAAAATTCGTTAGGTCTTTGGTTTCTATTTGAAAAATATTAAAAAGAAAAATCATAAAATTGGGACTGGATAAGACTATTGACCCTAAAAGACACTCACCATAAAAATTTGTCTTGGGGAGAGCAACCCCCTCATTGTATGGTTTGACTGCGCGAGAGAGTGACCCGCACCCTAGGTAGAGCCCTCCGGTGTTATTCCCGACCGATTACCGACTTTTCCGTGCGGGCCAGTCGGTTGGGGTAGCATCGGGTATCTAACAGTTCATGTAGCGCCTGATATCTTGTTGGTTCACCTAATAAAAATTGACAAGATAATTTGACTGAACTTTCACGGTCTTCAGCTCGCGTTGCGTTGGTGAATCGGGGGTTTGCATTCTGATCATGTTCTCCAGATCTCATCCGCACTACTCGCCAGATCAAGATGATGGGTAGACGCTCTCTTAGGCAGCCTCTGGCTGCACCGCTTTTGGGCACGTCTACCCAATCATATAGGTTGGCCTGCGAGAGCCAAGACCAGCTCTCCGAGCCTGAGTACGACTCCGCCCTGTTCCCCCTCGACCCCCTTTCTTTCGGACCTGAGCGACATGAGCCCGAGGAGAGATTGATGGATTTGACAGCACCGGAGTTGGGCTCATCTGATTTTGCAGACGTCATGGCCGGCAGTTCTGAGGATCGCTCCCGTCAGCCTGAGCACTTCGTATTGGATCAGGGAGCGATCAACTCCACCCTGATCGCCTCGTTAGAGACCGTCCAGCAGCAGCTGAGGGATCAGGGAGCATTCATGATTGACATGAGGAGAGAGATGGAGCAGATGCGAGCAGAGAGACCAGAGCGAGAGCAGAGGAGAGAGGGACTGAGGATCCCAGATGATGCGGATGCAGCAGCCGCAGCAGCAGCAGCCGCCGCAGCCGTGGCCGGAGGACCACCGAGACCGATGCGGGAGCTACACAATCTCGGATCGACGCTGACGCACCACTAGGTAGTACTTCCAGCGATCGTGGGGGACTTCAAGTTCCCCCCGAACACTTTGCAGCTACTCCCCCGCTTCCATGGACTCGCGACAGAGGAGCCCCATCTTCACCTCCAGGAGTTCTTGATGATATGCAGCACTATCCACGACCGTCAGGTGGACCAGGACACGATCAGGATGATCGCCTTCCCCTTCTCCTTAGCTGAAAGAGCAGCCACCTGGCTGAAGCATTTAGGGAAGTTTGTCTACACCTGGGAGCAGCTCCGCACCGAGTACTTGAACAAGTACTATCCACTCGTGCAGACGAATGCAGCGAGGACCCTGATCAGCAACTTCTCCATGCTCCCCAACGAGCAATTCCACGAGGCATGGGAGAGGTTCCGAGAGCTCACCGACAGATGCCCGCACCACGACATCTCGAAGCCGAACCTTGTTCAGAGCTTCTTCAGCAGGTTGACACCAGAGCTCCAGGGCCTGGTGAATTCTTCTTGCGGCGGGTCCTAATTCGCCAAGGACCACGACCAGGTCTGGGCCATTTACGAGGAGATGGCCGAGAATTACATGGTGATGTCCCAGACCCGGTTGTATACACAGGGGAGACCCCAGCAGCAGCCAGGACCCGTGCAGTACCAGAGGATAGCACGGGTCGACGTCGGTCCATCCAGTTCTTCCGCAGTTGCAGCAGCACAGGTAGAGTCGTCCGCTGCAGATATGGGCATTATCAACGAGAAGTTGGACCGGATGGAGCTGATCGAGAAGAAGCAGTGCTAGAGCATCACGCAGATGGAACAGATGGCACAGACTCTGAGCGACATGAAGACCCAGCTCATGTGTCTCAAGGAGGCACAGACGGCTTCACATCCCCGTCTTCAGTCGCGAGGCGACACCGGTGGCAGCAGCAGCTCGTCCCAGCGCTCCAGCACCCTTCAGCAGCCTAGACAGGTTCACCTTGTACAGGCGGAGCCGTACCAGCAGCAGCGGCCCTCTTACCAGTCCCCACCATCTCCAGACATGCAGATGGTGGTATACCAGCCGGATCAGCCTCTGGCAGTACTCCCGCTAGCCCCCTATGATGCAGAGCCGTTGATGGATGTCAACGGGATTTGGTATGACCGCCCCCAGCCTGGGATCCGACGAGACCATCCCGGATTCAGGTGGGGGAGTGGAGGTACCCAGCCCCAACAGCAGTCATCCGGTTAGGGAGGGCAGTATGGCCAGCAGAGAGATCACCAGCCGCAGCAGCAGCCCCCAACCTACCAGTCACACCAACAGTCTTCCTTCGTTCCTCGTCCCTATCAGCAGCAGGGACAGTCTTGGAGATGTGAGCAGCAGGCTCACCCACCACACCAGCAGCAGCATCCTTCCTCCTACACCTCTTACCAGCAGCACCAGTTCCAGCAGCCTCAGCACCAGAGAGGCTACCCGTCGGGCTCCCATGAGAGCCCCACCTTGGATGACATAGCCCGCCTCCTCACGGACCAGCAGGCTACCTTCAGACGGGAGATGGACGAGTTCCGCCAGGAGATGCGGGACCTTGTGAGAGGGAAGGCCGCCATTCCTGCACAGATAGAGCCAAATCCGAACAACCTGAAGAGGAAATCTGAGCAGGTAGTTTCCACTGAGCATGCCACTCCTAGTGATCCATTTGATGATATGTCTTCGGATCTATTTGATGCTGATTTTGTTACACTTAGGAGCGGTAGAGCACCAGCAGGCGGCACCTCATCTGAGCGACGACTCGAGGACCCACCCAGGGCGCCAGATGAGGAGGAGGAGAGCAGTACTGAGGCCGCACACGATGATGATGGTGGTACTGACGCCACCAAGGATGCTGATTCCACCAGCAAAACTGAGGCCACCGCTTCACCAATTCGAGGAGGTGGTGCTGAAGCCACCAGAGGAGCCGAGCCAGCCCGCGGTACTGAGGCCGCGAGACGTCCAACAGCAGAGCCAGCCCGCGGTACTGAGGCCGCGAGACGTCCAGCAGCAGAGCCAGCCCGTGGTGGTACTGAGGCCACCGGTGTTCGTTTTGACAGAGATGTTGTCTTTCCTTCGGTTGATGTATCTCAGAACTCTATTTTGAATAAAGGAAAAGGTTTAGTTTCTTCTGGTCCCACTGTGGTGCTTGATGTATGTGCGGATCCGATCGTCGAGCCGTCTAGGCCTTTTCCTAGTCCTTCATCTGCGAAGGACCCTGTGATCCCCTTCCCTAGAGCCCTTCAGATGGGGAAGGAGAAGAAAAAAGAAAAAGACCCAAAAAAGAGAGAGCAGGAGGAATTCAGCCAGAGCATGATCGACAGATTTCACATCCAGCTGACCCTCCAGGAGGCTTTGCAGCACATCCCCCTTCTTCAGCGATCTTTGAGAGACAGGACCACAGTCAGGAGGAGGAGGAGGAACCACACTTCAGAGATTCATGTGCTGACGAAAGCCACGTGTTTCGTGATCCAGAACTGTCTGCCGGCCAAGAGGCCAGATTCAGGGGCCCCGTATGTCAGATGTCAGATTAGTGAGCAGAGGTTCGACCGGACTCTATTGGATAGCGGATCGTCGATCAACCTTCTTCCGGCAGCCCTTCTCGACCGCTTCGAGTTGGGCACTCTTAGACAGAGCAGGACAGTCCTTCAGTTTGCTGATCGATCTGTCAAGAGGCCGAAGGGGTTGTTGCGAGACGTTATCGTCACGATTCAGGGCCTGTAATTCCCCGTGGACTTCGTAGTGTTGGACATGGAGATCCCTGACTCAGTGGCCGATACCCCCATCATCCTCGGTCGTCCGTTCTTGGCCACAGCCAAGGCAGTGACTGATCATGATAGCGGGAAGGTATACTTTCGCGTCGAGGGCGAAAGTATACAAATAGAGACGGTCGAGGACTACAGAGCCAGAGAGAGAGCACGCTCAGAGGCTAGCACAGATTCAGAGCAGCTGACAGACGCCGAGCCAGACATCCACCAGGACTGTGATTTTGTGATCACAGACGACGAGGCAGCATGGGCAGATCCTACAGCA
The DNA here is from genome assembly GCA_037367405.1 of Ottelia alismoides. NCBI lineage: Eukaryota > Viridiplantae > Streptophyta > Magnoliopsida > Alismatales > Hydrocharitaceae > Ottelia > Ottelia alismoides. The sequence continues at coordinate 449,494 of JAZKJV010002476.1, read as the reverse complement.
CAGGCCATCCTCTCATTTTCAGATACAGCTGATGCCGAGATGATAGCAGAGGAGAGTCTGGAGAGGACAGCCCTGGTCCAGGATACCACAGAGGCAGCAGAGCCGGTTCTTGACATTGACACGGGTTTCAGTAATGGTGGTGCTGAGGCCACCTTTTGTTTCGGTGGTACTGATGCCAGACTTGATGCAGATCCCTCGGATTCAGAGTCGGATTGGGCAGATTGTGATGATCAGATGCCAGACTTGAGTCCACTTGAGCCTACAGATGAGGAGGAGGTAGAGGCAAAGCAGATCAGAGACAGCACAGTTGAGCAGCCTTCTTCAGATCCAGTTTGCGAGAGTTTACTTTCTTTCTCCCAAACAGATTTGGCAGATTTAGCAGCATTGACACATTTCCTTCCACAGCCAGAGTTGCCAGCGCCCAGCTGTCCAGAGCTGAAGCCGCTCCCTACTTCGCTGAAGTATCGGTTCCTTGCGGGCGAACCTGAGATGTACCCAGTCATCATCTCCGCCGATCTGACTGGAGAGCAAGAATCCCGTTTGATGGGGGTTCTTGAAAAGAACCGCAAGGCAATCGGATGGAGCGTAGCAGATCTCCAAGGGATTAGTCCATCAGTGTGCTCCCACCATATCTATCTCGAGGAGGGGGCGAAGCCGTCGCGTGAGTTCCAGCGGCGGTTGAACCCCAACCTGAGAGAAGTCGTGATGAAGGAAATATCAAAATGGTGGAGTGCAGATTTTATTTATCCCATTTCCGACTCCAAGTGGGTCAGCCCCTTGCATGTGGTGCCCAAGAAGACGGGCATCACGACTGTGATCAGTGAGTCAGGAGAGGAGATTGCTACACGAGTACCTACCTCTTGGAGGGTCTGTGTTGACTACAGGAGACTCAACCAGGCCACCAAGAAGGACCATTTCCCCCTGCCTTTTATTGACCATATCATTGAGAGACTGGCAGGGAAGAGCCATTATTGCTTCCTGGATGGGTACTCGGGCTACAACCAGGTGGCCATCGCTCCTGAAGATTAGGAGAAGACCACCTTTACCTGTCCCTTTGGTACATATGCCTTTTGACGCATGCCTTTTGGGCTATGCAATGCCCCTGCGACTTTTCAAAGGTGCATGCTGTCGATCTTTTAGGACATGGTAGGGGAGTGTTTGGAGGTCTTCATGGACGATTTCTCGGTCTACAGCGACGGATTTGACTCATGTCTTGACTTCCTAGACCGAGTACTCCAGCGATGTATTGAGTTCCATTTGGTTCTATCTTGGGAGAAGAGTCACTTCATGGTGACTCAAGGGACGGTGCTTAGCCATATCATCTCCAACAGGGGCATGGAGGTGGATCCGGCCAAGGTTGATGTCATTAGAAAACTCGCACCACCGTCCAACTTGAGGCAGCTACGGTCATTCCTGGGGCACGTTGGATTTTATAGGAGATTTATTCAGGATTTCAGCAGGATTGCCCGGCCGTTGACTGACCTCTTGACGAAAGACACCGAGTTCCTTGTCGATGACAAGTGTCTTTCGTCCTTTGCGACTCTCCAGCAGTGTGTTATTGAGGCTCCTGTCCTCCAGCCGCCTGATTGGTCTCTCCCATTTGAGATCATGACGGACGCCTCCGATTTTGCCTTAGGGGCAGTGCAGGGACAGAGGAGGGATGGAGTTCCATTTGCCATTCACTACGCTAGCCGCACATTGGATTCCGCTCAGCGGAATTACACGGTCACGGAGAAGGAGATGCTAGCCGTAGTGTTCGCCCTAGATAAGTTTCGATCTTATATCATTGGATCTAGAGTGACTTTGTACACAGATCACACCGCCATCAGGTACCTCATGGCAAAGAAGGATGCCAAGGCCAGACTTACTAGATGGATCCTTCTACTCCAGGAGTTCGACATTGAGATCAAGGATAAGCCTGGAGTCAAGAATGTGGTGGCGGATCATCTCTCCCTTTTAGAGCAGCCTGAGGAGTCTGAGCAGACTGATCCCATTCGAGATACCTTCCCAGATGAGGCGATCCTTGCTATCGCCTCACTCCTGTGGTATGCCGATATTGTGAACTTTCTCGTTGCTGGGAAAGTCCCACAAGATTGGCCCAGGCAGAGGCTTGAGACCTTCCTTGCGAAGGCCAAGTCCTACCATTGGGAGGATCCCATCCTTTACCACGAAGGAGGGGATAGCGTCTGGCGTCGGTGTATTCCTCAGGAGGAACACCATAGCGTCCTCACTTACTGCCACAAGCTTGAGGCAGGAGGACATCATTCTGGGAGGAGGACGGCACAGAAGGTGCTCCAATCCGGATTGTGGTGGCCTACCCTCTTCAAGGACTCTGATGAGTTCGTGAAGAGGTGTACTGACTGTCAGAGGATGGGCACTTGTGGACAGCGTGATATGATGCCGATGCAGCCCATTCACTTCTGTGAGGTTTTTGACGCATGGGGCATCGATTTCATGGGTCCATTCCCTAAGAGTCAGGGATTTGAGTACATTCTGTTGGCCATGGATTATGTTAGTCGTTGGGTTGAGGCTATCCCCGCCCGAGCCGCTGATGCGAGGACAGTTTGCAGATTTTTGAGGAAGCACATCATCACGCGGTTCGGGGTTCCACGAGTTCTGATTTCTGATGGGGGGTCTCATTTCATCAACGACCAGGTGAAGGCCCTTGCTAGCGAGTTAGGAATAGACCATCGTGTTGCTACACCGTACCATCCACAGACGAATGGTCTAGCCAAGGTGTCGAATAGGGAGATCAAGACTATACTGCAGAAAGTCGTCCGCCCTGACCGAAAGGATTGGTCACAGCTTTTGGACTCGGTCTTGTGGGCATATAGGACGTCTTTCAAGACACCATTGGGCACATCTCCCTTTCGCCTCGTGTATGGCAAGCCGTGCCATTTACCTGTTGAGCTGAGGCACAAGTCACTTTGGGCAGTTACAGATATTCTTATGGATCCATATGGTATGGGAGACCAGAGGAGGGCAGAGTTGGCAGCCCTGGAAGAGCTTAGAGATACAGCATTCTCAAACAGCCTACATTATAAGGAGAAAGTGAAGGAGTGGCATGATTCTCATATCAGCCACAAGCATTTTGAGATTGGACAGAGAGTATGGCTGTTTGATGCGAGGCTTCGTTTGTTTCCAGGGAAGCTACAGAGCAAATGGAAGGGACCTTACTTGGTCAGAAAGGTACACGACAACGGTAGCATTGATATATCTAAGTTGTCTTCTGAGAGTACCTTTCGAGTGAACGGCCAGCGGCTCAAGCCATTTTTAGATCATGAGCCGTGGGTCGCGGATCTTGCCCCTATTCATTTTGCGTGAGATGTGGTCTTTGACTCACATCTAATGCATCTCACGCCTGAGTTTCACTGATCTTCCGCCTTGTATAGATCCAGATGTCCATATCACTACATTCTTTAGTCCCACATCCCTTTATTCATTTTGTGATTATGCTATACTTAGGGTGCACTTTACCCTAAGTATAGGGGGGATGTGAGACCGTTTGGGTATTTCTTTTGTTTCTGCCTACCCCTGTTTTGCTGCCTATACTTAGGGATCTTTCACCCTAAGTATAGGGGCGGTAGACCCTGTACATTCTCCACTCGGTTTTCCCTTAGTGTATAGCCTGCTATACTTAGGATTACTTGATCCTAAGTATAGGGGGAAGACCCGAGGCTTCTTTTGACTTTCCTATTTCATTCTTCTTCTTTGTATATAGCCCTTCTTTTCACTTCCCTATACCTAGCACGAGTTATGTCTTCTTCATCGCTCTTGACTCTGAGGACATCGTTCGAGCTAAGTATAGGGGGGTGTATATATTTCATATATACTTTAGTCATAACTCGTACTTTGTGTGAGTGTGTTAATAAATAAAATGGCTAACAAAAATTAAAAAAAATTTCATGTACATAAACTTCTTTTATTTGCACATAAATAGCTAGTGTACAAATTATTTTCGTAAAAATGATTTCAAAAATCTTTTGTGTAAAGCTTGTGTAAATATTTTGGTATCAAAATTATGTATATAGTACAAAATTTTTCCAAAATGTTTTGAAAATCAAAAGTTTGCAAAAATCTTGTGTAAATGTGTGTAAATATCTTTTTGCAAAACTTGCACTTCATGCATCATCCATTCATGATTTCAAAACATTTTTCAAAAATTTTGCATGATTGTAAAATTTGTGTAAATAGCATCTTCTTTTGTACATATGTATATAGTTTTTCTGGATGATAGTTGACATTTAAACTAGCCGGGAATCAAATTGAGAAATGGAGCTTGATTAAGATCTTAATCCACCTAATTTCTAAGAGGAACCTTATAGGGCTGAGGTTTAAGGCTTTTCAGGTCCAGGGTGACTTAATTCTTTGAGTCCACTAGGCTATGATCACATGTCATCTCAATGAGCCTAAGTAGAGCACTTAACAACAACACATGACTCATATAGATTATGGCTTTACTTGGACACCAGCACTATGCACCGAGCTCTCCACGGATGAGGTGGTGAGGAGGCAGTCTTCCTTGACTTGGGGTAGCATATGAGGGTAGTACTTCTAGGCGGAACCTCTCTTCTTCTTTTAGTGAAGGAAGTGCGTCTCAACTTGGTCTGGTTGCCATGAGGTCTAACGACAAGAGTTGTGGGTTGCAATAAAGCTTCAAAAGAGGGATAGTCTACTGGCTCAAGAGGAAAAACTCCTTGTATATATGTTGCACATGTATATGTTGTACAGATGCACTTGAAAAAAAATGTGTGCAAAAAGAAAATAACTCCAAAAAAAGTGGTGGGTCTGATAGAAAATGATAATCCCATCGGAGTATGTATATAGAGTGCAATAAGCAAAGCTTGAGTTCATGATCCACCTGTTGTAGCTTGCAGCAGGGAGACTTGGCTACACTGGTCAAGCTCCCAAGGGTACTTGGCTACACTGGCCTTGACCCATTCTCTTCTTCCTCCTCTTCTTGAGCCGGTTGAACTTGAACTTAGAAGGGAATACCCCGCTCCTTGAGGAAAGAGTGGCCAGATTGAGGTCATAGAGTTACCTTGTTGGGGAGGGTTGTCAAGTTGCCATTTCTGAGGTGGAGAGCTTAGACCTCACTTTCACAGGACAAGAAAAGATTCATGGTCTTCAGGGTTTGTGATTGATGACTTGTTCTGATCTGGAGCATTGAGGAGTCTTGGTTATAGAATAGTGGAACTTAGAGGCTGTTGAGTTTTAGACTTAAGTCCAAATAAGGTTCCGACACATTAATAATCCAAAGATCTGATCGAGCTCCATACCCCAATTTAATGAAGGCAAGGTTAATAATCAACCTTGATCCATGTACATTCTCTTTTTCTTTTTCTTGATTTCTTTTTCACTTCTTTTTCAAATAAGTGTTTGCTAAGGGACTAGCAAAGTTAAGTATAGGGGGGTGATGAATACTCATTCATCACTCTTTATTCTTATATTTTAGCTACAAAAACCTTTGCAAATACATGTAGATATGTGTAAATAGAAATAATTACCAAAAGCATGCATTGTGTAAAAACCTATAATTAGCATGTTTTTGTGCAAAAATAAAAGAATAAAGATTAAAAAGAAAAGGAGGGAAATATTTAGAATAAATATTGAGCAACCTAACCCAAGGGAGGGCTCAGCATGGGCCTGACCGCATAAAAGCCAAAGTAGAGAGAGATAGGGGCTCATGTGTAAATATTTATATAAATAAATAAAAATATTTTCCTCACCAAAAATAGGCTTGTAAATATGTGTCTATATTTATAAGTATAAAAACAAAAGATAAAAATATGAAAATCAAAAAGAACAAAAATATTACTTTCACATTGTACATAGACTCACCTACATATCTATTTAGCCCTATAAATAAATAAAATTAATTTTTATAATTTTTGTAAATATTATTTATTATATAGTGTAAATAAATAAAATAAAAACAATCAAAACAAAAACCAAATAAAAATAGCAAAATTAAAAACACAAAAATAGATTGTACATATACCATGTATATAAGTGTATATATGTATTTATTTTACCTATGTATATAAATAATAAAAAGAAAATAAAAATACCTTTTTATTCCTTATTTTATAATAAAAATAAATAAAATATAAAATAGGAATAAAATTGTATAAAAATAATAATTAAAAATCAAAAAATTAAAAACCCTAATAGTGTACATATACCTATATAGTACATATAGTGTACATACCTTATTTTTATTTCGAAAAAATTATTAAAAATCACTAAAAAATAGAAAAAAATAAAATAAAAATATTTCATGTTTTAACTTTTTGAAAATTCGGCCATTTGCTACCTTAATTTTCACCTCCAAGATTAAGCCACGTGGCTTGTTCCTATTGGCCCTGGGGAGTGTTGACCGCCCAGTCAACTACCCCCCCCCCCCAGGACCACCTCTTGCGGGTCTGGTTCGAGAACCCGATTTCACCCATTTATCCCTGTCAGACCCGAGCACCATTTAGCCTATACCAGGGTCCTAATCACTCCCCAGGTACCCGGGAATCTCGCCCGACATAGATCCTAGGGATCCGTGCTCCATGGAGCCGGACCCGAGCCATTCTTTCCCGGACCTGCACCCATACATAAGCGAGCTCCGCCACCTCATTTTCCCATCTTTGGCCATTTGTTTCCTCCTCCTGTGAGCTCCAGAGAGTGCGTGAGAGTGACAGCTCGCGTCTCAGCCTGTTGAAGCGAGGAGAGGAGGCGAGTCCATCGATCCGGCGAGCTTCGCCGCCGTCGTTCCGCCATCAGCTGGATCTTGAGCCTCGGAGGGAGACGCTCCTCGAGGCGACGACCAGGAGCTTCCCCAACTCCTCCCCAGTCTCTTCGACCACCCAGGTAACCTTGTAGGTCCTTATCTTTCTTTGATTTCCATTTACGCCCAATTCGTATCGCCGCCGTCTCGAGCTGATTCCGACCATCCCCTCACTCCGTTCGATCATCGGAATCGTCCATCGCATCCGCCTCCCTTCGACGCACCTTCTTCACACCTCCATCCAACCCAGCTCGCACAGGAGCTGGGAGTCGAGCTCCTCCGTCCACCCCCTTCGCCGGAGCTCGCCATTTCGACTCACGAGCCACCATCACCTCGCCTAACCGGGTCGAGGCAGTTTGCCCTCGACCCGCGAGTCTTCTGGTTCGCTTTGCAGGTCAAACGGAGGCCATTTGAGGCCCTTCGTCATCCAGCCAGGAGGCTCAGCTCCGCCGATCTAGCCCGAGCTCCTCGAAGGTCGGCTGGATCATCGGATCCTACCGGCAGACGCGGGAGCACTCCACCTTTCTTCTCCGACCTTCAGAGTGCTTCCAGGAGGAGTCTAGCGCACGCCCGAGGCCGGCGAGTCTCGCCGGTGACCTGTTCATCTAGCATCCTCCGTCGCCGTTCGATTCATCCTCCGGCTCCAGATTTCATCTGAACCGTCCATCTGGGGAGCAGCAGTCACCGCCCGATCATAAGGAGGATCGATTCCAGCCATCCGATGCGCCAAGGTTAGCCGCCTACGCCCTGCACCGTCCGATCACCCACGTGGAGGAACCCTAGCCATCGGATTCGCCAAAGGACACTAGCGTTGGAGCCGCAGCTTATCCAGACCGTCAAATCTACACGTGGCAGCCATCCAGCCGGTCCGCATAATAAAGGGTAATTTATCCTTAGGCCCTGTCTTTTCTTTTATTTCGCTTTAGTCCTGTAAATATTGAATTTAGTTGTTTAGTTTTAGGGTTATTTGCATAGAGGGCCCCGTACTTTATTTTCCTTGCATTTATGCCCCTGTGCGTTTTATGACACGTGCTTCGTCACGTGTATCTCTGGTTTATTTGCAACCCATGCCCCTGTAGTTCTGGTTGTTATCGATGGAATGAATGTTTTAGTTTATTTGCATTTATACCCCTGTGCGTGATTTATTTCAACATGTGCGCGATATTTTGGGTATTTTGCGAATAGGCCCCTGGACTTTTGGTACATGTTACCAATAAGTCCTCGGGACTTATTTTTATTGCATTTGGGTCCCTGAGTGCCCCAGGCACGCGCGTGGCGCGTGTTGTGCTGGGTAAATTGCACCAGACCCCCAGGCTCTTGGGTATTTGCACTTTGGTCCCTGTGCACAGTGCCCCTTCTTTATTTTTGAATAAAATAGCAAATTACCTCCAAATCCAACGAAAATTGGACACATGGCTCCTGCCATGGTGTAAAATTTTCGTGGATTTTTTAGGACATTTTTTATTTCATTTGATATTTTTTAAAAAATCAAAAACCTTCATTTTTGCCACTGTCTAACTTTAAAAATCACAAAAAAAAAATTAAATAGTGTCTAAAAATTACAAAAAAATTTGTCTACTGTTTGTCTTGCTTAGCTTGATTTTCTAGCCAATTTTGGCTATTTTTCATTACTGAAAACCACTAAAAATTGAAAAACACTTAAAAACTTATAAAAATTCTAATAATTAAACCAAAAACCCAAAAACAATAAACTTGGTGCCTAAATTTTCCTCATTTTGTCTTCTTTACAGGAAAATTACCTCCCAGCCATTTTGGGGCTCTTAGATTATTTATCTAGGCCTTTTTGGCTCGGCTGGACAGTACCATTTATTTCAGCCACTGTTTGATTTTTAGAAAATTAAATAAACATCAAAAAAATATCAAAAATTCATCAAAAACACTAAAAAATATAAAACACATAAAAATATTTTTGTTTGAATTTTTGGTTGATTTTTAGTGCTTTAAATAAATTGTTGAAGTGTGTGTTTCTTTGTTTTTCATATTTTCTTAATTAGCTAAAAATCCAAAAAAATACAAAAACAATTAAAAACCACTAAAAATATTTTGTTCTTTTATTTTATTCCTTTTTACTACTTAGTAGGTCGAGAGGCCAAACCGTGCTCCTTGAGTTCGACCCTGGTCGCTATACCAGGTCAATCCAATAGCAGGACCGCTATTTTGTGTTTTATCTGTTTTATCTATATTAGTGGTTCATTTTTCTTGATTGAGTGCATCTGAGTGCCCGAGGTCACAACGACCATTTCTATACCTTTACCTTAGCCGCTCGGATTTCGCGCTCATCATATCACCAGCCTCAACAGTACCAGAATCATTAGAGGCAAAATCAGCAGTATTTGCAGCCGCAGTACCGCCAGCCACAACCGTACAACCAGTACGCAGCTGTACCATCTCAGCGGCACCCTCCTCCATCATATCAGCAGTACCATCTTCCTCCACCTCCTCATCATTATCAACAATCTCAAACTCAGCACCCAAACAATCAGCAACAACGTGGTCTACACGTTGAAACCTCTGAGGCAAGTCCTATGAACCCTACCCTGAATTGCTTGGCCCATTTTGTGAAAGGCCTCGCAGAAATGACAAAGAAGCTACATGACCTAGCCACCACGGAGGAGCTTTCAAAGGAAAGAGCATGTAGAATGTGATGTCCAGTCTGTGCCTGTAGAGTTAGATGATTATAATATTGCTTTATCTAATACTGTCACTCTCAAGAGCGGTAGGACTTTACCTCCATCTGCCACAAGCCATGGGGAGAATAAAGCTTTGACAAGTGAATCATCATCTTCTGCATCAGTCGTGCCAACTACCAGAATAGGTGATTAAGAAGAAGGAGGAGACATGCCAGCTGCCATCCATTTCCACCGACAACAACAAAAACAACAAAAAAACAGAAAAATCAAAAAGCCCAAAAAGATGTTCGTAGTCAACGTGAAGACGCGCCAGCCATGGAGAAGCTTCCAGCAGCAACCGATCCTACGCCAACCGACTGAGTAGAGGTCGTACTTTTTGCTTGTCCACCAGCACCAGCATCTTCATCTCCAGCTTGTACTCCTTTTGTCAGCCGAATGTACAGAATATTGTGGACAATAATTTTGTTGTAAATAAGAAGAATACTTTTGATTTCGATGATGTGAATATTCCTTTTTCCTGATGTAATAAAAAAATCCAAAAAATGCAAAAAGAAAAAGTGCATTATCTGATCCCAAAGTTGTGGATATTTTTAATAATCTGATTATTGAGATTCCTTCGATAAAGTCCATGGAATAAATGCTCGTTGTAAAGAAAGGTTTGAAGGAGGCATGTGCAAGCAAGCATCGAAGCACGCAACAACATATGCGGACAGGTAGAAAAGCACGCTCTTACCATGGCCACAGTTGCAACCATCAGCAATCTCCCGTAAAAGAAGCAAGACAAAGGAGTACCTTTGATCAGTCGCGAGATTTTTGATCAAGTCTTCGAACGAACCTTACTTGACAGTGGCTCTTCCATCAACCTCCTGCCCTCGTCACTATTGCAAGAATTCGGGCTCGATCCTTTCAAGCAAACACGGATGATCCTTCAATTTGTTGATCGATCCATTAAGCGACCTCAAGGTCTTTTGGAAGACGTTATGGTGAAGGTGTGGGGCATGCACTTTCCAGTTGATTTTGTAGTCCTTGACATGGACTCTCCCGCACCCTTACTCCAAACTCTTATTATTCTAGGTCGACCATTCTTACGCACTACAGAGGCCATGATTGATTATGGGTTTGCAAAGATCACTTTTAGCTCTAGCAACAACAGAGTTACAATAGACATGAGCCTAAAGTCGTAATTAATGAAAATCATGCATCACCACTTGAAGCAGACAGTGACTTCATTGTAGAGATCAAAGATACACCACTCTCTTTGAATGACCCATGGACACGAGAAATCCTTTCTCTTGAGGAGGACCTAGAAAGCACAGTCGATGCAAGTTTCGATGACACTTGGGAGACAGAACAAACTTTGTTGATGCATCTCTTCGATTCAGATGAGTCACTCCAACCCGAACAACAATGAGTTTATTGAAGATCTGTTCGGCACATTGTCAAAAGATCGGCGAGACACTAAGGTTTGTACTACCTCCAGAGTTTAGGCAGATCATCCTCCAACCAGCACAGTTTCAGAAGTGATCGAGAAGCCAGCCAGATCATAACCTGAACTAAAGCTACTTCCGGCAGGCCTTAAGTATGCTTTCCTTGTGGGTGCAGATAACATGTATCCGATCATAATCAGCAGCAGGCTGACCCTGGAGCAAGAATCTTGACTCATTGAGGTTTTAGAGAAAAAATGCAAGGTACTTGGTTGGCATGTTTCAGATCTTCACAGGATAACTCCTGCTCTGTGCTCACACCACATCTATTTGGAAGAAGATGCCAAGCCATCTTGAGAGTTTCAAAGAAGACTGAACCCAAATCTGAGGGACGTCATCATGAAAGAAATCACGAATGGTGTGACGCATGCTTCATTTACCCCATCTACGACTCCAAATGGGTGAGCCCACTGCACATAGTTCCGAAGAAATCAGGGCTTAGTGTGGTCGCAAATAACAGAGGAGAGGATATATCTACTAGGGTATCAACATCGCGGTGTGTATGTGTTGACTACTGCCGCCTGAATGTAGCAATTAAGAAGGACCACTTCCCCTTGCCATTTATTGATCAAGTATTGGAAAGACTGGCTGGCAAGGAGTTCTTCTACTTTCTGGATGGGTACTCCAAATACAACCAAGTGGCAATCGCCCCTGAAGATCAAGATAAAATGACCTTCACTTGCTCATTTGACACCTATGCTTTTAGGAGAATGCCCTTTGGACTGTGCAATGCACCATCGACATTCCAAAGATACATGCTTGCAGTCTTTGCTGAGATGGTAGGCAGTTTTCTTGAGGTATTTATGGATGATTTCTCTGTCTATGGTGAAAGCTTTGATTATTGTCTTGAGCACCTGGACAAAGTACTTCAGAAATGCTGAGAAGTCAATCTGGTCTTATCATGGGAAAAGATCTACTTCATGGTCACAGAATGGAGTGTGCTGGGTCACGTCCTTTCCAAACGTGGCATGGAAGTTGACCTAGCAAAGGTGGATGTGATTGCCAATCTAGAGCCACCTCAGACAGTCAAGAATGTAGGTCATTTTTGGGGCATGTGGGATTCTACAGAAGATTCATCCGTGATTTCAGCCGCATTGCCTGACCTCTCACGGAATCGCTCTACAAGGAGACTGAGTTCAATATTGATCAACACGTTCTCCTTTCATTCAATCAGTTGAAGGAGCTAATCACTCAAGCTCTAGTCCTATAGCCGTCAGATTGGTCTCTTCCTTTTGAGATCATGATGGATGCATGTGATTTTGCAGTTGGGGATGTTCTAGGATAGAGGAAAGATAAGGCGCCCTATGTTATTCACTATTCCAGTAAAACACTAGATGAAGCTCACACTGTGACAAAAAAAGAATTGCTAGCTGTGGTATTCTCCCTTGAGAAGTTCAGATCCTATATCCGTGGGTCAAAAGTCACTATTTATACTGACCACTCTATTATCCGGTACCTACAGCAAAAGAAAGTTGCCAAGGCTAGACTGATCAGATGGATCCTTCTCCTCCAGGAGTTTGATTTGGAGATCAAGGACAAGCCTGGGGTTCAGAATGTGGTAGCAGATCACCTCTCTAAAATTGAGTAGTAAGAGACTCCACTGAGCAGCGCACCTATTACGGATACCTTTCCTGACGAATCGATTCTTGATGTGGATGCACTCCCGTGTATGCCGATATTGTGACTTACCTTGTTTCCAGCGTAGTCCTGTATGAATGTACGAAGATTTAAAAGGACAAATTCTTGTCAACGATCCATTTCTACCAATGGGAAGATCCTCTCTTATTTAGGGAAGGAGCGGATGTATTTGGCACAAGTGCATTCCCCAGATGGAGCAGCATAGTGTCCTCGAGCATTGTCAATCGCTCAAATCTGGTGGACACCATTCTGGAGATATGGCAACGAAAGTATTGCAATGTGGCCTCTGGTGGCCTACATTATTTAAGGATGTTGCAGCATTCGTTAAACGTTGTACTCAATGTATGTCATTGACTGAAAGGAACCCTTACAGCCAAAGATTCTATGCCCCTAAAGTTCATTCAGATTGCAGATGTATTCGATGCATGGGGCATTGATTTCATGGGACCCTTCCCCAACAGTCAGGGATATGAGCACATCCTTCTTGTCATTGACTATGTGAGTCATGGGTTGAAGCTATCCCTGCTCGAGCCGCAGACAGCCGTACATCATGTCTCTTTCTGAAAGAAAACATCATCTCACGGTTCAGGATTCCAAAGATGATGATATCAGATGGGGGTAGTCACTTCATTTACGGTATCGAGCACTAAGTCACGTCTCCTTACCATCCTCAGACCAACAGTATGGCGGAACTATCCAACAGAAAAATCAAGATGATACTTTAGAAGCTTGTCAAATCGGACAGGAAAAATTGGTCCCAACTTTTGGACTCAGTTCTTTGGGCGTACAGAACCGCTTATAAGTCTCCATTGGGCATGTCGCCCGATCGTCTTGTATATAGGAAGCCATGTCACCTGCTAGTGGAGTTGATTCATAAATCTTTGTGGGCAGTTAACATTTGCAATTTGTACTCGCAACAAGGTGATCAGAAAAGAAAAGAAGATTTGAACAGACTCTTGGGATTCAGAGACTATGCATATGATAACACATTGATGTACAAGGAGAAGGTTAAACGTTGGTATGATAGGCACATCAGACGAAAGACTTCAAGACTGTACAGAAAGTGTGGTTATTCGATACAAAGTTGAAGATCTTCCCGAGCAAATTAAAGAGCAAATAGACATGGCCATTCAGAGTTCAAGAAGTACGTGGCAATGGAAGCATTGTGATATCAGAATTATCTCCTGATGCACAACTATTTGTAGTCAATGGTCAGCTATTGAATCCCTACCTCGAGCATGACACTTTCTTGGATGTTGTCGACTCTACCGAAGTACTGCGCACTGAAGATACATCCACGACAGTAGCAACATCACAAGATTCAGATAATGCCACTCAAAAACTCTTCCTTTAAGCTTTCATATTTTCTTATTTTCTCCTTTTTGTTTTTAGTTTTCATTATCCCAAAAAAGGTGTATCACCCCTTTTTGTCAGTATTCTTACTTTGTCCTAAGTATAGGGGTGTACACCTTGAGTTATTTCATTCTTTGATCTTCTCCATTGTCTCGTCTTCTTGTGTATACTTAGGAATATCTTACCCTAAGTATAGGGGAAGACAGCCTGAGTATGATCTAATCATTCCCATCCTTGACCCTCCCTGCCTTGTGTATAACCTGTTATACTTAGGATTATTTGATCCTAAGTATAGGGGGAGTATCGACTTATCATTCCTTATTTGTTTATTCTGTAGACTTTTCTATACTCGGTACGAGTTATGTTTTCTCTTTTTTCTCTCTGGTCTATGAGGAGATAGTTCAAGCTAAGTATAGGGGGGTCGTATATACTGTGTATATACTTTATCCATAACACGTACTTCATATTTTTAATAACTATGGCTAAAAATACTGTATAATATACTATAAAATTCATTAAAATCACCTAATAAAAGATGTTTATTATTCCTCAAATTCTTTTTGTGTTTACTGATTATAAATCAGGTAAAAATATCTTTTGCAAAAATGTTTGAAAAATAATTTGAAAATCTTTTTGAAAAAACTTTCGAAAACTATTTCGAAAATATTTTGTAAAATGTTTTCAACCTTTGTAAAAATATTTTTCTTGTCAAAATTTCCTTTTCTTTGTGTGAAATAAAAACGTTTAAAAAACTATTTGCAAATGGTTTGAAAAATGGTTGCAAAAATATTTTGAAATATATATATATATTGTTTGAAAATCTTTGCAAAATGAATTTCAAATGTGTGTAAATGTTTGTCAAAATTATTTGTAAAAATTATTTTGGACTATAGTTTTCAAAATTGTTTGTAAAATGTTTTTCAAATAAGTTTGAGGAATATATACATCAGACCTTATTAACTATATATATATATATATCTATAAAATTAACTAACATGTCCCGTGTAAACTCTTAAAAACCTAACTATTGTAAATATAAGATGCATCGCCACGTAAATATTTGCTTCTATTTTCTTAAGCCAAAAAACTTTTGTTTTCAAAAATCACAAAAACATTTGCAAAAATCAAAAATACCAAAAACATTTGTAAAATCTTTTTGAAAAATATCAAAAATTTGCATTTGCATCATCTTTTTATCAAAAAATCATAAAAAAGTTCAAAAGTTTGAAAATTGTATCACAAAAATATTTTTTTGCATTTTACATAGCATTTGCGTAGCATTCACATTTTTCGGATTGAGTTTGATAATCGAACAAGTCTAAGTAAAATCTAAAAATTAGATCTTGGTTAGACATTAAATCTACCTAATCACAGGAACCTTATAGTAACTGAAATTGAGGTACTTCAGGTCTAATTGACTTAATTCTTTGAGAATCACGAGACTTGGTTCAATGGATTCTTGACAGCCTAAGTAGAGTATTTCGGAGCACATACACGGCTCTTGTCAATAATGACCTAACTTGGACACCTGCATCTTTCACTTGGCTCAACTCAGTTATAGTGATGAGAGGATTGGATTTGTCGATGTGAGACGCACACAAGTGGAATCATTTGTCCTCGTCTAGGGAGGGAAGTGCACCCCAACCCGTTCAGTAGCGGAGACGTCTAAAGACAGGAGAGTGTGGGTTGCAATAATGCTTCAAAAGAGGGACAGTCTACTGGCTTGGGAGGAAAAACTCCTTATGTAAATGCTATTGAATATAGTATTTCAAAAAAAAGAGAAGTAAAAAAGCAAAAACTCCAAAAAAATGGATATGCCTGATTGAAAATAAAATGCATGCCAGAGTCTATATATTTGTATAGTCAAAAGCAAGCTTGAGATTCAAAGTTATATTATGTGAGCCTGCAGCTGGATGACTTAACTACACTGGTCATGCATCCTAGGATAGGTGTCTACACTTGCTACCGTCCATTCTCCTCTTCACCCCCTCCTCTTGAGCTGGTTGTCACTTGAACTTAAAAGGGAATACCCCACTCCTCAAGGAAAGAGTTGCTGGATTGGGGAATCATTAGGTTGTCATGATGGAGAAGTCAGTCTCTTTGTCATTTCAGTTGAGGGGAGCTTGACAAGTCAGTCTCTTTGTCATTTCAGTTGAGGGGAGCCACTATAACAAACACTGTACGAGTCAGATTCATGGTCGTAAGGTTTGCGTATGAGTTGAAGTATTCTGATCTGGCTATTGAGGAGACTTGAGCAGAGTTTTGGGATTCTCAAAGGTTGTTGTGCTTCAAATCTGATTCCCAATAAGGTTCCGCCCGCACTAAAATTTCAAAGGTCCGACTTAAGCTCCAAACCTTGATTTTGTGAAGACAAGAACATTAAACTTAATCCATTTTCTTTCCTTTTCTTTTCTTTGCTTTTTAATTTTTTGCACTTATTACATAAGTGTTTGCTAGGGAATAGCAAAGATAAGTATAGAGGGTGATGAACCTCCATTTCATCACGATGAATCTCCATTTCATCACCTTTATTCTATCATTTTGACCTTAAAAACTCTAGCTAATGCATATAAATAGCCCTAATTAATGCAAATTAACATCCATTCTTTGTTGTATAAAAACTGTATAAAATATTATTTTTAATGATAAAATTATAGAATAAAGAAAAGAATAAAAAGAATAAAATTCCAAAGATATTTTATGACCCTAGACCTCGAGACCTAAGCATCTTGATGACTAGGTCGATAAGGAATAAAGTAGGGGAAGATAAGAGCCAAGAATACAATAAAATTGCCATTTATTTATTCATTATTTATTTATTTTTGGGATCCATTTATTTTCTACTTTTCATACATCAAATAAAGAAACTTCGAACATGAAAGGTGTATATAATAATATATAGAAAAATACAAAATTGATTTTATATAAAAATAATATATATTGTAAAAGTTATACTCTGAATAAGATTCCAAAAACCTAACTTCCCAGACCCTATCTCTCAAATAAAAACTCAAAATATATCAAAATCATCTTTAATTGTATATAACTTTTAATAAGCTATTTAATAAAGGTAATTTCATATTTTTGGAGTTAAGGTGTGAACGTTAGGATTTGGACCCCTATTGTACAATATACCTAAATAAAATATTTAATTTATTTAATCTTTATTATTTCTACAGTTTTATATTTTAAAATTTTGATAATTATTATCTGTAACTCATGTACGTATTAAAATCAAAATAAAATCACCAATAAACCATTAAATTAAAATAAGTATATAAAATATATAGGTGAAATACATATGCTAATACTTATAAATAAATAAAAGTGAAATCTATTCTTTGATTCTTTTATTCAATATACTCTTGTAAATATTATCTTATTCTATTAAAAATATAAATATAAATTAAAACCAAAGAAAATACTTCAAAATAAATAATATGACCAAATACATAGCTAAAATTCATGTATTTATACCTACATAATATATATCCCTATTTATTTAAGTTATGAATTACATCAAAAAATATAATAAAAATATATTTATATACTTAAAAATAAGTTATAAATATATGAAATAAGGTAATAAAATAATAAAATAATACAAAACAAAAATAAAAATAGCCAAAACATAGATGAACATACCTACAAATATATCCCTAAAAATTAATTAATAATAAATAACATCATAAAATGAATAAAAATCATATTAAAATACTACATAAAATAATAAACATTTTTTATTTTATAATAAAAAATTAATAAATCATTTAGTATGATTAATTAATTAATTTCAAATAATCCATGTATTTTGTCCTTATGCAGACTGACTTGGAGCAATCAAGAGCTCGAGTTACCAGAACGTCGGACTCCGGGTATTCGCCTCTTTTTCCGTCGATGATCATGATACTCTGGCTAGGAGTGATGCACAATTCATGGAGACTAAACATCCTTGATTCACGCCTTGGCTAAAGATCTAATCAGATCTTCTCAATTCGATCACATATCTTTGATCAAGAAGCCCCCGCCATCATTGTCTATAAATAAGCTCCTTGGTCGTCCCTCTCGTATTGATCCTCCTTCGAGTTTTGCCAAGTGTTCTTGCATGTTTATCAAGGTCTAGGTGACAGTTGCAAGCCTCCCCGTGCTAGGACTGTAGCAAAGACGAGGCAACGATCCGTAGTGGCGCTGCGACCATATCTGCTCCCTACCTTTGCTGGCAGGAACTAGCTGCACCTTTATTGCTTTTTAGGTAGGATTAGCTTAGGTTTGTAATTCATGCATATGCTTTGGCCTTTTAATCGTTCGATCTAGTGTAAACTACTTGGATCGTAGTTTGCCGGAGCTTTGCTCCGATGAACTAATTTCACTGTTATCCACCGTTTCCCGACACGCCAGACTACCCCTCTTCTTTCCTCCATGTTTCCCCACACTCCACCTCATCTCGCTCAACCAGATCCATCGTGGATCTAGACATTCATGCCTCCAGACCTCCACTCTCCAGAGGCATGACCGCCCGAACCACCCGCGCATCCACCGTTGCAAGTAAGAGCCCCGAAACCCTTTCTTTTGTTGTGACTAACTCCTGTAGGGTTTGGAGGCCAAAGGACCCATATGGGC
Organism: Ottelia alismoides; assembly: GCA_037367405.1. NCBI lineage: Eukaryota > Viridiplantae > Streptophyta > Magnoliopsida > Alismatales > Hydrocharitaceae > Ottelia > Ottelia alismoides. The sequence goes on along the minus strand of JAZKJV010002476.1, from coordinate 430,973 downwards.
TTGATTTTGCAGAACTAGGAAGCACCTGGAGCCTTCGTCCTTCTTCGACTCCATCTGAACTCATCGGAGCTCCAGGTGCTCATCAGGAACCATCTACTAGTGCAGGAGGACATCGACAACCTTCTGAACCCATCTGCAGTGAAGGAGAAGCCAGCCATTGTGAGATTTTGTGGATTGAAGTGAAGAGGGACAACCGTTCTTCCCTGTTCTTCGCGGGAAGCAGCAGTCGTCTGATAGAACCTCACCCCCCAGTTTGATCCTCCGCCATTGGATGGAATGTATGTCCGTCACTGTATCGTGCTCTGAAGACTAATCTGGAGCGTTCATCCACGAACCGTCATCGTCGCACGTGGACACGCCACATGGATAAGTGGCCTGATAGCCGTCGTTCGCTCCCGCGCCTTATGGGGGTAATAGCATATCTTCCCCCACCTTTTTATATATCTATTTAGTAGTTTAATAAGTAAAATGTAAGGGGCAAATAAAATGGGAATTTTGCATTATTGGCCCGTGTACTTATGGTTTATTGCAACTAAGTCCTGTCCATCTTAGCTCACGTGTAGTCCCACGTGGGCTTGGCAAATTGCATGTACCCCCTGGTGATTTTTGTAATTGTAAAATAGTGCCATAAAACTAAATATATGTTGTATACTTTTGGCACATTGGTGAGCGGCCTACCGACTAGGGTTAAGTACGAAAAAATAAGCAAGGGTTGTTGTGACCCCAATCAGCAAGTCGGACTCAACAAGAAAATAGAAACCACTCTATAAATAAATTAAGCAAGCTCAAAAATCAATGTTAGCGATATCTGCTATTTATTTAACCTGGTATAGCGACCAGGGTCGAACTCAAGGAGCACAGAAATGTACGAAGTAGTCGGAAACCAGATAAACAAAAACATATTTTGTGGTTTTTAATTTGCAATTTTTTATATTTTCAAAATAAGAAAACAAGTAAAAAGAATAAGGTAAAAACAAGCTTTAACAATTTTTATTAAAACTAAAAATACTCAAAAATTAGAAATAAAATTGTTTTTATATTTTTCAAATATTCAGATGTTTTTGGTGATTTTCAGGGGGCTTTCCAATTTTTATATAATTTTATAAAAATAAAACAAGATCAAAATAAGGAAATAATGTACAGCCTGGACTAAAAGGAAAGTTTAAATGGTAAAAGTGCCTTAAAGTCCTGGGTATGATTTTTATGAGAAATCAAATAAACATATCTAACTACAACAACTAAACTTGTATTTTTTATTTTTCTAGATTTTTAATGATTTTTATAATATTTTTAGGGTTTTTACCTTTTTAGGGTTTTTATATAGTATGATGTAACAAAAATGGTATTGAAATGAAAACACACAAAAACAAGCTCACACAAATTCTTAAGGAACTTTTAAGACTATTTTTATATTTTTATGTATTTTCTAAAGTAGATAAGACACTTTTTAGGAGTTTTTTATTTTTAGAAAATAGTAAATAAAGCTAAATTAATTCACAAAATATACCATAAATATAACATGTTAGCATGAGCTAATTGTATTTTTTAGGAATTTTTGGAGTTATTTAGGTATTTATTTGATTAAAAACCAAGCACACAGCACACAGGGACTTATATGCAATTATTAGAAAGTTTCCATGGCAAAATGTAACATATGCGAAAAACATAGGACCACTATTACAATTTAACCACTAAATTCGTGCACGTGTTCAAAAACATACGCATAGGGGTATATATACAACAAATAGAAAAGTTCACTTCAAATCATAATATTCATAAACGTCAGGAGCAAACATGCAAATATCCCTCAAACTCATGTGGGCATGCATGTGCCTCAGATCCGGGAGGACTAAATTGCAAATACTGGAAACTTAGGATCCAAACTACAAATTAACTGAACTACAATTTATTTTACGGGACTATAAAGTAAAGCATAAGAATGCGGGGTAAAAGATGCAAAGTGCCCTGAAGCACATGAGGAGGGCGTGGGGTGGCACGTGGCAAGCTCTGAAGCATGCAGAAATATGCGATGCAGATCGCCTGCGGTGTCAGATCTGACGCTCCAGGGAATGTCGGCTACATGTGGCGCAGATGTGTCAAGGCATGCCAGATCAACTGTCCCAAAAGCTACAGCAACGAGCGGCTCAGATCCAAACTGGTGCTCTGGTCCTCATCCAACGGTGGCAGAAGATGGTGGATGAATGGGTAAAAGGCGAACTTTGATCAATGATGGGGGCGCATCCTTTAGGCTGATCGAGACTCCAAATGGTCGAGCACCTCCGATGGGGTGCTCCGCATCAAATTCCGGAGGCAGGTCAACTGGATGATGGTCGGATGGTCGGGACAAGGGCGCTCCACCTGGAGTTGCTCCGCCGAGCAGCTGGAGGCCCGAGAAAGGTTCCTGTTGTGCGGGGGTACCTGCAATAAAAAGCCGGACTCGAGGTTGTGATTCGGTCAGGGTTATTGAAGCAAGAAGGGAAAGAAGCGATGGTCGATGGAATCCGATCTCTGGAGAAGGGGGTAGAGGGATATCTAAGACTTAATCTCGATCGGATGGTCGAGCCTAAGGATGATCACGTTGCGGTGCAAGATGATGGGCGAGAGGGCGATTCGATCAGAACTGCTGGGTATGGCTATCGAGGCTCCGATCAGCTGGTCGGAGTGAGGGAACGTGCGGCGGAGCGAAGTGGAAAGATTCGATGGAAATAGGAAATGAAGTTGAAATACGTGCTACCTGAGGTTTGGAACAAGTTCCTGAGCTTCAGGCGAAGAAGGTCGTCGGGGTAGTGGCCTCGACCTCACTACGAAAGGTGGGAAGGCTAAATGCGACGGCACTCGCTGGCCACGTAGCTGAGCTACCGATTCAGGCCACCAAACTCATCTCCGGAGGCATCTCCCAGCTGCTGTCACTCGGCTAGGGATGTCTAAGGGTGAAGGAAGGGGCGAGGAACAAGCTGCGGTGCCAGGAGGTCGAAGGAGATATTATATAGGCTTCCTAGGAGGGCGAGAGGATCAAGCAAAAGCGCGCAGCCCTAGGAAGATATGCGCCTTCCTAGGGATCAGTGAGGGTCGTGGATCCAAGGAGAAGCAACGGGCGAAAAAACGAAACGAGAGGATGTTTAATATGTCTGGGAAAAAGGGGAGAAAAAGGTCTGGCAAACAGGGTCGGTCGGGTCAAGCCTGGAAGAGGGCGTTGACCCGGGTCAACAAAATGAGCTTGACCAATCAGATAATTCAATTTTATAAAATATTTATAAAATCAATAAAAATAATAAATGACTTCAAAATAAAAATTGTATAAAAAATGAAAAATGTTTGTTATTTTTCAAACTATTTTTATGTGGTTTTTAATTATTTTTATGAAAAATAAATTCTTATATATACAATATATAGTATTATATACATGTACACTATACCTATGCATTTTGTACAGTTATTTTTATTTTGTTATTTTTACACCAATACCCCAATTTTATATTTTATTTATTTTCGACATATTTTTAGGAGTATAAAATATTTTTTATTTTATTTTAATGAGTGATGTACAATTTTGAAATAAATAGGGAATGATATATATATATATGTATGTATGTATTTTGTACAACTAAGAAGGATTTTATTCTTGTTTTTATTTTATTTTTCTGATTTTATTTTATTTTTAAGACTACATACAAGGAGGTAGAAAGACTATTTTATTTTTATTTTATCCAAAATAATTATTTACAGATATAAGTTATATGTACACATAGAGTAAGCCCTATCTCTCTCTACTTATTTTATTTTTGCGATCAGGTCAAGGCTTGACCTTCTATTGGGGTTCGGGCACTCTGTATTTATTCTAAATACCTTTTACTTTTTCTTTTCATTTATTCTTTTATTTTTTCACAAATACATGCTAAATATACAATGTTAACACATGCATGCAGAATGATAACTTATTGTATTTACACCTATTTACATGATGCTTTGCCAAGATAAATAGCTAAAATAAAAGAATAAAGAGTGAGAATTAGGGATTCATCACCCCCCCTATACTTTCCCTTTGCTAGTCCCTTAGCAAACACTTATTTGAAAAAGAATTGAAAAAGAGAAGAAAAGAAAAAGAATGAGGATAAGGGTTGATTATTAAATGTGTCTTCATTAAATTAAAATATGGAGCTTAGTTAGACCTTTGGATGATTAGTTTGTTGGAACCTTATTTGGACCTAGGTTTAAGACTCAACAACCTCTAAGTTCCACCAATCTATTGTCAAGACTCCTCGATAATCCATATCAGAACAAGTCTACATACACAAACTCTAATGACCATGAATCTTTCCTTGTACGGTGTAAGTGATATGTAGCTCCCTACCTCAGAAATGACAAGGCAACCGCCTCCCTCAGCAAGGTAACTCTAATGCCCTAGCCTAGCAACTCTTTCCTCGAGGAGCAAGGTATTCCCTTCTAACTTCAAGTTCAACCGGCTCAAGAAGAGGGGGAAAGAAGAGAATGGACCATGGCCAGTATAGCCACATATCCCTAGGTGCCCAACTAGTGTAGCTAAGTCTCCCGCTGCAAGCTTCATGAAATGAGAAGGTGTAATACAAGCTTTGCTTTATTTGACTATATACACTCCGGTAGGCATTTCATTTTCTATCAGGATCGTCACTTTTTTTTGGAGTTTTTCTTTCTTTTGCATACATTTTTTTGATGTGCATACGTACAACATATCTACATGGTAAAACATATATACATGAGAAATTTTTCTTCTTGAGCCAGTAGACTATCCCTCTTTAAAGCATTATTGCAACCCACAACTCCTGTCTTTAGACCTCAACACCGCTAGACCAAGTTGAGACACACTTCCCTCCCTAAAGGAAGACGAGAGGTTCTGCCTAGAAGTACTACCCTCGTATGCTACCCCAAGCCAAAAGAAACTGCCTCCTCATCACCTCATCCATGTAGAGCTGAGTGTAAAGTACTGGTAAGCCATTGTCTGTGAGAGTCATGTGTGTGTTGTTAAGTGTTCTACTTAGGCTCATTAAGATGACATGTGAACATAGCCTAGTGAACTCAAAGAATCAAGTCACTAATGGATCTGAAAAGTCTTAAACCCATATCCTATAAGCTTCCTCTAATAATTAGGTGGATTAAGGTCTTAACCAAGCTCTATTTTCCAATTTAATTCCAGACTAGTTTAAATGTCAACTATGATTCAAAAGAATATACAAGTATATACAAAAATATTTTTATGCAAAGTTTTTGAAAATGTGCAATATTTTTGAAATGTTTGAATGCATGCATGAATGCAGGAGTTTTGCAAACTATTTACACATATTTAAATACAGGTTTTTGCAAACTTTTATTTTTCAAACATTTTATAAAAATTTTGTACTATATACATACTTTTGATACAAAATATTTACAAACTTTTCACAAACAAAGTATTTTTACAAATGTTTGTACAAAAATAGTTTTTATAGATAGCTATGTATGTGCAAGAAAGAATATTATGTACAAGAAATTTTTTTGAAATTTTTGTGCTTTTTAATAAATGATTTTCAGCCACTTTATTCATCAAGACACTCACATAAAGTACGAGTTATGGCTAAAGTATACATATAATATATACGATACCCCCCTATACTTAGCTTGAATGATGTCCTCAAAGTGATCAAAGAGCGATGAAGAAGACATAACCCATGCTTGATATAGGGAAGTGAAAAGAAAGGCTATACTACAACGATGAATAAAATAATAGCATGAAGAGAGCTCGGTGGTCCCCCCTATACTTAGGATCAAGTAATCCTAAGTATAGCAGACTGTACTCAAAAGGAAAACCGAGTGAGAGAATGTACAAGGTCTACCTTCCCTATACTTAGGGTGAAATATCCATAAGTATAGGCAACAAAACAGAGGTAAAAAGAATCAAAAGAATAATAAAAAATCTGGCACCCCCCTCATACTTAGGGTAAAGTACAACCTAAGTATAGCATAATCATAATATGCAAATGGGGTGTTAGACTAAAGAATAAGATGATATGGACAGCTGGATCTATACAAAGCGGAAGATAGTGATAATCAGGCACGAGATGCAACTGATGTGAGTCAAAGAGCACATCTCATGCAAAATGAGTCGGGGCGACGTCAACAATTAGCGGATCATGATCTAAATATGGCTTGAGGCACTGACCGTTGACACGAAAGGTGGACTCAGATGACATCTAAGATATGTCGATACTACCATTGTCATGTACCTTTCGGACCAGGTCTGGTCCCTTCCACTTACTATGCAACTTCACTGGAAATAATCTAAGCCTAACATCAAACAACCAAACTCTCTGATCTGGCTCAAACTGCTTATGGTTGATATGAGAATCATGCCATATCTTTACTCGCTCCTTATACTATAGGATGTTCGAAAAGGTTGTGTCTCTAAGATCCTCCAGGGCGACCAATTCTGCCTTCCTTTGATCACCTATACTCTCTGGATCCAATAATATATCCGTGACAACCCAAAGTGACTTATGCTTAATCTCAATAGGTAAATGACAGGGCTTTCCATAAACGAGACGAAAGGGAGACGTACCCAAAGGAGTCTTGAAGGAAGTCCTATATGCCAACAAGATCGAGTCCAAAAGCTGTGACCAATCTTTTCGGTCTGGGCGGACTAACTTCTGTAGTATCGTCTTGATCTCCTTGTTCGGTACTTCAACAAGAGCATTGGTCTGAGGATGATATGGAGTGGCAACTCGATGGTCTATGTTGAACACGTTAGCAAGGGTCTTTACCTTATCGTTGATAAAATGAGACCCCCCGTCAGATATCAATACTCTAGGCACCCCGAACCATGAAATGATATTCTTCCTCAAAAATTTGCAAACAGTCTAACATCTGTGGTTCGGGAGGGTATGGCCTCAACCCAACGACTCACACAATCAAAAACCAACAGAATGTACTCAAATCCATGACTCTTAGGGGATGGACCCATGAAATCGATGTCCCATGCATCAAAAAACTCACATAAGTGAATGGGTTGCATCGGTATCATATCACGCTGTCCACAAGTGCCCATCCTTTGACAGTCAGTACACCTCTTCACGAATTCATCAGAATCCTTGAAGAGGATAGGACATCATAGGTCGGATTGGAGCACTTTCTGTGTTGTTCTCCTCCTAGAATGATGCCCTCCTACCTCAAGCTTGTGGCAGTATGTGAGGACGTTGTGGTGCTCCTCCTGAGGAATGCATCGACGCCAGACGATATCCCCTCCTTCATTATAAAGGATGGGATCCTCCCAATGGTAAGACTTGGTCTTCGCAAGGAAGGTCTCAAGTCGTTGCCTGGGACAACCTTGTGGAACTTTCTTAGTAACAGGATAGTTCACAATATCGGCGTATCATGGGAGATAGGCTATAACAAGGATTGCCTCATTTGGGAAGGTTTCAGTAATAGGATCAGTCTGCTTAGATTCCTCAAGATTTTCCATTTAGACAAGATGATCCGCCACCACATTCTTGACTCCAGGTTTATCCTTAATCTCAATGTCAAATTCCTGGAGTAGAAGGATCCATCTAGTCAGTCTCGCTTTGGCATCCTTCTTTGTCAAAGGTACCTGATGGCGGTATGATCAGTAAAGATAGTCACTTTGGATCCAATTGATCTGAATTTGTCCAAGGCAAAAACTACGGCTAGCATCTCTTTCTCGATGATAGTATAGTTCCGCTGAGTGGCAACCAATGTACGGCTAGTGTAGTGAATGACAAAATGGTATTCCATCCCTCCTCTATCCTAGCACTGCCACTATGGCAAAATCGGAGGCATCCATCATGATCTCGATTGGAACAGACCAATCAGACGCTGAAGAACAGGAGCTTCAACAACTAAGCTCTTGACAGTCTCAAATAATGCAAGACACTTATCATCTACAATGACTCGGTGTCTTTCGTCAGCAAATCAGTCAACGGTCGGCAATCCTACTGAAATCGTGAATGAAACATCGGTAGAAACCGACATGCCCCAGAAAAGACCGTAACTGTCGTAAGTTGGACGGTGGATTGAGTTTCCTGATGATATCCACCTTGGCTAGATCGACCTCCATGCCCCTGTTGGCGATGATATGACCAAGCATCATCCCCTGAGTCACCATGAAGTAACTCTTCTCCTAAGACAAGACAAGATGAATCTCTATAAAGTGTTGAAGAACACGAATGAGGAAGTCAATACAATCATTGAACCCATCGCCGTAGATCGAGAAGTCATCCATGAAGACCTCTAAACAGTCAACCACCATGTTCGAGAAAATGGACAACATGCACCTTTGGAATGTCGTCGGGGCATTACATAGACCAAAGGGCATTCGCCTGAAAGCATAAGTCCCAAACGGACAGGTGAACGTCGTTTTATCCTGGTCTTCGGGCGCTATGGCTACCTGATTGTAACCGGAGTACCCGTCAAGAAAATAGTAGTGACTCTTCCCAGCTAGCCTCTCTATAATCTGATCAATAAAAGGTAGCGGGAAATGATCCTTCTTGGTGACCAGATTCAATCGTCTGTAGTCCACACAGACCCTCTAAGAAGTGGGTACCTGGGTAGTTATCTCCTCTCCATACTCACTCACAACTGTAGTGATGCCCATCTTCTTGGGCACCACATGTAATGGACTAACCCACTTGGAGTCGGAGATGGGGTAGATAAAACAGAAGCTCCACCATTTTGATATTTTCTTCATGACCACCTCTCGCAGATTCAGGTTCAGTCGTCGCTGGAACTCAAGCGACGGCTTCGCGTCCTCCTCGAGATAGATATGGTGGGAGCACAGGACCAGACTTATCCCCTAGAAATCAGCTACGCTCCATCCTATTGCCTTGAGGTTTCTTTCAAGAACATCCATCAGACGAGATTCTTGCTCTCTAGTCAAATCTGCTGAGATAATGAATGGGTACATCTCATGCTCACCCGCAAGGAAACTATACTTCAGCGACTGCAGCAAAGTCTTTAATTCAGGGAAACTGGGAGCTGGCAAATCTAGCCTCTGAAAAGTCTGAGTGAACGCAACCATATCTGAATGAGAGAACTCTCACTGATCATATAAAACTGGTGAAGACTGCCCTGCCGGTGTATCTGTACTCGGTGTTGGCACAGTTTCCATCCTAGCTGCCGGCTCTGTAGAAATCAGACAAGGTAATAAATCATCAAACTCTGCCCAGTCTATGTCTGAATCCGAGGGATCTGAATCAGAATCACAAGATATATATTCTGCCTCGTTATCTTGAACATGATCGTCAACCTCGAAAATGTCCTCGGCCAAGAGTGTGTTCTCCGAACTCTCCTCTGTTGTAAACTGCAAATCTACAGCATCTGAAGGTGAGAGAAGGGCTCGTGAAATGGGATCAGACCAAGCGGCTTCATCATCAGTGATCACAAAGTCGCACTCCTGGTTTACGTCTCGCTCTGCCTCCGTCGTCTGCTCTGCATCACTAAACTGCTCTGAACAAGTTGAGTCTCGTGCTCTGGTCTCACCAATCGTCTCTATTTGTACACTCTCACCCTCATAATGAAAGTACAACTTCCCACTATCATGGTCGGACACCTCCTTGGCTGTGGTCAAGAATGCTCGTCCTAGGATGATGGGGGTATCGGTCATAGATTCAGGGATTTCCATGTCCAACACAACGAAGTCTATGGGGAATTTTAGGCCCTGAATTGTGATGACCACGTCCTTCAACAACCCCTTCGAACTCTTAACAGTCTATGGGGAATTTCATGCCCTAAATTGTGATGACCACGCCCTTCAACAACCCCTTGTTCTGCTCCGTCGAAGAGGGTCGAACTCGAATCGATCGAGTAAGGCTGCCGAAAAGTAGGTTGATGGAAGAACCGATGTCTAATAGAGTACATTCAAATCTCTGCTCATGAATGTGGCATCTGACATAGGGTGCTCCTGCATCTGGCCTCTTGGCTGGCAGACGGTTCTGAATAGCGAAGCAGGTGGCATGGGTCAACACATGGATTTCTGCCTGATGGTTCCTCTTGTTCCTGCAGATAGTGTTCTTCTCTCTCAAGTTCTTCTAGAAGAGGGGGATGTGCTCAAGTGCCTCATGTAGAGTCAGTTGAATATGGAATCTATCAATCATCTGTTGGCTGAACTCTAACTGCTGATCTTTTTTTATTTTTTATTTTTTATTCCCCTTTGTCAAGCGGAGTGCTTGAGGAAAGGGGATGGCTGGGCTCTCCTCAAGTAGAGCGCTAGGAATAGGTTCCTGCTGCTGAGAAGGCATGGAATCCATACAAGTATCATCAATCATCATATATGGACTCGAAGATGAAGAAACCTTTCCTTTACTATTTTTTTTGTATTTTTCATAATGTCCCGAGATACAAGAACTGAAGGTGACACAATTGGAATAGAAGGGGTAGCCTCAGTACCACCCGCAGCATCGGTATTTGTGGCATCAGCACTGCACTCTGGCACAACATCTGGGAATCTGGTGGCATCACTACCACCCTCTGCATCTGGAGAAACGACGACCTCAGTACCGTCGGCTAGATCAACGTCCTTGGTGGCTTTAGCACCACCATCATCAACATCATAATTAGCGGCATCAGCACCGCTATCCTCCTCGTCTGGTGCTCCTGAATCCTCATGGTGTTGTCGCTCAAACAAGGCACTGTCGGCTGTCATCCTTCACAAAATCAGCATCAAATGTATATGAAGCAATCTCACCCAATAACTCACTAGGAGTAGTGGTCTCTGTGAACTGTACCTGCTCAGACTTCCTCTTGAGGCTATTCAGGTTATGCCTCATCTGAGCGGGTATGACGACCTTTCCCTTGATGATCTTCCTCATCTCCTGGCGAAACTCGTCCATCTCCCGATGAAACTCGTCCATATCCCGTCTAAAGGATGCCTGATGTTATGAGAGGAGGTGGGCTAAGTCATCAAGAGCTGGGTTCTCATAGGGTGGTCCATGAGAATCGGACGGGTTGCCTCGCTGAAAATGAGACTGTTGTTGCTGGAACTAGTGAGAGGGAGGCTTAGAATACTGCTGCTGAGGCTGCTGCTGGTGCTGCCTCCACTGTTGTCCCTATTGGTAGGGACGAGGACCCGATTTGTACTAGTAGGATGGCTGCTGGGAATAATGGGGTTGCTGATGAGGTTGGCTGGACTTCCCACCCTGAGTTGGAGGATGTTGTTGGGACTAGGCGCCTCTGGTAGACCACCTGAATCCGAGATGATCTCTACGGATCCTGAGCTGCAGCCGGTCATACCAAATTCCGTTGACTTCCATCAACGGCTCCCGCTTGTACGGGGATAGGGGAAGAACTGCCAGTGGCTGATCCTGTTGATACACCACCATCTGGGGGTCCTGAGATGGTGGTGGATGAGAGTATTGGTGCTCTGATTGCTGGACCAGCTCCGCCTGGATGTGGTGAACCTGTCGGTACTGGGGGAGGGTTGGGACGAGTCGCTGCTGCTAGAATCAGCTCGTGACCTGAGACGGGGCTGAGAAGCCATCTATGCTTCCTAGAGACACATGGTTCGGGTCTTCAAGTCACTCAAGGTCTGTGCCAATTGATCTATCTGAGTCATGCCCTGGCATTGCTTCTTCTCGATGATCTTGATGCAGTCCAGATTCTCTCTGATGATGCCCATGTCAGCGGCCGACGACTCTGCATGTGTTGTGGCTGCTGAAGAAGTAGATGGACCTGCATCAACTCGTGTTATCCTCTGATAGGACACGGCATGGGGTGAAGGCTTCCCCTGAGTGTAGAGCCTGATCTGGGACATCACTGTATAGTTCTCGGCCATCTCCTCATAGATAGCCCAGACCTGATCTTCATCCTTGGCGAAATAGGAGCCCCCACAAGAAGCATTCACAAGCCCCTACAGCTCCGATGTCAGCCCACAAAAGAAGCTCTCTACTAAGTTGGGATTGGAAATGTCGTGATGTGGACACCGGTCAATGAGCTCTTTGGAATCGATCCCATGCCTCATGGAACTGCTCGTTGGGGATCACAGAGAAATTGTTGATCAAAGTTCGTGCTACGTTTGTCCAGCCGAGTGGATAGTACTTGTTCAAGTACTCGGTCCGGAGCTGCTCCCACAAAGTCACATATCTCCCTAAATGCTTCAGCCAGTAGGCTGCTCTGTCGACGAGGGAGAATGGAAATGCCATCATCTTGATGGTGTCCTCATCCACGAATCTGTCATGGACAGTACTGCATATCATCTCGAACTCTTGTAGGTGTAGATGCATCTCTTCGATGGTAAGCCCATGGAACTTGGGTAAAAGCTGAGTAGTCTGAGGAGGGAGCTTGAAATCTCCCAGAATCGGCAGAAGCTGAATCCAACGATGTGTAAGGGTTGCACCAGGGTTGTGTAACTCCCTCATCGGTCCGGCTGGTCGGATGGGCTCCTGTGGCTCCTCTGGTTGTCCTCCATATCCTCCTCCAACCTCTGGAATCTCTCCATCGCCTGCTCGGTGCGGCTCTCCTCTATCGGCTCGCATATGTGCCATCTCTCTGCGTACCTCTGCCATGAAGACTTCCAGGTATCTAATTTGCCCCATCATCATCTCCAGGTAGGCTAAAAGTGTATTATTTACGGTGCCCTAGTCTAGAACATACGTGGTACTCTGGGGTTGTCCATCGGTGCACTCTTCATTGCAAGCCATCGCTTGGGTCTCTACAAAGGAAAAAGACCCCAACTCAGGTGTCGTCAAATGAACAAATATCTGTGATGGTCTCTACTTGGACACCTCAGGACTGGAAGAAGGGTGGTCGAGGGGGAATAGGGCGGAATCGAACTCGGGTTCGGAGAGCGGGTCTAGGCTCTCCTGAACCTGCCTAGATGAATGGGGCGGAGTGCTCAAAAGCGGTGCTGCCAAAGGCTTCCTATGGGACCTCCGACCCATTATTGTGATCTGGAAGGAATGTGGATGGGATCTGGAAACAAACAAGATCATCAATCAAACCCCCAATTCATCTACACAGCAAGGAGCTGATGATCGTAAAGGTTCGGTCGTTTATCTTGTCAATTTTATTTAGGTGATAATTCAGTCTTGCAGAGCAGTTAAGCGAGCTGTTAGGAATCTGATGCTCTCAAGAGACTAATCCAATCTCAAAGCTAGATCTTTTCCAGTCAATACAAGTTGTGGACCATTTACCGGCTACCCGATCAACTCGCTCTATTAAGGATATCGTGAACCGCTTTACCGGAGATCGGAGCGATCCTCACTGGAGAACGACTAACCCCAAGACCAGTAGTCAAACATGAGTTCAGATGTGGCTCTAGCCTAGTGTGTGGGTCACTCTCTCACGCAAGCAAACCAAACAATGAGGGGATGACTCTCCCAAGATAGATTTTTAAGTGAAATGTCTTTTAGGATCAAGTTTGTTTAGCAGTCCCAATTTTATGGTTATCTCTTTTTAGGGTAATTTTCAATAACATACAAACGTCAGGCGAATTTTTCGATCTCCTGATTATTTAAGTACAAAAACAGGAGGGGGGAGTCAAAAAAGCCGATGCACGATCAAACACTATGATGTATGCAAAGTCAGAAATGTGTACCTGTCACCAGCACTCTACATGCAGGGTGATCCACGCATAAATTAAAGACGGAATTTAAACAAATCTAAATGATGCAAGAAGAAGATGGCCTTAGATGAGCAATTTCTACACGCGAAGAACAAAGTAGCTAACTGATCAGAGAAAGAGGTCGAAGTCTGGTCTTGGATGTCGATCGATGTCTGCCACAACGGATCCTGCCAGCGTTGTATACGACCTCTACGGCGTGTGAACTCTCAATTAATCGAGTTAACTTTTTATTAATTATTTTTTTTGTTAAGGTCCAAATACGAATCTATAGGTGCAAGCAAGATATTTGGGATTAGGCCTTATTTTTTTACGTCGCAATCAAAGAAATTCCTAACTTTAGGGGCCAAATTCTTCGAGAATCAAAGAAAATAAAAGGCGAAGAAAGCCAAAACTGGCAAAAAACCGCAACGAGATCCTCCGAGCACACTAGTGCTCGACGAAACAGACCCTCGATATAAGGTCAAGTCCAAGTGTTCAAGGTCCTATATTATTACAATAATAGAGAGTCTGCTAGAAATAAACTACTCTATACTAGTCTATCATCTATAACTATCTCTGCTACAGCTACTGCTCCTCCTCGGATGCGGTTCTCCTCCAAGGCATACTCGGGTGGTTCCTCGCACAAAAGGAGAAATAGAAATGGGTTAGAACACAGTTATAAAAGATAGTTATCAAAATAAATTAAAAGGCTGAAAATCGACTACTAAGTCGTGTCCCGGCAACGGCGCCATTCTTGTGAGCGGCCTACCAACTAGGGTTAAGTATGAAAAAAATAAACAAGGGTTGTTGTGATCCCAATCAGCAAGTCAAACTCAACAAGAAAATAGAATCCACTCAGAAATAAATCAAGCAAGCTTAAAAATCAATGTTACTGGTCTCCGCTATTTATTTAACCTGGTATAGTCACCAGAGTCAAACTCAAGGAGCACGGAAATGTAAGAAGTAGTCAGAAATCAGAAAAACAAAAACATATTTTTGTGGTTTTTAATTTGCATTTTTTTTATATTTTCAAAATAAGAAAACAAGTAAAAAGAACAAGGTAAAAACAAGCTTTAACAATTTTTATTAAAACTAAAAATACTCAGAAATTAGAAATAAAATGTTTTTATATTTTTCAAATATTCAGATGTTTTTGGTGATTTTCTAGTGTTCTTCTAATTTTTATATGATTTTATAAAAATAAAACAAGATTAAAACAGGGAAATAACGTACAACCTGGACTAAAAGGCAAGTTTAAAATAGTAAAAGTGCCTTAAAGTCTTGGGTGTGATTTTTATGAGAAAGCAAATAAAAATATCTAATTACAGCAACTGGAATTATATTCTTTTTGTTTTTCTAGAATTTTTAATGATTTTTATAAGATTTTTAGAGTTTTTAGCTTTTTAGGGTTTTTATAAAGGATAATGCAGCAAAAATGGTATTGAATTGAAAACACAAAAAAACAAGGAAACACAAATTTTTATGGAATTTTTAAGACTATTTTTGTATTTTTTTATGTATTTTCTAAAATAGATAGGACACATTTTCGGAGTTTTTCATTTTTAGAAAATAGCAAATAAAATAAATTAATTCACAAAAAAAATACCATAAATATTACATGTTAACAAGAGCTAACTATAATTTTTATGGAATTTTTGGAGTTAATTAGGTATTCATTTGATTAAAAACCAAGTAAACAACACATAGGGACTTATACGTAATTATTGGAAAGTTTCCGGGGCAAAATGCAACATACGCAAAAAGCATAGGACCACTATTGCAATTCAACCACAAAATTCACGCACATGTTCAAAAACATATGCACAGGGGTATATATGCAATAAACAGAAAAGTTCACTTTAAAACATAACATTCATAAACTTCAGGAGCAAACATGCAAATATCCCTCAAACTCACGTAGGCATGCACGTGTCTCAGATCCGGGAGGACTAAATTGCAAATACTGGAAACTTAGGGTCCAAACGACAAATTAACTGAAGTACAATTTATTTTACGGGACTATAAAGTAAAGCGTAAGAATGCGGGGTAAAAGATGTAAAGTACCCCAAAGCACGCGAGGAGGGCGTGGGGTGGCACGTGGCGAGCTCTAAAGGAGGCGGAAACGTGCGATGCAGATCGCATGCGGTGTCAGATCTGATGCTCCAGGGAATGTCGGTTACGTATGGCGCGGATGTGTCAGGACGTGCCAGATCAACGGTCCCAAAAGCTGCAACAATGAGCGGCTCAGATCCAAACTGGTGCTCTACTCCTCATCCAACGGTGGCAGAAGATGGTGGATGAACAGGTGAAAGGCGAACTTCGATCAAGGATGGGTGCACAGCCTTTAGGCTGATCGAGCCTCCAAATGGTCCAGCACCTCTGGTGGGGTGCTCCGCATCGAATCCCGGAGGCGGATCAACTGGGTGATGGTCGGATGGCCGGGACAAGGGAGCTCCACCTGGAGTTGCTCTGTCGAGCAGTTGGAGGTCTGACAAAGGTTCCTGTTGCGCGGGGGTACCTGTAATAGAAAGCTGGGACTCGGGGTTGTGCTCCGGTCAGGGTTATTGAAGCAAGAAGGGAAAGAAGCGATGGTGAATGGAATCCGATCTCCGACGAAGGGGGTAGAGGGAGATGTAGGTCTCAATCTCGATCGGATGGTCAAGCCTAAGGATGATCAGGTTGCAGTGTAAGATGATGGGCGAGAGGGCGATTCGCTCAGAACGGCTGGGTGTGGCTATCGAGGCTCCGACCAGCTGGTCATAGCGAGGGAACGTGCGGCAAAGCGAAGTGGAAAGATTCGATGGAAATAGGAAATGAAGTCGAAATACGTGCTACCTGAGGGTTGGAACAGGTCCTGAGCTTCATGCGAAGAAGGTCGTCGAGGTAGTGACCTCGACCTCGCTGCGAAAGGCGAGGAGGCTAAACACAGCGGCGCTCACCGGCCACGTAGCTGGGCTACTGATTCAGGACACCAAACTCCTCTCCGGAGGCATCTCCCAGCTACTGTCACTCGGTTAGGGATGTCTAAGGGAGAAGGAAGGGGCGAGGAATGAGCTACGGCGTCAGGAGGTCGAAGGAGATATTATATAGGCTTCCTAGGAGGCTGAGAGGATCGGGCAAAAGCGCACAACCCTAGGAAGATCCGCGCCTTCCTAGGGATCCGCGAGGGTCGTGGATCCAAGGAGAAGCAACGGGCGAAAAATCGGATCGAGAGGAGGTTTGATCCGTCTGGGAAAAAGGGGAGAAAAAGGTCCGGCTAAAAGGGTCGGGTCGGGTCAAGCTTGGATGAGAACGTTGACCCCGGTCAATAAAATGAACTTGACCAATCAGATAATTCGTTTTTAAAAATATTTACAAAATCAATAAAAATGGTAAATGGCTTCAAAATAAAAAGTGTATAAAATGAAAAATAATTGTTATTTTTTGAATTATTTTTCCTGTGATTTTTAATTATTTTTATGAAAAATAAATTCTTGTATATACAATATATAGTATTATAAACAGGTACACTATACCAATGCATTTTGTACAATTATTTTTATTTTGTTATTTTTACACCAATACCCTAATTTTGTATTTTATTTATTTTCAACATATTTTTAGGAGTATAAAATAATTTTTATTTTATTTTGATGAGTGATGTACAATTTTGAAATAAATAGGGAATGCTATCTATATACATGTATTTTGTACAAGTAAGAAGGATTTTATTCTTATTCTTATTTTATTTTTCTGTTTTTTATTTTATTTTTGTTTTATTTTTAAGACTACATACAAGGAGGTAGAAAGAATATTTTATTTTATCCAAAATAATTATTTACAGACACACGTAATATGTACACATAGAGTAAACCCTATCTCTCTCTACTTATTTTATTTTAGCGATCATGTCAAGGCTTGGCCTTCTTTTAAGGTTTGGGTCACTCTGTATTTATTATAAATACCTCCTTCCTTTTTCTTTTCCTTTATTATTTTATTTTTTTGCACAAATACATGCTGAATATACAATGTTAACACATGCATGCTTAATGCTAACATATTGTATTTACACCTATTTACATGATGATTTGCTAAGATAAATTGCTAAAATAAAATAATAAAGAGTGAGAATCAGGGATTCATCACACATTTGCATATGCACCCCTAACATTTGTTTTTATTGGAAGTATGTCCTCTCCATTAATTAATTTTTTGTGTGATTGTCATATTTATTTTAAATAGCTATGGTGCTCCTAAAATCACGAAAAATTAGATGTAGACTCCTGATTGTTTGTAGTGTCACACCTTTTTTTATTTTGTAATTTTAAGTCTTTTTGCTATTTACAAAAAATGAAATGAGCATGTTTTTACCCCTGCCTAGCTTATAAAATAGAAAAACTTGTTGAAAAATTCCAAAAATAATGTATTTTATTTATTTAAGTGTTTTTAGCCTTCGGACCAAAAATCACTAAAAATAGAAAAAGAAAAGTCTTAAAAGTTGAAAAACCCCCAAAAACTTTTATAAAAATCTAAAAAATTATCAAAAACCACCAAAATGATTTTTTTCTATTTTATAATTTTCTTTATGTTATTATATGTGTTAAAATTGAGTTGGAAAACTTTGGACTTAATTTCTATTTTAAATTTCCTTTTCAATTTCAGGCTATTATTTTATCCATGTTTTAAGCTATTTTTTATTTCAAAAATCCATAAAAAATTTAGTAAAAATACCAGAAAAAACACAAAAACACTAAAAATTATTCAAACCTAAAAATATTTAATTATATATCTTTTGGTTATTTATAGTTTTATTTATATCTGCTTTATCTATTATTGTATATATTGTCTATTATATTCATATTACTCTTTTAGTAGAAAAATAAAATACAAAATATAAAAAGAAAAAGGAAATATAAAAATATAAACCAAAATAAAAAATACAAAATTAAAAATCGCATAATAATAATATATGTTTATCATGAATGGCATGCCTGTACGTAATGCTCTTTGGTTAAAAATAACCGTAGGCTACCGATTTTGCTCTCTGTGGTTCGACCTCTACATGTTTGCTTACTATACCTTGTGTTTTGTATAGAATAATAAATTTTAACTCACATTTTGTGCTATCCATTGCTTTATCTATTATTCGTGGGTTGATTGTTGATTGATTGGGATTTCATCTGAGGTCTCGCTTTGACGATTGTCGGTCTGCCTTGTGGATTGATATGACTTTTATGAAATTTCTGTCATCATATATCTATTGCTCAATTATATGATTAATTTAGGGTATATTTTGTGCATGTTTACATGTTTTCATTACACATAATTTTGTAGCATTGTGTCTCTTAACCCGCATGAAATCCATAAAAAAATGCATTATGTTCATGTCTCTTTATCGCATTATGTTTTGTTTGCAGGGTTGACCTGAGTAGATGAATTAATCGCTTGATTTAGGTATTAATCTCTGAATAATCAATTAGGTCGCTCGTATATCAAAGTTAGACTATGGACTTCCCATGTTAGAAAAATATTTATTTGAACCGAGCCCCTCCTTATGAAGATACTTCACGCTTGATTTCTGATGGAATGTGTATTTGACCGTGCTACAACTCGATCGAATTAATGTATCCAAATTCCTGGTCATCACCCCTCCCCCCATCTTCTTCCTACTCACGCATGGGCATTGACCACTCCCCTTCTCCTCTTCTGTCTCATCAATCGCTAGGCGGTTGGCCTCCATCCCAATGCCAACCGCCCGACCATCCATCTCCTCCAAGTCGCCATCTCCTCCCCTCCGTTGATTCGCTATAAAAGGGAGGGAAGATGAGTTTGAAGGAAAACCAAACTCGAGGATCCATCACTTAGGTGGAGTTGCTCCTCCACCTCCAAGTTACAAGACCCAATCTCGCCTCCTTCCTCGTAGGCCACTACCGCCATCCTTCTAGGCTCTATCTCATCATGCCTCCTCGTGTACCTTCGAGATCCATCGATAGGAGGACCCAACACGGGTGGAGGAACTCATGGTTGTCGGAGGCTCGACTCTTCCTATTTCAGTTCAGTGTGAGGCTTCGCCACACCTTCTTTGAGCTCCTCCACCGCGCAGAGTGTACTCGCGGTCGCCTCCGTCCTCCTCCACTCTATCATCGCCGTCGCTACAGGCCCCAACCCTTGGTCTTGAAGACCATGGGTCTTTTTTTGCAATTCTTTAAATTTCAGTGTCTTTCTTTATTTAGTTATACCAATATGTAATTTCTTAAAATGACATTTTATTTTATGCAATGTTTTCATTTCTAAATTTTAATTCATGCAAAAAATACATTTTTTATTTCATGTTTTAGTAATTATACTTCAATCCTTTAAGAATCATTATGCAATTTCCTCAAGCTTTTTGATTATCTTTGCAATTCGCCCAATTTTATTTAATTAGAGCTTGAGATTTACTTCTACACAAATAGTTTAGTAATTATAGGCATATACTTAAGTTTAGATTTTATTTACATTCAACACCTGAGGTTTCTTGAAAATTACATTCATGCCCCTAGTTATTTAAAAAATAAAAAAGGCAAAAAAATATGAAAAATTCCTTTGAGATCCTTATGATGTTTAAATCTATTACACCGCTTTCTATACATTCTAAGGTCCCAAAATAAAAAGAAAAATAAGACTTAATTTGAAACAATAAAGTGAAAATGTCTTTGTAAATAGAATACAAATTTATGTAGTCTGCCCGAGTTCTTGTGGTTCGATCATCTATTTACCTTATACCTTATTTGATAACTCTTGATTTATAGTTGTAGAAATTTTATCTGAAATCTCATGATTTTCATGTGTGTATACAACAACACTAGAATCACTTTTTAGCACGTCAAAAGTCTAAGTTTCACATGCGTTGTTGCCAATGCTTAAATATATGACCACCGATTTTTTCAGGCATCCTAGTCATATCCACACTCTATTTAAACAATGTGTCCGACATAGTTATAAAAAGGTTCCATATATCCTCTATAAGATTGTTGTAAAGAGGATCATCATGGCATATATTAAATAGTAAATTTCTGCATCCATACATTACAGATTAAAAAAGAACAAACGTGCATTTTCGATTCATAATCCTATACAGATGCAAACAATAACCAATTTATTATGCATACCAACATATTAGGGCGAGATCCAGAAAATATAAAGTAATAAACAAATTATGTCAAACAAAACAGTAAATAGATTAAATTAGAGATCACTGAAGTGCCCATGATGGATTGTCTTTAGAGAGTATATCGCCTCCGTTATACTGGTGCGTAGGGTATTGACGATCCACTACCAGGATATGATGACACATGATCGTCATCCGTGCACGCCTACAAGATTGTCCTCGAGTGTACCTCACAGAACTGCAATCGAGAGAAGAGAAGAAGGTCGCCTCGCAGTGGAAGAATAGAGGTTGCGAGAGAGGGAGAAAGTTTTTCTTGTGTATGAAGAAAAGTACATATGGAATATGTATAAATAGACCTAGCGTGTGGCCTTTCGTATTCCGAAAATGCCCTCTTAACATGTGCCTCTTCGATTTCCGAAACGGCGGTTAAGTCTGAGCCCTTGGGTCAAGTCGAATTTCACAGCGGTCTAATCACAAGTAATCCGTGGGATTAATTTATTCGATCCGTAGCAAAATTATCGAGATCTGCATTGACTCTTCCGAGTCGGAGACGGAACGGAGCACGCATGCACGTGTGTGGTCCTCCATTCCTTCTCTCTACTATTGTTACAAGAGCCTAACGTATGAACTCATATATAAGTTCGTCAAAGTTTTAAAACTACTAGATGTTGTATTAGAACTCCACCCAAACTCCTCTTGTTTCTAGTTTGAGAATTCTCAACTTTCTATCCAACACAATTAGCTTCCCACTTGAAATCAATTTGATTTCTCAATGCAATTACATATGATTACAAATTAAAACATAATTGCATTAACAATAAATGCAACAACAAATTGGTGACAATGAAAGTAACCGAACACCATCATCAATCAATTGTAACAGGACAAGAAACCGTGTTAATTTATTTAACATAAAAAAACATCCAACATTATATTGATTTTGCCACTGTGTGATACAAACGAAGATACATGGAAGCTATTGTCATGTTAGAAGTTTATTTTCCGAAATACAATATATGAACTATCTCTTCCCCTCTCTGAAATGTTGCGGTGACCTCAGAATGTTAAAAAGGCATGAGCACGTTCCATGATCCGTTGGATTGCTTCAATAGTACAATCCTTCCACTACGTGACATCCATGCAGCAATGTGAATGTCATGCTTATCTTTCTTGTTCCGCCTTTTCCCTCAAATCGATGGCATGCATGAAAAATATGTATCAAAAGCATCGGGCATGCCTTGGCATCCTCCAAACTAACATCTATAACCTTAACTAAAGCTCGGTTTTCTTCCCGGGACATGACACGTGGAGGCTTATATATTTTCCTTTCCTTCGCGCTCCAGTTTAATTGCAGCCCAATTTCTTTCCCGAGATATGACACGTCTCCTATGCATTCGTCTCCTTTGCACTGTTGCTTATATGCCTCTCTTGATAAAGCGCGGTTGATTTCACCGGCATGTGTGTTCTGTTTCTTCTCTCTCTCTCTCGACATATGTACTCCATGCATCCCCATTCCGTCCCTTGCAGAACCCTAAATTTTCTTTTTGGGATTCCGCCGCTCTTTTCTTGGATATCCAGATTTCGGTCACTGCTTTATCTTCCGTTCTTCTTACTTCAATAATCTCTCTTACCGAGGATTCTCCGCCAGATTTCTTGTGAATCAGGTGTGTTTGTGTTGGATTTTATATGTTTCTGTCAGGTTGGCGATCTCTGTTCTCTGTCTCTCGTTTTTCTTTCTTTGATGATCTCTTGGTAGTTTTTGTTGGGTCTTTCCGCTGTCGAGTTTCGTATTTGGTGATCTTCCTCTTTCTTCTTTGTTGTAATATACGTAGATAAACTTCTTTATCTCTTTGTTGCCACTATTATATGTTCGCTGCTTACTTTGAGTTCTCGCCGAAGTTTACATAAATATACAGAGTTCGCTCACTGCTCTTTGCTTGCCGTCTTTCTTGCTTTGATAACCTCTCTTATTGAGGATTGTCCGTAAGATTTTCCCAATAAGAACTTCTACGATCATCTCCATAACCGACACACCTCACCTCTCTCATGGAAGAAGGGATTGTGCATCGCAGTAGAAACAACCACGACGATTGCGTACCTCCACCCGAACTTCAGTAGTCCAATAATTCATGTGTTTTGTTTATACTTTTTTTATAAAATTACAGATTTATACATACATTTAACTGCTTATTGTTGCATTTTACATTTTCTAGCACATCAAGACCGAAAACATATTCATTATATCTTCATTACAAAGATAGCTCATTTCGGAGGATCAACATCAACACTATTATACTCACTATAATAATGCAATGAGCACTACTATACTCAGATATGGTGTACATGCAAACAGTCCGTCTTCAATATTCTTAGGGAGTTTCTAACCAGTCACAAGTCAATTTTCTTCTCGAAGCTTTATTAAATGAGCATACTGACAATATTTTGTTATACAATTTCTTATATATCTTATTTCTCTAAATAAAATAACTTAAAATTTATTTTTCAAAATCAAGAGTTTACTCTGTAAAGTTGTGATTTCTAAAGGACATATAAGTGTCCCTCCATATTCTATATGAATATCATTTCCTTTATTCAGCTCATCTTGCTTTTATTAAACAGACATTTTAATATTTATGTTTACAACAAGCACTCTGACGTAGGCATGTTTATGCAGCACTCATTTGTTGAAGATTCCTTCGGTCCCGCCGTGAAGCGCGGGTATGCACCCTGGTAATACCTGATTTGGAGAGTAATGCTCGACGACGTGGAAGTAGATCAAGGACACACGTGCCCTATAAATCTCCTGATGTTGGGATGAAAATGATATCCGAATCTGCTTACCATATTTGAAAATTTACTGAATATAGATACATGCATTCGAATATTAATCGAATATGAATGTCGGGTATTAATTTTTTTACTGAATATGTTTATAGATATCGTAACAAAAAGATCTGATTTACGATACAAATATCCAAAAACAAATTAAACTTATTTCCATATCCAAATCTATGCATACCTATGACCTTCTCTCATTATTATTTTATTATATAATCATTATTTTTTAGTAAACAACCAACAAACAAAACTTACTTTCCAAATCCATGCATTTCCTCGACCTCTAGGAACTGCTACACCTTTCTACCTCAACAACTTCATAGGAATCACAGTTGTACATGTCTCATGTATGCTAAAGCTCATCGATGACTATCTATGCATAGCGGTCCTTTTGTGACAATAATTTGATTGGCTAATTTTTTTATCACGGTAGCAATACATACATACGTACATACACGCTTACATGTGTGCATGATTTTTTAAGCACTTCCTGCTTGATGATAATTGTTTCCAAATTTGTAATTTATCTGTATTCTTTGTGTATCTGATCTTAGTTAGATCCATATATACATTCATTCTTTATTCGATGTGAATTCATATCCAACTATTTAAGGATTTGTTTTTCATATTTGATTCGTATATTTGTATTCACATTCGATTAGATGAACCAAATACCGATACGAAAATAGCAACATCCGATAGATTTACATCCCTACCCAACCATCTAATCAATATGGTGGCAATGCTCCAATGATCTTGGTCCCACAGGGCAACCACAGTGCTTGCATGGATAAATATCAGTAATAAAATCGTTCATATTGCAGTGTCATGCATTTCTCGTGTTTTACCTGCTCCGCAGACTACATGTCAATCATCACGATATCGTCGGATAATGCTTGTCTCCAATGCTAATATAGGATTACCAAACTCTGTATCTCTTTAGTGGGAATATCTACTGCATAGCTAAGATGTGTAGGTAATATAATAAAAGTATAAATATAAATATAAGTATAAGGAGGGTTAGGTATATAATACTAGTGTTGATGCATTACCAGTATGATGGTAAGAAGGCGTGCAAAATGCACTGGCCTTAAGAATATATTCGTACCCCTACGGAGATGACGATGGTGCAATCGGTATCGGGACGATTACTCTCCAGGATACAACTACGAGATCTCAATGAACGTGCACGCGCCAACATCGAGATCGTTGAGCAACAATAGATCGTTCCATCAAGTTGACTCACTCTAAAAGAGAGGAGGGAAGATGGATAGAATTGTTGTGTATTATTGTGTCTAAAACAAATACTATTGACCAGGGGCGGAACCAAGAATTTCATCAAGGAGGGGCCGAGTATAAAACTATTATGTATGTTAAAAAATAGAAAAATCCATGTATATTTGAACATTATTTATAAATAGAATTAATATTTTTAAAATGAATCTCTTTCAATCTTGATAAATGTACAATTTAAATCTATTATTAATGTTAGAATTTCAAATAGATTGGTATTTTCCATGGCTATTTTTAAAATTGGAGAAATATATTAATTTAAGCCTCTCTAAATCCATCCTAAAAAGGCTAAATTATCAAGTGAAATTTTGAAATAAAAAAGTTCATAGTTAAAAGGAAACAATAAAATTTATTTTATTTATAAAGAGTAAAAAATAATGGAAGAGATAAATAAACTCGAATACAATTTTATATCAAATTATTTTAATACTTTGAAAGTGATTGGATAAACCACAAAAAGAAAGAAAAATTGATGGAGATAAGATTCGAACACTGGTCTCCAAAATATTAGCCTTACCACTTTACCACTTAACCATTCAATAATTTTACAATATTTTTCTAACAATAGTAATTATAATACAGTTAAGGAGGGGTCATATTAAAAAGTTAATACATTTTATAAGTGACGTTGATTGGATAATCCATATAAAAGAAAGTAAAATTGATGGAGATAAGATTCAAACCTTGGTCTCCAAAATAACAAACTTACCACTTTACCATTGTACCATTTAATGACTCTGCAACATTTTCTCTAACACCGTTAATTATAATACAATAAAGGAGTGGCCGTATTTAAAACTTAATACATTATATAAGTGACGTATAATAATCATGAGGGGGCCATGGCCCTTCCATAATGTATACTAGTTCCACCCCTGCTATTGACTCATTTATATAGATACATTCGAACATTACTAACATTGTAAGGCTAACGTTCAAAATTAAACAAATGCGCATATGCACGGAAATCAAGCACAATCAAAAACATTAATTTTCAACACCCATTGGAAATTAATATCTCAATAAATATACAATAACGTTAGAGATTCAACTAAATTTGAACCAAATAAAATCCGTTATTATATAACAAAAGAGGTTGATGTTAGAGCCTATTGATATTCCCATTAACATATTGACAATAAGTCATATCCATGTAAAGACATTAGAAAACATGATAGTGATATAATATTACTAATAAATTATCATGCAAAAAACCTTAAAAACATAGGTTAAAAATCACTCATTGATGCTCACCAAGTAAAGTTCATGCACCAATAATTATAAATAAATTCACCTTTATGTTAGTAAAGTACTAAACGTATTTGAAATATAAAATATAACCAAATGCATGTACAAAAATATCAGGACGTCGAAAATCTAGGTCGACATTTGTTGATGGTGGGCTTGACTGCTGAAAACGATTAGATATCAAGCATATTGGCCATGCATACATCCCACAACATGGATGCTTAGTAAGAAAACAAACTACTTCTAGGTTGGCAATGGGTACAATATGACCCTCAACCCATTCTTTCTCTCTTCCTTGTGGGCTCCACCTTTTCTCTTTTTTAATACATTAAATAAATCAATTCTCTTTCATCAATTCCATCAAAGAATAATATATTATTGATGAATCTCGGATTCATCACTCCAAATCTCATTTATTAAGCTCAAATCCCTTAAAATCAACAGCATTTCCGCATCTATTCTGCATAATTAGCATTCATGCATGTTTTCATAAGAATTACATTTTAGCACTAATTTCTGCACAAAATAAGAAGCCTAAATTGCAAGCCAAAAATGACCTGTAAATAGCCCAACTTCCCTGATTTTTAACTCATTCATGCTAACTCCGAATAAACCAAAACCACCTCCACTGTGTACATATCACTCACAAGAATAAATGAAAATAGAAAAAAAATCACTAACCCAAATAAGTGGACCAAAAACCAAAAATCCTAGTTCTAGTCCTACTCACTTTTGAATTAATGTACATTCAATTACCTTCAAAACAAGACCAAGTTCAAGTGATTCGGAGCCCGTATGTGAAAGTTGGGTTTTGGGCCTCTTTTGTACATTTTGTATTTTAGTGGTTTCTGCCCTATTATTTATGTACATATTTAACCTATTTTAGTTGATTTCTTTTTCATTTATCTTCTTTAATAAAAGTTTTATTAAAATACACAAAAATCCAAATCCGAATTGAGCTTGAAATCAAAGAAACAAATTGGGTCTGAGTCTTCATTAACCAACTGTACAAAATTGGTCTTTTTAATCTTTTATTTTATTTCTTCTTTTTCTTAATTAATAAAAATCCAAAAAAAACATATTATTGTGTAATTATTTATCTTTGATTTTATCATATTTTTTCGAATTTTTATCTGGTTTGAAAATGACATAAAAATTACAAAACCCAAAAATCAAGGTATTCTATGTACATGGAATACCCCAAAAATATCACTTCGTGCATTTGATCGATTTTGATTTTGATGTCTTCATGAAAGTTGTAGATCTCATCGAGACGAGCAATTTTTGTGAAGAAACTTTTTTGATCTGAGGTCGTTTGCTATTTATTTTGCATTTTATAAAATCATTATTTTTTCAAATTTTCTCGTGCTGACACGTGGCAGCCCTTGGGGCCGCCACGTGTCAGCCATTTTGGTCTTTTTATTTACTCGTTTTTATAAAAAAAAATTAAAAAAAATAAAAATTAAAATCACGCACGTGCGGGGCACGTGCCTCCAGGCACGCGCCACGCACGTACAGCTCCCTTTCCCTCCCTTTGCGCCACGTGGTCCCATCGTGGCCGTCCGATCTCGGCCGATCGGACGGCCACTGCTTTTCTTCCTCCTCCTTCCCTTTCCCAATCGGGAACGCCGCCGCACCCTGCGATTTCTCCGCTGAAATCACCTCACGTCGCCGTTGTCGCATCTCCAATCAATCCCCTTAATCTTGTTGGCCGACCTTCCTCGTCGAATCTCCAATCTTCGTCATTTCCATCTCGCGATCACCACCAATCAAACCCAATCAGATCTTCTCGCCAATCCAACTTCCATCGCTGGCGCCTACCTTCGACCCTATATAAAAGCCTCGCCACCCCGTCGTTGTACCCCATCCGTCGATAGCCATAAAGAAAGAAGTGGCGGTGACAGTGCCACCTCCTAGTCTTCCCCGACGAGATCCGAGGGCTCCAAGCCCTTCGTTGCAGACGCAGCGTCCCTTTCCGTCGTCACTGCCCTGCTCCAGCCTCCATCATCACCGTTGAGCCAATGCCTCCGCAATGCCATCTTCAACCATCAACATCTCCAGGCAATCAGCGACACTGACATCCACCTCCGATCGTCTTCGACGCCGCAACATCGCCGCTCCTCCACCACGCTCTCGCCGGGGAACCCAGCCACACTCGCACACCACCGACGTTCCACCATCACCAGGGGCTCCTCCGGCCACCCTCCACATCACCCGGCGCTCCCTCTTCTGCCTCGCCACGCCACCTAGTGGCCGGGCCTCAGCCATTGCTCCACCGTGCGGCCAGGCGCTCCGACCCGAGACCCCCCAGCACATGTGTCGGGCACGTGCATCCCTGGGGGGGACGTCAGCAGCCATCATCAACCCCCGGGTCACGTGCTTTGCACGTGACCGCGGGGTAAATTGCGTTGAACCCCCCAGACATCCTCATATCACACAACATTCCCTCCATTCCAAGGGCACGTGCGCAGCACGTGCCCCTTGGCAATTTTACAAAATAGCCCCCCATCTATAAGTAATTACGAGTTGGTCCTTCCTCTGCCTTTTTATATTTCTATTAATTATTTTATTGCAGAAGTGCCCCTGTGTTCCCCATTGAGTTTAGACCTCTACATGACATTATTTTATTATTCAAAAAATAACATGATGTTTGTCAATTAATTCTCTACATTTCGACGTATTGTGGACATTTTTATGATCATTGGTTAATTAATAATTAATTGTTTTATGGAAATTTGCATATTTTACCCAGTTTGTACTCTTATATTTGCCATTGATTAACCATTGCTCTAAAAATTCCCGAAAAATCACATATTGTAGAATACATTGTGCTTGACATTGTGCCCAAAAAGAATTGAATTTGCATGCATAGTTTGTCCTATAAAAATCATTTTGCATATTTCAGTTTTTTATTTTTAATAGGTATTGAAACTAGTATTTTCGAGCTTTAGAATTTTTCTGAGATCTATACCAAGTGATAGATCTTAGATAATTTTATCCATTGAAAATAATTAGGTTTAATATTTATTATAATTAAATATTGAAATTTATTCTGTTTGCATTTAAAAATTCATAAAAAATTCATATTGCATCCAAAAATTCCAAAAAAATTGCAGTGCATTCATTTCATCATATTTTGCATCATGGCCAAGTTTCGTATTTTTCCGACATCGTTTAAATATAATTTACATTTCAGTCCCTAAAAATAGGCCAAAATTACATTTCGCATCCTTTATTGCATTAAAATTTCCAAAAAAAAGACCGCCTCAAAAACCACACATGAATTTTGATAGACATAATTCTAGGTTGTTCATTTGCCTCCTTGTGTTCGACCTTGGGACTTGCCCAAGTAAAATAAACATAAAATCACTTGATTAAGAATTGATTAAATATTTGTGGTTATTTTCTTGACCGATTTCGATTGCCGCCTACAACAAACGACAAATCAT
This sequence comes from Ottelia alismoides, assembly GCA_037367405.1. NCBI lineage: Eukaryota > Viridiplantae > Streptophyta > Magnoliopsida > Alismatales > Hydrocharitaceae > Ottelia > Ottelia alismoides. The sequence goes on along the minus strand of JAZKJV010002476.1, from coordinate 401,458 downwards.
TTATTATTTTTAGCATGAACAGAAAATACAACATCTCTTTTTAACGCAGCGAATATCGGACTCATCAGATGACGTCGTTGCCGAGGAGGCAAACGGCTTAGTTTTGTGTTTTGAAAATTTTTGTTCGGTTTTCTACATTCGGGTAGTCTGACCCCCGAATTTATCATTGTAAATTCCATTTTTTCCTGCATTTATTTTATTTTATTTTCAGCATTTATTTCTCTTATTTTATTTTTGATTTAATTTTGAGTCACTCTCTTACATTTCTCTCTTATTTTTTTTTGTGAGGCACCCGGCGTACGTGGAGCGGTTTTTCCAGAAACCGAAGCATCTTCACTGACTTCCGAAAAAGCCGTAAATAATTTAAGATTGAGTCGAGTCGTGAGAGAGCGTAGAGTCTAAGATTTTAATTTCTGCAATTTTAATTCTGTAATTAATTACTCATTTATAGTGGTGTCCGTTTGGACTCTCGCGTGTGTAAAAAACTCTGAACCATCTTCTGTGGTGTGTCGTGGCATGTTTCACTATCTGGTGAGGGTGGGGCCCGACTTGAGTGGCGATTAGGATAGACCTGCACATACGACTCTCAGAGCATTTTAATTCTTGATTGTGCTCGTAGGAATTAGGTCATGCTTCACATTAATCGAGACGCACATAGATCGTTCAACTTAGCCAAATTCAACTCAATTCATCCCCGCTAATAGAACTTTCTAATTAGGTGTGGTTTTCCGTCGACTTGCATTCATTAGAATAATTTTCAATTCTGTCTAGCATCCACATGGAGATTTCGAGGATTCATTGTAAGTCTTCTAACTGAGCATACATCATTTTTTCACGTGCAACGGCTTTTCCCAAATTTCTCACTCTTGTTTTATCACATAATTTTAAAGAAAATTGGGACTGGATGGTAGACGTGTATATTTGTGCTCATTTAAAATTCTTCAATGATCACTTAATTAAAATTGAGACTGCTAAATATAGCCGATTTCAACTTAACTCATAAAATCAAGAATTTCTACGAGAGAGCAACCCCGACCTTGGATGTTTTTATTTTTCTGAGTGAGCGAGAGACGACACTTAAGGCTAGAGCCCAAATCTGGATTTTCATATTGACTACTGATTCTACCAAAAACGATTAGCTACTTCTCAGTGAGGATCTAAGGGTAGCCGGTAAACGGTTCGGATTTCCTTAACAGAGTGTGTGGTTTAGAGGACAATGCGTAAGGCTCTATCCTCAAGTAACAGGTAGTCGTTCTACGGTTCGTACTTACTCCCATACTGGCTGAAAGTAGGTGCAACTAGTCGTAAGAATTCGGGCCAGTCATTAGAAAAATTTCCGGCACCTTAGCTTGCTAAATTCTTTCCAAGATTATCTTATCACCAACTAAAATTGAAAAGATAATAACCAAACTCTTACGGCTTCATTGTGTGAGTTGGTGAATCTGGGGTTTGATTTGTGTTTGTATTGGTGTGCGTGAACCGATATCGAAGATCAAAAACCGCACATTTGATAAAAATTCTATCCCGTACAATCATCTCTCTTCTTTCTTGATTTAAACCTCATCATGGAACTCTTGTCTAAAAACTCTTGCAAACCCAACCCCTCATTCCTTTCAGCTCTTTCAAAAATGGCCGAACAATTATCCGAGAATCCGTCAGAGCTATACTATGAAAATGAATTTGTCTCGGTTAGGCCCAAATCAACTACATCCTCATCTTTCAATAATCCTCCAACATTTGCGGAAGACTTTCAACCGCGGATGAATTCGACCCCCTCATTGAATTCCTACTCCAATCATCTGACTGCACATGACCACCTACCATCTTGGACTAACCCGTCTTATTCCCGGTTTCTCACCAATGAACCATTTCAAGATCAAAATCCCTTTGAGTCTCATGACTGGCCGAGAAACCAAACCCAGATGGAAAGACCCGCACTTAATGATCATCAGTGTTGGATTGACCGCAATGATCAAATCCATATTGACCAACCCGAATATCACTCATTTGATCAGCCTATACATATAGAGGACCACATGGATGAGATAGACACATATGCACCCTGTATGACCCCATTATTTGAGGATACGATCAATCATGACCATGGAAGTAGACTCTACTCAAGCCAGGATGACATGCCCGAGTCACACCATGTTGAGTATGAGACCTACACATTCCCGCAAAACCCTTCCACTGAGCAGCCTCCTTTCATAATTTTTGAGGAGAAAATTTCAGAAAATAATGATCATATATCGGATATTCAAAGAAATTCTCCTCTCAGCACCTACAGGAAAATGGAAGATGAAATTATTGAACACAAATCGATTGCTCCCATGATTTATCGTGAACAGAATTTTGAGAGTGATATTTCGAGGATAAATAAAAGATTTGAACAAATAGAGGATACAATTCAAAAATTTACCGACCGATTAATCTCAATCTCTGGTGGCTCGGACATAAAAATGAATGAGGAAAGGATTAGATCTAAGATTGAAAATTTTGAGGAAATTCAGAAATATGAGGATGATTCTGACAATAGCACTTCTGCATATTATTATTTCCCTAGAAATGACTATGCCTCTGATCCTTACTCTGAACATCAAAGCCCCTGCTCATCTGAGGAATACACCACATCACCACACCACACAGAAAATATCCAAAAAATTGGAATATTCGAAAATCACAAAAAAATCGAAAATCTTGAAAAAAAATTTAAAAATTTAAACTGAAGAAGATCTGAAGAATTTGGATCCTGTTGTACGGGAAGAACTGGAAAAGGAATTTATTTTTGAACTTCCCTTTCTACAGGCCATTGAACACTTCCCCGACCTTAAAGGATTTGTAATGGATAAGTTAATGATTAAAAAGTCGGGCAGGATACAGACAAAGACTGAAAGACATATCTTGTCAATGGCCTCCTCCTTGGTGTTGAGGAGAAAAACCAAAAGCCGCATAGTGAAACGGTTGCCTAAATTTGACTGTGAAAATAAAGACACAATTTTCACCCATGCTCGAATTGATGACGATTCATCGATCAATATCCTCCCGGCCTCCATATTTCACGAACTCAAAATCGGACCAATCAGGAAGATATGAAAGATTGTTCAATTGGCTAACCGGTCAATAAAGCGGCCGAGAGGAATCATTTCTCTTATCATGAAATTCCAAGGTGCTCCGCTCAAAGTAGAATTCACGATCATTGATATTGAGCATCAAGGAGAATTCACCCAGTCTCCAATTATTCTTGGAAAGCCATTCTTGGCATTGGCTAAGGCAATTATTGACTGTGAGACTCGGGAAATCAATTTTACAGCATTGGAAGCACTACGATCTAACACAGTCTTTGAGGAACCATGATTTTCTGAGACAACCCACAAAGTCCCCGACAACCGTAACCATGAAGCGGTAGAAGAGCCCTACCCCGCTGCTACCCCCGAGATAGCGGTTGTTGATGAGACTATTGGTTTAGAGAATCTCCCCATGCTCCATTCCCACCTGCTCTCATCATGAAGAATCGAGTATATAAATCATATGATCCGGAGACTTATGCATGGGCATACCCTGGGTCAACCTATTCTGACTATATGGATCACATCAATTTGACGCAGGAATGCTCCGATATCAAATGAATTGAGAATGAACATGCAGAGACTCTTCCCAGTATTTCAATTCCCGCGGATCTCAAAATAGACAAATCCTTCTTCTACGATCCTGAGACATATGCATGGTCGCACCCTAGAGCAACCTTCTCTGAATACCTTGACTAAATCATCCCAAATCGAGAGTGCACCAACATTCAGAAGATTAAGAACAAACACGTAGGCCGAACACCGACCAAGGAGAAGAATTCCAATGGCTATTCATCTGGATACTCAAGTGAACCGACACCTTCACGAAACAAGAAAAAGAAAGTCACCTTTGACATTTTGGAAGAGGAATCAGCCGATGATCCCTCATAAGGTCCGAAAAAGGTAGTCTACATGAATGAAGTCTGTTCGGCAGCTCTAAAGCCATATGTTCGCAAGGATCCAAAATTCGATTCTCGTTGGACAACTCCCATTCCTAATTATTACTCATCTAAAGCTGATGCTCCTGCCCTCTTCAAGTACACTGGAATTATTTCTTATGAGCTGACTGAGACTGATGCTTCCGAGTATTCATCCGAGGACAAACCGCTTGACCCCAAGAAGGAACGAATTCTGAGGAAATAATTCAAGAAACAAAAAGACATGAATATTTGAGTGTGTCCACATTCAAATACTATTCCTCTAAGGATAACTCTGATGATGGCTACCTTTCATCTGACTCAAATGTTTCATCTACTATCCATCATGATTTTTCTGAGGATGACACTGATAATAGTTGGGAATCATATGCTTCATCTCCATCTCTTTATTCCGATCTCCCATCGCAGGCTCACAAAAAGATCAGCCGGAAACCGCCTTAATCATCAGCTATACACCCTCCCTCCCGACCACATTGGTCTCCATGTACAGCGTCTTCCTCTACTTAGGCTAAGGCCTAAGTATGGGGGGACCGATGCCATCTGTAAATACCATCTCCCTCATCACACTCCTTCTCCCGATCACTCCATTTCCACCCTTCTCTTATACTTAGGCTGACCAGAGCCTAAGTATAGGGGGAACCGATACCCACCTGTATATACTCTCTTCATCCACATATCCCGACCGTTTCATTTTTTCCGCTCTTATTCTATACTTAGGATGGTCAGATTCTAAGTATAGGGGGCGGTTCTGTAAATCTTGTTCTTTTTCTTTTCCTTTTTCACCCTCTTACGCTTAGCCCAAGCTATGTCTTCTTTACGCTTCTTATGCTTTGAGGACACAACACTCGCTAAGTATAGGGGGGTATGTATATATACTTCATATATATTTTACCCATATCTCGTACTTGCGCGTAAGTCTATATGTATTTATAGGGTGGGTAAGTAATTCAAAAAAACAAAAGAAAAGAAAAAGAGTTTTGCTACTAACACTGACTATGCCCAAAATTTTTGAAAAAAATGGCTTCTTATTCATTTTTGCATTGAAAAAACCCCAAAATCCTTTGCATAAAAAAATCACAAAAAATTGTGTCTGCATTTCACACACATGCACTTCATCCAACATCGCATTCATTTGCATGAAAAGTCTTTTGGGTTCTGAACCGAGTTATGAGCAGAAATTGAGAGTGAACTGGACTTGACCTTAATCCACTTAATTTTCAGAGGAACTTCACCGAGAAATAGGATTTTAGAAGCTTCAAGTCTTTGACTTAATTCTTTAAGTTCCACATGACAATGTGCAGTGTTCGACTCTTAGTGTCTAACCTGGTCTCTTCATTCTGGGTACAACTCTGGAATAGGAATTAATTTGTACTCTCGCACTATGCACTTATCTCAACTCAGACGGGATGTTGGAAGACTGTGTGAGTTTCTTTTCTAGTAGCGTGGAAATCTAAAGACCGGAGTACGGATTGAAATAAAGCTTCGGAAAAGGGATGGACGGTTGGGCACATTTTTTCTAATACCCCAAAAAATGTACGGAAACAAAAAGATTCTATATCTGTAGGGGTACGACAAGATCTAAGCAGAACCACCAAAAATTCCAAATACAAAGAAGCATTCTACCAAATAAAAATCTGACCGAAAAGGTCCAAGCTTCCAGAAAACCTGCAGATCTTGGTGGAGACTCGGCTACACTGGCCATCTTCGCAAGGAGAGGTGACTACACTGGCCACCCTCCAGTTCTTTTCCCCTTCTTCTATCTTCTCCCCCCAATTCGATTGTGAATACAGTGCGACGGACCTTAGAAGGAAATACCTGACTCCCCGAGGATGAGTTACTGGTAGGGATGGGCATGGGCCGGGCCCTGAAGGGCCCAGGCCCAAGCCCATCTTAAAAGTTCGGGCCTTGGGCCGGGCCTTGGCACACAGTTTTTGTTGTCCTTCGGCCCAAGCCCAGGCCCGGCCCGATTTCTTTGGGCCGGGCTTGGGCCGGGCCGTCCCATCTCCACAATCAAGAGACGGATTCACCACAAGGCAGGCAATGTGTTCCTTAATTTCTCTTCTCCTAATGCTGGTTTGGGAGCATATTTCTTACTGCATACCTATTACAACCTACATGTATGCTCCTCAGTTCAGAGGATGATAACACTTTTAGTGGAGTTTTTGTAAAGTTAGATGGTAATGTTGCTGCTATGTAGCCTCTGGAGATGGAGAGGCTGACATCTCCTTTGGGTGACCTTCAGGATTAAATTGTACATCAATTTGAGGATGCTCCAGATAGAGCAGCAACATCAACTGAATGGACTCGCCAGAAGGAGGCAGAGCTTGATCAACTTATGAAAATGATGGAAATAAAAAGTGCAAAATCTGGGGTTCTGACCAGCGGAAGCTGCGGAGACCAGGAATTGTCAATGGAGTAAAAAGGAGATTTCTACAGCCAATACAATGAAAAAAGGGATGATAAGCTCAAAACTATGAATTCTAGAAAAAGAACTAAAAAAGAGGCAAAATCGAAGGTAATGCAGAATTCTATAGACCAGAGGAATATTGAATGGTAAAAAAGGCAAGTGTATCACCAAAACTGAATCTATATGTTCAACATCAAAAGGTTCGTCAAAATTCTTCACCCCCAATGCTATCTAGTAAGAATACCTCAAATCTTGTTGCTTCAAAGAAAACCCCTCCAAGGACTACATCTATTGCAGTTGCAAAGCGTAACTCGTTGCCTTTAACATCCACACAGAGACGTGGAGTTGTTCTACCCAAAATAGGAAAAAACTGCGAATCCTGACAAAGCTATAAAACATACTCACCTTGGGCGGCAAAGAAACAAGGTTATGTCTCCATCCCTAGGTCCCTAGCAGCAGGGGCGGCTCCGCTGGCAAGATGCGAACGAGCGATGGAGGCTGACTGGCAGTGGCGGCTGGCATGATGCAGAGGAGGTACGGTGGCAGCTGGCACGGTGCGGAGGAGGTGCGATGGCAGCATGCATGGGCGAAAGAGGTGCGATGGTAGCTGGAATAGGCAGAGGAGGTGTATAGGTTGTGGAGCAGTCGAGGAGGAGCGGCGGCTCGACCCCCTCAAGATGAGAAGGAGCAGTGGTTGTGCTAGGGATGCACACGAATGATTAGGGATAGGAGTTGGGGTACATTGCGTGAGGGAAGGGATGGAACGAGGGTTTCGAGATATGAAAGAGGACTGGAGTATGGGGGGAGATGCGGGCCTCATTTTGGGCCTACAGTCGGGCTTTTATTCGGGCCTAGAATCGGGCCGGGCCCTCGGGCCAAGTCAGGCTGGGCCGAGCAAAGCCCGATCTCAGCCTAAAAAAATTTTGGGCCTACATTTGAGCCCAAGCCCGGCCCATTGTTCATTTGGGCTTGGGCCGGGCCGGGTTTTTTGGGCTGGGCTAGCCCAGCCCAATGCCCATCCCTAGTTACTGGAGAGGAGAGGAGCATGGTAGTCCGGCATTATGGATGGGAAGAGTTAAAACCTTTCACACACATTAGTCGGTTGTTCAATGTTCATAGGGTATACTTTGGGAAGAGGATTGATCTAAGATGACTTCCGGGATGAAACTGTAGCAATGATGTGTAGAGCTTGAAGGCTGTTGTTTTTAAAATTCTAAGTCTCACAGAAGTTCCGCCACAATAATAATCCAAAAGTCGAGTCTAGTTTCACTTTCACCTTCAGCTCATGGTATTGGCATGGAACCCAATCTCATTTCACCTCATGGCATTTCTTTTTTATGCTTAGGGACGAGCATGGTTTAAGTATAGGGGGGTGATGAATCTCGGATTCATCACTCTAAATCTCATTTATTAAGCTCAAATCCCTTAAAATCAACAGCATTTCCGCATCTATTCTGCATAATTAGCATTCATGCATGTTTTCATAAGAATTGCATTTTAGCACTAATTTCTGCACAAAATAAGTAGCAAAAAAATCCAAGATAAAAATGACATGTAAATAGCCTAACTTCCCTGATTTTTAACTCATTTATGCTAACTCCGAATAAACCAAAACCACCTCCACTGTGTACATATCACTCATAATAATAAATGAAAAATACAAAAAAAAATCACTAATCCAAATAAATGGACCAAAAACGCAAACTCTAGTTCTAGGATTTCAGGACTAAAACCCTCATATCTTACCCATCCAGTATCCATTTTAATCCTACTCACTTTTGAACTAATGTACATTCAATTACATTCAAAACAAGACCAAGTTCAAGTGATTCGGAGCTCGTATGTGAAAGTTGAGTTTTGGACCTCTTTTGTACATTTTGTATTTTAGTGATTTTCGCCCTATTATTTTATGTACATATTTAACCAATTTTAGTTGATTTCTTTTTCATTTGTCTTCTTTAATAAAAGTTTTATTAAAACACATAAAATCCAAATCCAAATTGAGCTTGAAATCAAAGAAACAAATTGGGTCCGAGTCTTCACTAACCAACTGTACAAAATTGGTCTTTTTTATCTTTTATTTTATTTCTTCTTTTTTTAATTAATTAAAATCGAAAAAAATAGATTATTGTGTAATTATTTATCTTTGATTTTACCATATTTTTTTCGGATTTTTATCTAGTTTGAAAATGACATAAAAATTACAAAACCCAAAAATCAAGGTATTCTATGTACATGGGATACCCCAAAAATATCACTTCATGCATTTGATCGATTTTGGTTTTGATATTTTCATGGAAGTTGTAGATCTCATCGAGATGAGCAATTTTTGTGAAGAAACTTTTTCGATCCGATGTCGTTTGCTATTTATTTTGCATTTTATAAAATCTTTATTTTTTTGAATTTCCTGGTGCTGACACGTGGCAGCCCCTGGGTCTGCCACGTGTCATCCATTTTTGGCCTTTTTATTTACTCATTTTTATAAAAAAAATTAAAAAAAAAAGTAAAACTTAAAATCACGCATGTGCAGGGCACGTGCCTCCCAGGCACGCACCGCGCACTTGCAGCTCCCTTTCCCTCCCTTTGCGCCACGTGGTCCCATCGTGGCCGTCCGATCTCGACCGATCGGACGGCACTGCTCTTCTTCCTCCTCCTTCCCTTTCCCAATCGGGAATGCCACTGCACCCCGCGATTTCTCCACCGAAATCACCTGGCGTTGTCGTCGCCGCATCTCCAATCAATCCCCTTAATCTCGCTGGCCGACCTTCCTCGTCGAATCTCCGATCTTCGTCATCTCCATCCCGCGATCACCACCAATCAAACCCAATCCGATCTTCTCGCCGATCCAACTTCCATCGCCGGCACCCACCTTCGACCCTATATAAAAGCCTCGCCACCCCGTCGTTGTACCCCATCCGTCGATAGCCATAAAGAAAGAAGTGGCGGTGACAGCGCCACCTCCTAGTCTTCCCCAGCGAGATCCGAGGGCTCCAAGCCTCGTTGCAGACGCAGCGTCCCTCTCCGTCGTCAGTGCCCTGCTCCGGCCTCCTTCGTCGGCGTTGAGACAATGCCTCTGCAACGCCATCTTCAACCATCAACATCTCCAAGCCATCAGCGGCACTGACATCCACCTCCGATCATCTTCGATGCCGAGATGTAAGAAAATTCTCGAGTTCGATATTCGCTCAGGTTCGGCTCGCTAAAAGTTCGATTCAGATTCGGTTCAGAAATAAACGAACAGAATCTGAACACAAGTTTAAGCTCGATTAAATAAACAAACCGAACCTAAAAATCATAGGTTCGCTCAGGTTCGATTTGTTAAAAGCTCGATAAACATGCACATATACATATTTACAAATATGTATCCGTAGAAGTAAACCTTATTTTGAGATAGGTCAATTTTGTCTCAAGATAAGTGAATTTTATCTAGATATAACTGGATATTTACGGGATAAGTAGGTTTTATATTGGTAGAAACTATCCGAAAATGAATAGTCACATCGTGTTTACAACATCCATCATCTATGTATCTAGGACTTTTCCATTCTTTATCTTCAAATCAACTGAACAAGTATAAACCTGACTTATCGAATATCTCCATATTATTCTTATTCCTTATCTCCATCGGAACAGATGTAAAAATATATTATAATTATACTTTTTTCAAAGAGATGAATCCATATTAATCTATTTTTTTCAAAAGATGGAGATGAGTTAGATAAAGAAAAAACTAAATGAATATTTATTCTAATTGTAAACTCATATATATTTCCATTTCTCTTTTTTCACTCCCTCTAAATTCTTAAGTTCGATATTCGCTTAGGTTTGATTCGATTAAAAAGAGGTTCGATTCAGATTTGATTCGAAAATAAACAACCGAACCTGAACACAAGTTTAGGCTCAATTAAATAAACGAACCGAACCTAAAAAATATAGGTTCGCTCAGGTTCGGTCCGTTTACACCCCTAGATGCCGCAACATCGCCGCTCCACCACCACGCTCTCGCGGGGGAACCCAGCCGCACTCACACACCACTGACGTTCCACCATCACCAGGGGCTCCTCCGGCCACCCTCCGCATCACCTGGTGCTCCCTCTTCCGCCTCGCCACGCCACCCAGCGGTCGGGCCTCAACCATTGCTCCATCGTGCGGCCGGGCGCTTCGACCCGAGACCCCCCAACACATGTGCCGGGCACGTGCGTCCTGGGGGGACGTCGGTAGCCATCATCAGCTCCGGGTCACGTGCTCCGTACGTGACCGTGGGGTAAATTGCGTTGAACCCCCCGGACATCCTAATATCGCGCAGAAGTCCCTCCATTCCAAGGGCAAGTGCGCAGCACGTGCCCTTTGGTAATTTTACAAAATAGCCCCCCATCTATTGGTAATTACCAATATGTCCTTTCTCTGCCTTTTTATATTTCTATTAATTATTTTATTGCAGAAATACCCCTGTGTTCCCCATTGAGTTTAGACCTCTACATGACATTATTTTATTATTCAAAAAATAGCATGATGTTTGTCATTTAATTCTCTACATTTTGACATATTGTGGACATTTTTATGATCATTGGTTAATTAATAATTAATTATTTTGTGGAAATTTGCATATTTTGCCCAGTTTGTGCTCTTAGATTTGCCATTGAGTAACCGTTCCTCTAAAAATTCCCAAAAGATCACATACTGTAGAATTAATTGTGCTTGACATTGTACCCAAAAAGAATTGAATTTGCATGCATAATTTATCCTGTAAAAATCATTTTGCATATTTCAGTATTTGATTTTTAATAGGTATTGAAACTAGTATTTTCGAGGTTTAGGATTTTTCTGAGATCTATTACCTAGTGATAGATCTTAGATAATTTTATCCCTTGAAAATAATTAGATTTATATTTATTATAATTAAGTATTGAAATTCATTGGGTTTGCATTTAAAAATTCATAAGAAATTCATATTACATCCAAAAATTCCAAAAAAAATATACTGCATTCATTTCATCATATTTTGCATCGTGGCCAAGTTTCGTATTTTTTGAACATCGTTTGAATATAATTTACATTTCAGTCCCTAAAATAGGCCAAAATTGCATTTCGCATCCATTATTGCATTAAAAATTCCAAAAAAGACCGCCTCGAAAACCACACACGAATTTTGATAGACATAATTCTAGGTTGTTCCTTTGCCTCCTTGTGTTCGACCTTGGGACTTGCCCAAGTAAAATAAACATAAAACTACTCGATTAAGAATTGATTAAATATCCGTGGTTATTTTCTTGACCGATTCCGATTGCCGCCTACAACGAACGACAAATCATTTATTATTTTTAGCACGAACGGAAAATACAACATCTCTTTTTAATGCAGCGAATATTGGACTCGTCAGATGACGTCGTTGCCGGGGAGGCAAACGGCTTAGTTTTGTGTTTTGAAAAAATTTTTTCGGTTTTCCGCATTCGGGTAGTCTGACCCCCGAATTTATCATTGTAAATTCCATTTTTTCCTGCATTTATTTTATTTTATTTTCAGCATTTATTTCTCTTATTTTATTTTTGATTTAATTTTGAGTCACTCTCTTACATTTTCTCTCTTATTTTTCTTGCGAGGTACCCGACGTACGTGGAGCGGTTTTTCAAGAAACCAAAGCATCTTCACCGACTTCCGAAAAAGCCGCAAATAATTTAAGATCGAGTCGAGTTGTAAGAGAGAGTAGAGTCTAGGATTTTAATTTATGAAATTTTAATTCTGTAATTAATTGCTCATTTATAGCGGCGTCCGTTTGTACTCTCGAGTATGTAAAAAACTATGAACCTTCTTCTGTGGTGTGTCGTGGCCTGTTTTACTCTTCGGTGAGGGTGGGGCCCGACTTGAGTGGCGATTAGGATAGACCTGCACTTACGGCTCTCAGAGCATTTTAATTCTTGATTGTGCTCGTAGGAATTAGGCCACACTTCATATTAATCGAGACGCACATAGATCGTTCAACTTAGTCAAATTCAACTCAATTCTTCCCCGCTAATAGAACTTTCTGATTAGGTGCGGTTTTCCATCGACTTGCATTCATTTAGAATAAATTTTCAATTTCTGTCTAGCATCCCACATGGAGATTCTGAGGATTCACTGTAGGTCTTCTAACTGAGCATACTTCATTTTTTCACGTGCAACGGCTTTTCTCAAATTTCTCCCTCTTGTTTTATCACATAATTTTATAGAAAATTGGGACTGGACGGTAGACGTGTATATTTGTGCTCATTTAAAATTCTTCACTGATCTCCTAATTAAAATTGGACTGCTAAATATAGCCGATTTCAACTTAACCCATAAAATCAAGAATTTCTGCGGGAGAGCAACCCCAACCTTGGATGTTTTTATTTTTCTGAGTGAGCGAGAGACGACACTTAAGGCTAGAGCCCAAACCCGGATTTTCATATTGACTACTGATTCTACCAAAAACGATTAGCTACTTTTTAGTGAGGATCTATGGGTAGCCGGTAAACGGTCTGGATTTACTTAGCAGAGTGGGTGGTTTAGAGGACACTGCGTAAGGCTCCGTCCTCAAGTAACATGTAGTCGTTCTACGGTCCGTACTTACTCCATACCGGCTGAAAGTAGGTGCAACTAGTCGTAAGAATTCGGGCCAGTCATTAGGAAAATTTCCAGCACCTAACAGCTCGCTAAATTCTTTCCAAGATTGTCTTATCACCAACTAAAATTGAAAAGATAATGTTCGAACTCTTACGGCTTCATTGTGTGAGTTGGTAAACCTGGGGTTTGATTTGTGTTTGTATTGGTGTGCGTGAACCGATATCGAAGATCAAAAGTCGCACATTTGATAAAAATTCTATCACGTACAATCATCTCTCTTCTTTCTTGATTTAAACATCATCATGGAACTCTTGTCCAAAAACTCTTGCAGACCCAACCCCTCATTCTTTTCAACTCTTTCAAAAATGGCCGAACAATTATCCGAGAATCCGTCAAAGCTATACTATGAAAATGAATTTGTCTCGGTTAGGCCCAAATCAACTACATCCTCGTCTTTCAATAATCCTCCAACATTTGCGGAAGACTTTCAATCGTGGATGAATTCGACCCCCTCATTGAATTCCTACTTGAATCATCCGACCGCACATGACCACCTACCATCTTGGACTGAACCGTCTTATTCCCGATTTCTCACCAATGAACCATTTCAAGATCAAAATCCCTTTGAGTCTCATGACTGGCCGAGAAACCAAACCCAGATGGAAAGACCCGCACTTAATGATCATCAGTGTTGGATTGACCGCAATGATCAAATCCATATTGACCAACCCAAATATCACTCATTTGATCAGCCTATACATACAGAGGACCACATGGATGAGATAGACACATATGCACCATGTATGACCCCATTATTTGAGGATACGATCAATCATGACCATGGAAGTAGACTCTATTCAAGCCAGGATGACATGCCCGTGTCACGACATGTTGAGTATGAAACCTACACATTCCCGCAAAATCCTTCCACTGAGCAGCCTCCTTCCATAATTTTTGAGGAGAAAATTTTAGAAAATAATGATCATATATCGGATATTCAAAGAAATTCTCCTCTCAGCACCTACAGGAAAATGGAAGATGAAATTATTGAACACAAACCGACTGCTCCCATGATTGATCGTGAACAGAATTTTGAGAGTGATATTTCGAGGATAAATAAAAGATTTGAATTAATAGAGGATACAATTCAAAAATTTACCGACCGATTAATCTCAATCTCTGGTGGCTCGGACATAAAAATGAATGAGGAAAGGATTGGATCTAAGATTGAAAATTTTGAGGATATTCAGAAATATGGGGACGATTCTGACAATAGCACTTCTGCATATTATTATTCCCCTAGAAATAACTATGCCTATAATCCTTACTCTGAACATCAAAGTCCCTGCTCATCTGAGGAATACACCACATCACCACACCACACAGAAAATATCAAAAAAATTGGAATATTCGAAAATCACAAAAAAATCGAAAATCTTGAAAAATACGTAAAAATTAAAACTGAAGAAGATCTGAAGAATTTGGATCCTGTTGTACGGGAAGCACTGGAAAAGAAACTGATTTTTGAACTTCCCTTTCTACAGGCCATTAAACACTTCCTTAACCTTAAAGGGATTTGTAATGGATAAGGTAATGATTAAAAAGTTGGGCAGGATACGGACAAAGACTGGAAGACATATCTTGTCAATGGCCACCTTCTTGGTGTGGAGGAGAAAAACCAAAAGCCACATAGTGAAGCGGTTGCCCAGATTTGACTGTGAAATCAAAGACACAATTTTCACCCATGCTCGGATTGATGACGATTCACCGATCAATATCCTCCCGACATCTGTATTTCACGAACTCAAACTCGGACCAATCAGGAAGATACGAGAGATTGTTCAATTGGCTAACCGATCAATAAAGCGGCCAAGAGGAACGATTTCTCTCATCATGAAATTCAAGGTGCTCCGCTCAAAGTAGAATTCACGATCATTGATATTGAGTATCAAGGAGAATTCACCCAATATCTATTTTTTCTTGGAAAGCCATTCTTGGTATTGGCTAAGGTAATTATTGACAGTGAGACTCGGAAAATCAATTTTACAGCATTGGAAGTACTACGATCTAACACAGTCTTTGAGGAACCACGATTTTCTAAGACAACCCACGAAGTCCCCGACAACCGTAACCATGAAGCAGTAGAAGAGCCCTACCCCGTTGTTACACCTAAGATAGCGGTTGTTGATGAGACTATTGGTTTAGAGAATCTCCCCCCTGCTCCCATTCCCAGCTGCTCTCACCATGAAGAATCGAGTATATGAATCATATGATCCGGAGACTTATGCATGGGCACACCCTGGTTCAACCTATTCTGACTATATGGATCACATCAATTTGACACAGGAATGCTCCAATATCAAATCAATTGAGAATGAACATGCAGAGACTCTTCCAAATTTTTCAATTCCCGCAGATCTCAAAATAGACAAATCCTTCTTCTACGATCCTGAGACATATGCATGATCGCACCCTGGAGCAACTTTCTCTGAATACCTTGACCAAATCATCCCAAATCGAGAGTACACCAACATTCAGAAGATTAAGAACAAACACGCAGGCTGAACACCGACCAAGGAGAAGAATTCTAATGGCTATTCATCTGGATACTCAAGTGAACCGACACCTTCATGAAACAAGAAAAAGAAAGTCTCCTTTGACCTTTTGGAAGAGGAATCAGTTGATGATCCCTCACCAGGTCCGGAAAAGGTAGTCTACATGAGTGAAGTCTGTTCGGCAGCTCTAAAGCCATATCTTCGCAAGGATCCAAAATTCGATTCTCGTTGGACAACTCCCGTTCCTAATTATTACTCATCCAAAGTTGATGCTCCTGCCCTCTTCAAGTACACTGGAATTATTTCTTATGAGATGACTGAGACCGGTGCTTCTGAGTATTCATTCGAGGACAAACCGCTTGTCCCCAAGAAGGAAGGAATTCTGAGGAAACAATTGAAGAAACAAAAAGACATGAATATTTGGAGTGTGTCCACATTCAAATACTATTCCTCTGATGATAACTCTGATGATGGCTACCTTTCATCTGACTCAAATGTTTCATCTACTATCCATCATGAATTTTCTGAGGATGACACTGATAATAGTTGGGAATCATATGCTTCATCTCCATCTTGTTATTCCGATCTCCTATCGCAGGCTCACAAAAAGATCAACCGGAAACCGCCTTAATCATCAGCTATACACCCTCCCTCCCGACCACATCGGTCTCCTTGTACAGCTTCTTCCTCTACTTAGGCCAAGGCCTAAGCATAGGGGGGACCGATGCCATCTGTAAATACCATCTCCCTCATCACACTCCTTCTTCCGATCACTCCATTTCCACCCTTCTCTTATACTTAGGCTGACCAGAGCCTAAGTATAGGGGGAACCAACATCCACCTGTATATACTCTCTTCATCCACATATCCCGACCGCTTCATTTTTTCCGCTCTTCTTCTATACTTAGACTGGTCACTGTCTAAGTATAGTGGGGCGGTTCTGTAAATCTTATTCTTTTTCTTTTCCTTTTTCACTCTCTTATGCTTAGCCCGAGCTATGTCTTTTTTATGCTTCTTGTGCTCTGAGGACACAACACTCGCTAAGTATAGGGGGGTCTGTTTATATACTTCGTATATATTTTACCCATATCTCGTACTTACGCGTAAGTCTATATGTATTTACATGATGGGTAATTAATTCAAAAAAAACAAAAGAAAAGAAAAGAAAAAGAGTTTTGCGACTAACACTGACTATGGCCAAATTTTTTAAAAAAAACTGGCTTCTTATTCATTTTTGCATTGAAAAAAAACCCCAAACTCCCTTGCATAAAAGAATCAAAAAAACATTCACAAAAAATAGTGTCTGCATTTCACACACCTGCACTTCATCCAACGTCGCATTCATTCACATGAAAAGTCTTTAGGTTCTGAACCGAGTTATGAGCAGAAATCGAGAGTGAACTGGACTTGACCTTAATCCACTTAATTTTCAGAGGAACTTCACCGAGAAATAGGATTTTAGAAGCTTCAGGTCTTTGACTTAATTCTTTAAGTTCCACATGACAATGTGCAGTGTTCGACTCTTAGAGTCTAACCTGGTCTCTTCATTCTGGGTACAACTCTGGAATAGGGAATTAATTTGTACTCTCACACTATACACTTATCTCAACTCAGACGGGATATTGGAAGACTGTGTGAGTTTCTTTTCTGGTAGCGTGGAATCTAAAGACTGGAGTACGGTTTGAAATAAAGCTTCAGAAAAGGGATGGACGGCTAGGCACATTTTTTTCTAAGACCCCAAAAAATGTACGGAAACAAAAAGATTCTATATCCGTAGG
Source organism: Ottelia alismoides (assembly GCA_037367405.1). Taxonomy (NCBI): domain Eukaryota; kingdom Viridiplantae; phylum Streptophyta; class Magnoliopsida; order Alismatales; family Hydrocharitaceae; genus Ottelia; species Ottelia alismoides. The sequence continues at coordinate 384,133 of JAZKJV010002476.1, read as the reverse complement.
GGTACGACAAGATCCAAGCAGAACCACCAAAAATTCCAAATACAAAGAAGCATTCTACCAAATAAAAATCTGACCAAAAAGGTCCAAGCTTCCAAAAAACCTGCAGGTCTTGGTGGAGACTCGGCTACACTGGCCATCTTCACAAGGAGAGGTGACTACATTGGCCACCCTCCAGTTCTTTTCCCCTTCTTCTATCTTCTCCCCCCAATTTGATTGTGAACACAGCGTGACCAACCTTTGAAGATAATACCTGACTCCCCGAGGATGAGTTACTGGAGAGGAGAGGAGCATGGTAGTCCGGCATTCTGGATGGGAAGAGCTAAAACCTTTCACACACATGAGTCGATTGTTCAATGTTCATAGGGTATACTTTGGGAAGAGGATTGATCTAAGATGACTTCTGGGCCGAAACTTTAGCAATGATGTGTAGAGCTTGAAGGCAGTTGATTTTAAAATTCTATGTCTCACAGAAGTTCTGCCACACTAATTATCCAAAGGTCGAGTCTAGTTTCACTTTCACCTTCAGCTCATGGTATTGGTATGGAACCCAGTCTCATTTCACCTCATGGCATTTCTTTTTGATGCTCAGGGACGAGCTTGGTTTAAGTATAGGGGATGATGAATCTCGGATTCATCACTCTAAATCTCATTTATTAAGCTCAAATCCCTTAAAATCAATAACATTTCCGCATCTATTCTGCATAATTAGCATTCATGCATGTTTTCATAAGAATTGAATTTTAGCACTAATTTCTGCATAAAATAAGAAGCCAAAAATCCAAGCCAAAAATGGCATGTAAATAGCCTAACTTCCCTGATTTTTAACTCATTCATGCTGACTCCGAATAAACCAAAACCACCTCCACTGTATTCATATCACTCACAAGAATAAACGAAGAATACAAAAAAATCACTAACCCAAATAAGTGGACCAAAAATCCAAACCCTAGTTGTAGGATTTCCGGACTAAAACCCTCATATCTTATCCATCCAGTGTCTGTTTCAATCCTACTCACTTTTGAACTAATGTACATTCAATTACCTTCAAAACAAGACCAAGTTCCAGTGATTCGGAGCTCGTATGTGAAAGTTGGGTTTTGGGCATCTTTTGTACATTTTGTATTTTGGCGGTTTTTGCCCTATTATTTTATGTACATATTTAACCTATTTTAGTTGATTTCTTTTTCATTTGTCTTCTTTGATAAAAGTTTTATTGAAATGCGTAAAAATCCAAATCCAAATTGAGCTTGAAATCAAAGAAACAAATTGGGTCTGAGTCTTCACTAACCAACTATACAAAATTGGTCCTTTTTATCTTTTATTTTATTTCTTCTTTTTCTTAGTTAATAAAAATCCAAAAAATAGATTATTATGTAATTATTTATCTTTGATTTTACCATATTTTTTCCAGATTTTTATCTAGTCTGAAAATGACATAAAAATTACAAAACCCAAAAATCAAGGTATTTTATGTACATGGGATAGCCCAAAAATATCACTTCGTGCATTTGATCAATTTTGGTTTTGATGTCTTCATGAAAGTTGTAGATCTCATCGAGACGAGCAATTTTTGTGAAGAAACTTTTTCGATACAAGGTCATTTGTTATTTATTTTGCATTTTATAAAATCTTTATTTTTCGAATTTTCTGGTGCTGACTCGTGGCAGCCCCTGGGTCCTCCACGTGTCAGCCATTTTTGGCCTTTTCATTTACTCATTTTTATAAAAACAATAAAAAAATTAAAAATCAAAATCACCACGTGCAAGGCACGTGCCTCCCAGGCACGCGTCATGCACGTGCAGCTCCCTTTTCCTCCCTTTGCGCCACGTGGTCCCATCGTGGTCGTCCGATCTCGGTCGATCGGACGGTCACTGCTCTTCTTCCTCCTCCTTCCCTTTCCTAATTAGGAACGCCGCCACACCCCGCAATTTCTCTGCCGAAATCACCTCGCGTCGCCGTTGCCGCGTCTCCAATCAATCCCCTTAATCTCGCTGGTCGACCTTCCTCGTTGAATCTCCGATCTTCGTCATCTCCATACTACGATCACCACTAATCAAACCCAATCAGATATTCTCGTCGATCCAACTTCCATCGACGGCGCCCACCATCGACCCTATATAAAAGCCTCGCCATCGTATCGTTTTACCCCATCCGCCGATAGCCATAAAGAAAGAAGTGGCAGTGACAACACCACCTCCTAGTCTTCCCCGGCGAGATCCGAGGGCTCCAAGCCCCTCGTTGCAGATGCGGCGTCCCTCTCCGCCGTCACTACCCTGCTCCGGCCTCCTTCGTCGCTGTTGAGCCAACGCCTCCGCAACGCCATCTTCAACCATAAACATCTCCAGGCCATCAGCAACACCGACATCCACCTTCGATCGTCATCGACGCTGCAACATCGCCACTCCTCCACCACGCTCTCGCCGGGGAACCCAGCTGCACTCGCAAACCACTGACGTTCCACCATCACCAGGGGCTCCTCTGGCCACCCTCCGCATCACCTGGCGTCGCGCCACCCAGCTGTCGGGCCTCAGCCATTGCTCCACCGTGCGGCCGGGCGCTCCGACCTGAGACCCCCCAACACACGTGTCGGGCACGTGCGTCCTTGGGGGGGACATTAGCAGCCATCATCAACCCCCGGGTCACGTGCTCCTGATGAATCTCGGATTCATCACTCTAAGTCTCATTCATTAAGCTCAAGTCCCTCAAAATCAACAACATTTTTGCATTTATTCAGCATAATTATCATTCATACATGTTTGCATAAGAATTGCATTTTATCCATAATTTCTGCATAAAATAAGAAGCCAAAAATCCAAGCCACAGTTGACCTGTAAATAGCCTAATTTCTCAGATTTTTAACTCCTCCATGTTGATACCGCTTAACCCAAAACCACCTCCGCTGTGTACACATCACTAACAAGAATAAATGGAAAATACAAAAAAAATCACTAACCCTGTTAAGTGGACCAAAAACTCAAACCCTAGTTTCAGGATTTTCAGACTAAAAGCCCCATATCTTCTCCATCCAGTGTCCAATTTGATCCTACTCACTTTTGAACTAATATACATTCAATTACCTTCGAAACAAGACCAAGTTCAAGTGAATTGGAGCTCGTATGTGAAAGTTGGGTTTTGGGCCTCTTTTGTACATTGTATATTTTCGCGGCTTTTGACCTTGTATTTTATGGATATATTTTCTTAATCCATAAAAATCCAAAAAATAGATTAAGGTATCTTTTATTTATCTTTAATTTTTCCATATTTTTTCAGATTTTTATCTTGTTTAAAAATGACAAAAAAATTATAAAACCCAAAAATCAAGGTATTCTATGTACATCGGATACCCCAAAAATTCACTTTTTTACATTTGACCGATTTTGGCTTTGGTGTCTTCATGAAAGTTGTAGATCTCATCCAGACGAGCATTTTTAATGAAGGAACTTTTTCGATCCGAGGTCATTTGCTATTTCTTTTTTATTTTACAAGATCTTTTATCTCTGATTTTTCTGATGCTGACACGTGGCAGCCCCAGAGGCCACCATGTGTAAGACATTTTCGGGCCTTTTTAATATCGTTTTTATTAAAAAAAATAAAAAATTAAAAAAATATATAACCCATGCACGTGCGTTGCACGTGCCTCCCAGGCACGTGCTCCGCACGTGCCGCGCGCCCCCTTTCACCCCCTCGCCACGTGTCTTGCTCTAGGCCGTCCGATCTCGGCCGATCGGACGGCCTACCCTCATCGTCTTCCTCCCAACGACCTCTCCGCAAATACCTCAACAACTCCCCTCGCCGCCGCCAACCACTCCTCCGCTATCTTCGCAACGGCCCCGTCGCCAACCACCTCCACCCGCACTCCTCGCGCCCCTCGCCTATTTAAGAGCTCCTTCGGCCCCCCTGATCGAACATCCGCCGATCAATCACCGAAGCCACACCGGTAGTGACAACCGGAAACCCCCTTCGCCGGCGTGATCCGAGGGCTTCAGCCCCTCATCGCAGGCCACCTCCTCCAGGCGCTGCTTAGCTCCGGTCGACCGCCGTCGAGCCTTCTTCTCCATCCAGCCCGCTCTCCACCGCAACGCGACCGCCCCGACTTCATCTTCTCTGATTGACAACGCCACCGACGTCAACGCCTTCGTCTCGACGCCTCCACCGAGCCTTCGCCGTCAAGCTCCTTCACCACCGGCCGCTGATCGAAGCGACACCGGGCCACAGCCCCTCCGCCTCGCCTTCGACCGGGTTCAACGCTCGAGACCCCGCCACGTGCTGCGCACGTGGGGCGGGGGACTTCGTCTTCTCCAACACCCCCAGGAGCTGCTCCAGCCGACCGGCATCGACCTTCATCACCGCCGTCGTCGACACCACAGTCATCTCAAGCATTGACTCCTCCGCCTTGCTGCACCGACCTACATCGACCACCAACCCCGGCGAATCCGTTCCGGCCCCCCCGCCGGCCTTGCTTCCACTCCGGAGCGCCTCTACAGCACCTTCGCCGGACTCCCCATCGGCCACGACATCGCCAGGAGCAACCCTGCTCCGCCGACCCCACCACCGGAGGCCGGGTCTCAAAGCCCGAGACCCTCCCACGTGCACTGCACGCACGGAGGGAACGACATCATCAAGAGCTCAACCCAGGGGTCCCGTGCTACGCACGCGCCCCCTGGGTAAATTGCAGGGCCCCCTGAGTTCTCCATATTTGCACCACAGCCCCTCCAGACCCTCTGGAGAAATTTCAGAGACGCCCCGGAGTTTTTGGTAATTTATCTTAGGTGCCTGTATGCACATTTCTTTCTTTATATTATTGCATTGATACCCCTGTCTTTGTCATCCATTATAGACCTCTACATTGCATTATTTTATTTATCAAAAATTTGCATTTTGTTCTACATTCAATTCTCTACAGTTTGACACATTGTGGCTATTTTTGTGATTGACGGTTAATTAATAAATAAAGATTTTGTGGAAAATTGCAGACTTTGCCCATTTCTTGCTCTTTAATTTTTATCCGATTAACCATGAATCTAAAAATTCCCCAAAAATCACACGTTGTAGAGATTATTTTGCTTGACATTGTGCCCAAAAATCTTTGCATTTGCACGCATATTTTGTCTTGTAAAAATCATCTTGCGTATTTCACTATTTAATTTTTAATAGGTATTGAACCCCACATTTTTTAGGCGTAAGATTTTTCTAAGATCTATTACCTAGTGATAGATCTTAGATAATTTTATTTCTCAAAAATAAGTAGGTTTAATATTTATTACAATTAAATATTGAAAATCATTCTGTTTGCATTTAAAAATCCATAAAAATTTCATATTGCATCAGAAAATTCCAAAAAAAATAAAGTGCACTAATTTTGTCATAATTATCATCTCAGCCAAATTTTGTATTTTTCAGACATCGTTTGATTGAAATTTACATTTTAGTCCATAAAATAGGTCGAAATTGCATTTTGCATCCCTCATTTGCATTAAAAATTCCAAAAAAAAAGACCGCCTTGAAAACCGAACAGAAATTGGATAGACATATCTCTAGGTTGTTCCTTTGCCTCCTTGTGATCGACCTTGGAACTTGCCCAAGTAAAATAAACAAAAAAACCACTTGCTTGAAATTGATTAAAATTTTGTGGTTATTTCTTAACTGTTTCCGATCGCCGCCTACAACAAACAACTTTCATTATTTTCACTCACGAAGATAAAAACAACTCTTTTAACTCGGCGTTTACGGACCCGTCAGATGGTGCCATTGCCGGGGAGGCAAATGGCTTAGATTTTTGTTTTGAAAATTTTCCGTTCGGTTTTCCGAATTCGGGTAGTCTGACCCCCGAATTTTTCATTGTAAATCCCATAATTTTTTCCAGCATTTATTTTCTTATTTTATTATTTTATTGAGTCACTCTCTGACATTCTCTCTCTTATTTTTCTTGCGAGGTACCCGGCACACGTGGAGCGGTTTTTCAAGAAACCGACGCATCTTCACCGACATCCAAAGAAGCCGCAATTAAATTAAGATCGAGTCGAGTCGTGAGAGAGCGTAGAGTCTAGGTTTTTAATTTCTGCAAATTTTACTTTCTGCTCATTTATAGCGGTGTCCGTTTGGACTCTCGCGTGTGTAAAAAGACATTAAACTCTATTTGTGGTGTGTTGTGGCCTGTTTCACTCTCCGGTGAGGGTGGGGCCCGACTTGAGTGGCGATTAGGATAGACCTGCACATACGGCTCTCAAAGAGTATTTTTATTTTTTTGATTGTGCTCGTAGGATCTTAAGCCACACTGCACGTTAATCAAGACGCACATCAGATCGTTCAACTTAGCCAAATTTAACTCAATTCTTCCCCGCTAATAGAACTTTCTGCTTAGGTGCGGTTTTCATCGGCTTGCATTCATTTAGATTAATTTTTAAAATTCTGTCTAGCATCCCACATGGAGATAGCGAGGATTCACTGTAAGTCTTCTAACTGAGCATTCATCATAGTTTTCCGCGTGCATCGACTTTTCCCGAAATTCTCCCTCTTGTTTTATCACATAAATCTAAAGGAAATTGAGACTGGACGGTAGACGTGTATTTATGCTAATCTAATTTTTTCAGTGATCACCTAATTAAAACTGGGACTGCTAAATATAACCGATTTCAAAATAACCCATAAAATCAAGAATTTCTGCGGGAGAGCAACCCCGACATTGTTTGATTTTATCTTGCAGCGAGGAGAGAGACGCACACTAGGATAGAGCCCAGCTCCAAAACCTAACAGCTCATTTAAACGGCTTGCAAGACTTGAATTCTCACCAATTAAAACTGACAAGATAATTGGCCAGACTCTTACGGCCTTCATTGAGTGAGTTGGTGAAAGAAATCTTTGTATTGTGTTTGGTTTGTGCGTAGAAAGTAAGTCATCAGCGAATACTGCACATTTGTGCCTACATCATAAACCGCAAACCTCTTGTTGACCTCGAGAATGGAAGATTGTGGTAATTCTTGTTCAGACTCTACGAACCCTTCTTTCTCTACCACAAACTCTCCAATCTCAAAAGCCCAGAGAGACTCTTACTTTGGACCTACTTGGCCTCCGGGAAACCCTTCCCAAGAACCCTATTCCTACGATTCCTTCTTCTTCCTAGAAGGAGGACAGACTCACAGTGTCTCTTTCTCACCAGAAAAGATTAAGGATAACTGCTACATCAACTCTTTCCAATCTATTAACTCAAACCCTTTATATTCTGAAGGTGAAGAAAAGGAGATGCCACCCAAGATGTCTTCCAAGAAAGACCCTGAAGATGAACATAATGAAGATCCAATGAAGATGATTCTCGCAAGACTGGATGCATCTGAGCAGCAACAGCGGTTACTAAGGGAGCAGCTCGAACAAATGAATGCTGGGGAAGAACTGCCAATGGAAGCTGCATACAACCCTGGACAGTACAGAGTATGGAATTATTTGCAGCCGCCACAGCCAGAAATCCACTATGAACTAAAGCCACATTTTTTCAGTCGATTACCTCAATTCCATGGTTATACGACTGAGGAGCCATATGAATTCTTGAGGGACCTGGAGCTGATATGTTCTAATCTGAGGCACCCACAAGTCAGCCAATACTACATTCGTCTCACTACACTACCTTTCGCCTTGAAAGGGAAAGCAGACTATTGGGTGAAAAACTTGGGGGTGACTGTGACGATTTATGAGAGGTTCAAAAACCTATTTCTGAAGAAATTCTACCCCTTGAGCCGGATCAATCAAATGAGGACCCGCATCACCAGTATCTCTCAGATGCCCAATGAACCACTCTGTGAGGCGTGGGATAGGTTTAAGGACCTACTACAAAAATGTCCCTGCCATGATCTGGACAACAACATCCTAGTCCAGTCACTCTACTATGGCCTCAACCACGAGACTCAAGGGTTAGTTAGTGCTGCCTGCGGAGGGAATTACACATCACGTGGAGCTGAGACCGTCTGGAAAATACTAGAGCAGATGGCAGAAACAAGCCGATCTCAAATTGCCAGTAGAGCATACACTGATTCCCTGAACACCCTTCAAGCCAAAGGCGGGAAGCAGACGGTTGCAGAAATAGCTGAGGACTTAATTCCAAACATACACTTTATTGCTGATAAATTGACAATAGTGGATAAGAGAATGAACGACATCGACGGCAGGATTTCCCAATTCCCAAAGCAGATGGAGGAGCTCGCCGAGAAGGTGTCCAAGATGGGGATGCCTATTGCACCTACTGTCCCGATCTATCATGTGCATCATGTTCAGGAGCAGCCAGGAGCAGAGCAACAGCAACCATGGGCTCAGGATCAATCCTATGCCCAATTTTCCCAACAGCCGCCCCCACCGACTGAGACAGTCAAGGAAGCCCCGCCTCTGACATTTGAAGTAAACGGCATCTGGTACACCCAGGACACTACCCAACAGGGTAATATGGGGGACCATCAGACTTATCAGCGTCCACCCACCTTCTATAATGTCGCATTTCCTCCACAGCACACTACATCTTTCCAGCAGCCGAAGCAGCAACAACCCTACAATCGCCAGAACCAACCTCAGCAATACCGTCAGCAATCTCAAACCCCCAGACAGTCAGCTCAGTCGTCCACACCTCCAGAAGAACCGATCGATATCCAGAGACAAATGCTTGAAGAGTTTTGCCACTTCCGAAATGAGCTGCAAGATCTACGGGTTGATGTCAACTGCTTGTCCCGTTGGAAGGATGAGCAGACAGATCCAGCCACAACCATTCCCGCCCAAGTTCAAGCTAACCCCAATAGCTTGAACAAATTCCACTCATCTCAACACAATAACCAGGTAAACTATTCAGATTTTTCCACATCTGAACATGAGATCCTTTCGTTTGACAAAATCAATGCCATGTCACTCAGCGGGCAAGGGAATCGGACCATGAAGACTCGGAAGATCAATCGGAGGATGTTTCCGAGGAGGAAGATGAAGGACGCCCGAAGATCCCAGCAGTAGATAAAGGGAAAGCATCTATGGAGTCTGCCGAGGACCTTGAACCTCTAATTGCTGCAAAAATACCTTTGTCACCTTTTCAGCAACCTGATTTTGATTATTATGATTGTAATAAAAACTCCAAGTCGAATAAAGATGTTTTTATTTATGATTCTGGCCCTATATCTCCTTTCTCAAATGCTTCCATTCCTTTCCCCCATGCCCTAAAGAAAGGAAAACAAAAGAAAAATATCAAAGATGACCCAGTCATGGAAAAATTCTGCCAACAAAACATCACAGTCAAAGTACCCTTTGATCAGTACGTGGCCGGTAATCCAGCCTTTCAGAAATACTTGAAGGCAAAATGCACTCCCACCAGGACTCGTACAAAGAGAACAAGTCAATTTGTGGAGACTCATATCTTGACAGTTGCCACCACCAAATGCGTCAAAAACCAGCATCTGCCAAGAAAGAAAAGGGATCTGGGCTCCCATTATGTGGAGAGTCGCATTGGCGGTATAGCGTTCACACGCACACTTCTCGACAATGGATCTTCCATAAATCTTCTACCCTTAGCCTTATATTATCGATTGGAGTTGGGCCCTCTAAAGAAATCATCATCTTTACTCCAATTTGCTGATAAATCCACTAAAAGACCTAAGGGAGAAGTGAAGAATATCATCATCATTATCGAGGGTACAGAATACAAAGTGGACTTTATTGTCCTGGACATGGAGACCCCGAACCATTGGAAGGAATCGCAAATCATTCTCGGAAGACCATTCTTAAGAACCACTAAGGTGTATTCGATTACGGTTCTGGCATGATGAAATTCCGTTCTCCAGGCGGAGAAGTAGACTTGGAGATAAAATTAACAAAGTGGCAAAGGCCAGACTCCGAATCCACCACTGAAGATGCTGAAACATCAGAATGCAATCTCCTCAGAACCACTGGATCGTGGGACCAACTGCCAGACATACAGATAGAAAGCACATCCTCAGAAGAAGAAATAATACACAATGCAGTCTCCGAGATATCTAGACCCCCAGATTATTACACTCTTGATGACACAGAAAGCCTCTCTGATTTGTCAGTCCCATCACCTTTGGGACAGTCAAGAAATATCGATGACGCGTCGAACGCGGCTCTGGCCGAATTACCACTCTACTCTAGCGATCCGACTCACTTTTCTTCGGAATTGGTAGCCAACATCTCACAAAGTGATTCACCGCCAACCGATACTGAGCCAGAAGCAAAAGTCATTCAGCCAGACTTGATCGGCGATTCAGAATTGCCAGAGCTGAAGCCACTACCTCCCACGCTGAAGTATGCATTCCTCAATGGACCCAAAGAAGAATTCCCCGTGATCATTAGCTCATCATTAACCGTGGACCAAGAATCCAGACTACTCGAAGTCCTTGAGCGAAATCGAAAAGCCATAGGTTGGACTGTGTCGGATCTCGTAGGAATAAACCCCGCTCTCTGCTCGCACCAAATTTATGTTGAGGATAATGCAAGGCCTTCCCATGAATTTCAGAGAAGATTAAACCCCAATCTTAGGGAAGTGGTGAAGAAAGAAATAGAGAAATGGTGCAAATCAGGATTTATTTACCCCATTTCTGACTCCAAGTGGGTAGCCCCCCTTCATGTCGTCCCGAAGAAGTCGGGAATCCAGATGGTCACCAACGAGGAGGGGGTAGAGATCGCGACCCGAGTACCCACGTCGTGACGCGTCTGTGTCGATTACCGGCGCCTGAATGTTGCGACCAAGAAAGACTACTTTCCACTGCCATTCATTGATCAAATATTGGAGAGACTTGCAGGGAAAGCATTCTTCTATTTTCTTGATGGGTACTCCGTCTACAATCAAGTAGCTATCGCTCCCGAGGACCAGGAAAAGACCACGTTCACATGTCCCTTCGGTACTTACGCATTCAAGCGCATGCCATTTGGGCTTTGCAATGCCCCAGGCACATTTCAGCGGTGCATGATTGCCGTATTTGCCGAAATGGTTGGTGATTTCCTGGAAGTCTTCATGGACGACTTCTCGGTTCATGGTGATTCATTTAATACATGCTTAGCACACTTGGACCGAGTCCTTCAGAGATGCAGGGAGGTTAATTTGGTACTCTCCTGGGAGAAGAGTCACTTTATGGTGACTGAGGGTATCGTGTTGGGGCACGTCATCTCCAAAAAGGGAATGGAGATGGACCCTGCCAAGGTGGATGTGATCAAGAAACTTGAGCCACCAACCAACGTCAAGTCAGTGAGGTCGTTCTTAGGGCATGTTGGATTTTATCGAAGGTTTATTCCAGATTTTTCAAAGATCGCCCGCCCACTGACTGATCTCTTAGGAAAAGACACCGAGTTTATTGTGAATCACAGATGTCTAGAGGCCTTCGAGCTCCTGAAAAAGAAGATATGTGAATCGCCGATATTACAAGCTCTCGACTGGTCTCTTCCCTTCGAGATCATGACTGATGCATCAGGTTTTGCTGTCAGAGCGGTACTCGGACAAAGAAGAGATGGAATTCCTTATGCGATTCACTATGCGAGCAAAGTGTTGGATCCTGCACAGAGAAACTATACAGTGACTGAAAAGGAAATGCTCGTGGTTGTTTGGGCCCTGGAAAAATTCAGATCATACATATTGGGCTCCAAGGTGACAATTTTCACAGATCACACAGCAGTTAGATATCTCATGGATAAGAAGGATGCCAAGGCACGACTTTTGAGATGGATCTTGTTAATACAGGAGTTTAATTTGGAGATCAAGGATAAACTTGGAATAAAGAATGTTGTTGCTGATCACCTTTCCCGAATCGAGCAAAACGATCATCCTGATATCGGACCAATCAAGGAGACTTTTCCAGACGAATCGGTTTGCGTCATTGATTCAACCCCATGGTATTCCGACATAGTGAACTATATTGTCTCCAAGAAGGTTCCCTATGGTTGGACCAAAAAATGATTGATTGATTAAAGTCAGATTCGAGAAAATACCATTGGGACGATCCTTTCCTTTTCTATGAAGGACCGGATTGTGTCTGGAGAAGATGTATTCCTCAGGAGGAATATCAGAGTGTCCTCACACATTGTCATTCTCTCGAGGGTGGAGGACACCATTCGGGAAAGAGAACCGCGCACAAGGTACTCCAATGTGGATTTTACTGGCGGACCTTATTTCAGGATGCTAATGAATTTGTACGGTCATGCCCGATTTGTCAAAGAATGGGAGGGACTATGGGATATAGAGATGAAATGCCCATGCAACCAATGATTTTCTGTGATGTTTTCGACACACGGGGGATTGATTTTATGGGTCCCTTTCCCAACAGCAATGGATTTGAGTACATCTTGTTAGCGGTTGACTATTTATCAAGATGGGTAGAGGCTATTCCAACCCAAACCGCAGATAGCAAAATCGTCGGCAAATTTATCAAGGATAATATCATTGCGAGGTTCGGGATACCAAAAGTATTGATTTCTGATGGAGGTAGCCACTTCGTGAACAGGGAGATGAGATCTTTGGCTAAGGAGTACAAATTTGAGCATAGAATAGCCAACTCATATCATCCACAATCTAATGGCATGGCAGAGGTTTCTAATAGAGAGGTGAAGGGCATTCTTCAGAAGTTGTTTCATCCCGATAGGAAGAATTGGTCGAAACTGTTGGACCAAGTTCTATGGGCCTATAGGACAGCCTATAAGACTCCACTCGGTACTTCACCTTTTAGGATGATCTATGGCAAGCCATGTCATCTTCCTGCAGAATTGATTCACAAATCTGAATGGGCGATCAAAAAGTTGAATTGGAGTTGTCACTTGGGGAAACTATGTCGAGACTTAAATCTGAATGAGCTAATTGAAATCCGAAATCGGGCATATGACAACAGTGTGATTTATAAGGACAAGGTCAAGAGATGGCATGATAGACACATTCGAGATAAAACATTTGTCCTTGGACAGAAAGTGTGGTTGTTTAATGCTCGATTGAAGATTTTTCATGGGAAACTAAAATCAAAATGGACGGGTCCCTACTGAAGGATATGGTTTGATCCTCAAGCGCATCACGGAAGCGTGTGCGTCGTATCGAATACGACAAGGAGCAACTAGTCGGACTAGTTGCTCGATGCAGCGGAATTTAAAAATTTTATACGACGAAACCACATGATCCAAGAACACTTCTCGAATCGTTTCGTCTAAACCACAAACAAGTAATAAGATTACCTCTTGAAGCGTGGTTGCAATCGAGTCTCTAAACGAAGAGACCTCCTATCTCAAGTCCGATCCGATGGAGGAGATGCTTGCGAGCGTGGGGATGAACCGCGTGCTTCTCGCAATCCATGTTGATGATCCAAGCGGCGGATCTCCTGATCTCGACGCACGAGATCCGTCGTCTTCTTCACGAGCAAGGCGCACCGAAGGAGACGGAGATCCACGAGCAGACGATTGGGCAGCATAACGACGATGCTGCGGTGACGGAGAACCTCTCCATGGTATCCATGGTGGACGGCCATGAGAGGGATAGAGAGGGCTGACGTCTACAGAGAAAGAGAGAGAGAGAGAGAGATGCTTCTTAAGCATTTTGTGTCAAGAAGAGCAATGGGGTGCCTCTCCTTTTATAGGGTTTTGGGATCCATGGATCTCAATCCATGGGACAACACAAATCCAATGGCTCTCATTGATTGTGTTTCTTTTAATGGCTAAGATTTGTGTTGGTAAAACCAACAACAATTAATTTAATTTAAATTAAATATATGTTGATAAATCAACACAATTTAATCACAAAATTAAATCATCAATACATGGAGATAATGGAAGAGAGAAAAGCCTCCTTCCATGTGGAGAGGGGGGACGGCCTCCCTTTCCTAATGGGAGTGGTGGCCGTCCACCCTCCTCCATTAGGAAGGTGGTTATTTTATCTCTTATGCAATCTCCATTATTTGCAACAACTTTTGTTGCAAATTATTCTACAAAAATAATTCACAATTATTTTATAGACATTGTAATCTTGCCATTGAAAAAATTGTGAATCATATTCACAACCCAAAACAAAATGTAAATTACATTTTCAATTTAATATCCAATGTGAATCCAATTCACATTAACATTTAATTAACAAATGTAAATTACAAATATCCCTCTCTTATATATTATAAATCACATTTATAATATATATGACTAATATGGATATTGTTATCCACATTATTCATATCCATGATAATTAAATCACATTTAATCATCTTGGATATCTATTCTCTTGTTCTCAAATAACATGAATCATATTCACATTATTTACATCTTTGATAATCAAATCATATTTAATTATCTAAGACAACTCTCTTTATAATATGAATCAGATTCATATTAATCATGATAATTAAATCACATTTAATTATCCATTTTCTCAATGCTCGGATACATAAATCAACAATAAAATTATCCATGAACTCCTTCAAGGATAATGCGCTTTCTCCGCAGATACTTGGAGATAAGGACAGGGCGATTCTATTGTTCCACGTATAGTGACATGGATATTGAGATCATATCTCAAATCCAGATCGCGGGCCTCCCATAGATGCTTGATTAAATCAAGACCGCAAATCTAATCTTCTCATTACATCTGAATTATATTCAGATCAATATCCAATAATTGGACTAAGATAAGATTACTTCTCTACTGAGAGGAGTCACTAAAATCCAGACCCGTTTCATCACTCCCTAGGAATGGAAGCGTCATGGTTATACAATCGTTTATGATCACATCACCCTCAGGTATTCCTAATACCTGTACATCCTGCATACTGGAAGACTCAGATTAAATCCGAAGTATTGGATCAACTTTATACTGTCTACTTCATGGTTTTATCAGTAAGTTTCTCATTCGATCATTGGGAGTCGGTATTGATCATATACTTTCCAAAAGCATATATCATACCTGGGTCTTGATCATATACTTTCCAAAAGTATATATCAAACCAACAAATTCAGTCAAGCTTCCAAAGCGAGACGACCGTGCGCACGGAATTTGATTCTTCCCAATATCTCATGAGTGAGCTCATGTCTTCCGGTTCAGTAGTGAACCTGTATGATCCCTTTGAGATATCGTATTACTCATATGCCCTTATATGCACACCAGCATGCCGGTGTATAGACCTTGATAAGGTCATAAACCTATTGGTCTGCCAAATGTACATACTCAAACATATAGTAACACATCTGTCTCCGGTCAGAGGATGTGTGCATGTATCGTGACAGCATACGATATAGGACTTTGGTTATCTCAATCTTGTTAAGTCAACTCTTTGACCTAACTAATCTGACACCTCCGAATCTCTATTCCTATGCAGAGGACCTGCATCAAGAAGTCGATCAGATATCAGCCTAACTGAGAAAGTATTGCCATCTCCTACTCAGGCTGGAGATCATCTCTTAATAATTATTTGACGGTGCTTGATGAGTCCTCAATCTAACTCATTAGATATTCATCTAAGCACCAGCCTCTATGATTCAATAATTGAATCAACAGCTGTATGATCATTAAGATGGCCATGGTACATAACCCTAATTGCACTAAGGGACCTATTATGCAAACTATGTACTCTTTATTTCAGATTAAGGAGTGAATTGCAATAACATTTATTACATAATGTCTCGTCGTGGGCTCGCATGTCCAACAATCTCCCACTAGCCCAAAGAGCCATTAATGGGCTAATCATTTAAACCCACACTCATGTGACAATCATAGGCTATTTAGAAAATAGCCTATGATAAGCTGACCAGTCACTCCGTTCCCAAGAGACTACGCCAAGTCCTTTTACGACACTTGCATATCTCCTAGTATCAGTGCTCGCATCCAATGCGAATGTTGCATCTCATGCAACCGATACTCAATTTTGTTGGTTATAGTGTCCTTGACACTACATCTTATTAATTATCATAACCAATATTCCCATAATCCTTTTAGAATACCTTCATTTCTGGAGATCTCTATCTCCTAAGGTATCTACAGTCAAGACCCTTATAGATCACTATCTACAAGGTCTTAAACCTTTGAAGATAACACTTTGAGATCACCATATCTAAGTTTCATCATCTTTGAATATATTGTTATTACTGCAACCAAGTGTTTTATTTTCAGAGTAGGATTAGTAACAGTTTACTATTCCCACTGCATGGCTGACATATGGCTTTTGTACACATCTAGCATATACCCAGCTCCTCATAACTGATGCACAAGTGCAATCAGTTCTAGCATTCACTTCCTCAACTCTTTTGAGGTGCTATCCCTTTAGATAGGTCACTACCACATCCTAAGGGAAGGAAGCCTTTCTTGGAATTTTCCAGAAAATGGAATAAGTCCAAGGTGTACTACTAATGCGACGGTCCCAATACCCTCTTCTCTTTGCTTCTGAACGACTTCAGAATTAAGATCTAAGAGGTATTCTTGAGATCGTATCTCAAGGTATGGAACAACCAAATTATAAAACACTTATTATTTATTCTTATATTATTCTAAATGATTAGAATAATATCTACATTTAGCATGATGAACACAATGGCACTCCCACTAAGCTTCACATGTTTCATCAAGATTTTATCTGAAATCACAACATTTATAATTGCATCAAATCTTATGTTCCAACTACAAGAAACTTATTGGAGTCCAAAGATGGAGTTCTTCAGCTAGCACACCTTGCTTTCCTCAACCTTGAAGCCCTGGGGCTACTTCATATGAATATCCTCAGAGAGGTATTCATAGAGGAATGCAATCTTGACTCACACCATGAAGATGTCATAGACAAGTTGTGTAGCTATAGTTAGCAATATTCTGACGGGTTAAAGCAAGGTCACTGGAGAGCAAGTATTATCGCAAGCGATGCCTTCTCTTTGGTGTGTAGCTCATGGCTACGAACCGTGCTTTGAAGGTCTATACCTTCTCATCAGGTTCCCTCTTTCTCTTGAAGATCCATTTACACCTTAATGAGTCTGACCCATATAGGTGGATCCTAGAGGGTCCATATACAACACTTGTATATGAAGTCTACATTAGACTTTTTATTAACATCCATCTTTCCATGTCATGATCCTCAGGAGCTTCATCACATGAAGTCCGATCATTTTCAGACTTAACTGACACATGGAATATATCCTCAAACTTATTTGAAGAGGTATTAATGTTTCATCTTTAATTATCTATTTTAGATTCCGATTTCAGGAGCCTCATTATCTTTTCAAGATTAAATGAGTTCCTTTATTTCATTTTCATCTTGATTCTCAAGAGAGTCATCCTATAAGAATCATATTCTCAAAGATGAGATCTTTTAAGAATCTCAAGGTCATAAAGTAGGTATCTAATACCATCCTTTATTTTCCTAATGAAGTAGCACTCTTTGGTGCTAGATTCCGGCTTACCAGCTTGGGACCTTATTAAGTGTATAATGTAGTCTCTACCACATATACCTGAAAACTAAGAGATAATTATGCTAAGATTAATCACTGATCAAATCATGTCACACATGATCAATTGCATCTCCCTACAACTCTATTGAGTTAAGGCTCATTGGGAGGGGTGAGATAGAAATGATATTCACATCTCCATAAGGTATTCCTTGAATTCATCTAATAGGTACAAGCTACCTTGATTAGATCAAATTCATTTCACCTTCCTTCAAACTTTGGTTCTAAACCAAAATTGTGAAATCTTTGAACATTTCAAAGTTTTCTAAGTGAAGAGAAGAAATTTCATATCACAAATAATCATTAATAGATATCACAAATCCATAATATTTTATTCTGATATAGATGATTCACATACATCAATATGTATGAGATCTTGAATACCTTAACATCTTACACCATTCCAAAAGAAGGGTGTATTGGACATTTTACTTTGAATACAATATTCATAAGTATGCAAGTTTTGAAATTTTAGACATTCTAAAGATTCATCTCTTACTTGTCCATTGATCTCATCAACAGACATATGTCCAAAACATTATGTCAGATCATTGTCAAATGATCTTTATCCTCCTATTGATATTTAAAGGTTTAATTTTCAGTATTAGAAATCTTAATGAACCATTCCTTAATTTTCTAATTTAGTGGAGTCCACTAGATGTAAGATTACTATCTGAAATATCTCCATCATAACTCTTTATGATAGGTCTATTCCAGATTTCATGTTCATTCCCAATATTTAGAAATAAATAATGAGTGTATTCTAATATCTAGGTCATAGAGACATTCTCTAAGACTAAGGGCTCCCATTGAAAATATGAAGTCTATTCATCCGGTGGAAATTATTGCAATAATTGCATCAATTCCAACATGGATGACCATTAAACCTTAAGATCAAATTTCTAATATTCTAATACAGATGCAACCAATTGCAAGTGTCATTAGAAGATTGAGATACAATTATTAGACTTTATCTTATCAAATAAGTAAGTCAATTTCAATGATTATATGTAGTTTTTTTTGATGTACTATCCGATTTCTTTTCTAAGGATTCTAGATAGATTTGATAGTCATACTATCAACACATTAATTTATTGCAGTATTGGCATTCATCCAACTCTTTGGATGTCATATGGAAGTCACAGAAGTACAATCAACTCTTTGACTATACATCTTACTTGGGTCCAACCCATGCTTCCATAGCGCTCCCTTTGTCTATAAGAAACCATTGCTCAAGACCAAGGATCTCTTATGTTAAAATCAAAATTTCAATATAAGAGCATTTCAACATTTATACAAGCTTCACCCAATTCATATAATATGAATATTATGAAGCTTCATGAATGACTAGAGTATAGATAGTAGAATGATGACACTCATCATCTACATCCATCTGAACTCTTAAAGCATAGGTTCAGGTAGGTATTCAAACAATTTGAATACATTATCTCTAATAGAGCTACCATTCTACATGATGTAGAGAACCATGTCATTCATGATTAAATGTCAAGAGCGCATATGTATGCCGGAATATCTTTATTGATTTTAAAAGGATTATTTGACAATTACGATCATTATCGACATGTCACTTCAAAAGTACATTCGATGAGATCAAGACTTATAGAGACATACAAACCTTAGGGTTTTAGTCCTATTATCTTATTTAATTATCACTTCTCATTATTATGAGGAAACTTGCACAGTGCAACCACATACATTATGTGTCCAATCGCAAGTACAATATCTGGATCAAGGGTCCAATCCATGATATTCTACTGATTATTATTGAGTATAACGTTGAGTGGGATTAATGAAGGATTATATGAAATAAGAAATTTTTTTTGCATAAACTTATATAAATATATAATTTACTTTGATTTAGGAATTTTTATATCAAAGTGTCTTGCCATGTCAAAAATGAAAGTTCATTCCCTTAATCACTTTCAATGTAAGAGATATACTTACCATTATATCTCAAGCAAGATCTGGGATCTCCTTCCTTATCTTTGTTACATCCCAATAATATGAGAAACTGCAACTCAGATAAAAAGAAGCGGGAACACATTCCGCCTTGCAAGTCCAACTTGCATCTCCCAATTCGGTCTTTAATACCCGGGCCCACCACCCCTAAGGTGATGTTGACCTGTCATTAATTGAACCAACCGTCAACAAGAATAGAACTCGCTATGCGCAATCCAATATCGCCCCAATAATATGAGGACCCGATATTGGGGTCACTACACATACGTCCTTACTCTTTCGAGAAGCGACGAGCCCGATCCAAATGGATCATATGCAGGAGCTATCACTTCAGACAGGCGTCTCCCACATATAATATCTGGTGACGGAACCCTTCACCTTGACGGGAGACCATGGATGTCACTTATGTGATCCTCCATCTCTTATTCAAATTTAATTAATTACTATGAATCACATTCATACAATTAATTCTTCTAAGGGAATTATTAACTCCAATCATATTAGAGTATTTTAATTGGACATAATTAACTTAATCATATTAAATTAATTATCAATCCAATTCAATCAATCAAACTTGATTGTCTTACTTGAATATATATGGTATTATTTTCAACGTACGTATTAATTCATATTTTAATAATTAGAAAAATACATCTTAATCCCTCGGACATTATCCCGGCCCTACCTGTTGTCATGGCCAGTACCGGCGGGAGTGGGACGGACCGCATACGTTGCAACCCGCTACCCCAGCGATCCCCGACTAGACACCATATCCGCCTTGGGAAAGGATAATGCCAAATTGATTAATTTGTACTTGATATGATCATCGGGTCTTCAACCGAAATTATACCATATAGTAATCAAAACAATTTTGATTATAAGGAAATTTGCTAGACAAATTCCCAATCCTATTCAAGCAAGGAGTTTGATGATTGTGTTTCCAATTATGATTTAGATCAAATCTAATCAATTAATTGGTTGAGGTCAAGTCAATTAAGGAAATAATCATCTTCCAATATTTCTCAAATATTTTTCATAATTATTTCTTGAAATTAACAATTAATTTCACTAATTGACAATCACATGTTTCTTGATTAGGAAAGTAATTTCAGCAGTGACCCCTACTTACTAAAATTAGCATACCTCAATCAATTTAAATCCAAATTAAGCAAAGTAAGTTTCCATAGTTTGCTAACTTGATTTACAACAGAACCTATGTGTTTTTCACGCATTTCGAGGCATCTCTAAACAGTAATTAACTCTTTAATTACGTTAAGATTCGCAGTTCCCGTAACAGTGAATACATGTTCATTAAAACTACCATATCTAGAGCATACGAAATCCGATTTACGCAAACTCAGATCCTATGGTTTCCTTATTTAATGAGGAACAAAATCCAATATTAAATTCGTGTTTAAACAGTTTAAACAGTGCCGAATTTATTTACTAAATAGATCTGCGAAATCAAATGCGAAGAAAACTTTCGCGACCTTAACGAACCCAAGTCGTCCTCGGTTAGCGAATCATATTCGAAACCATCAACCTAAGGCTCTGATACCACTTGAAGGATATGGTTTGATCCTCAAGCGCATCACGGAAGCGTGTGCGTCGTATCGAATACGACAAGGAGCGACTAGTCGGACTAGTTGCTCGATGCAGCGGAATTTAAAAATTTTATACGATGAAACCACATGATCCAAGAACACTTCTCGAATCGTTTCGTCTAAAACACAAACAAGTAATAAGATTACCTCTTGAAGCGTGGTTGCGATCGAGTCTCTAAACGAAGAGACCTCCTGTCTCAAGTCCGATCCGACGGAGGAGACGCTTGCGAGCGCGGGGATGAACCGCGTGCTTCTCGCAATCCATGTTGATGATCCAAGCGGTGGATCTCCTGATCTCGACACACGAGATCCGTCGTCTTCTTCACGAGCGAGGCGCACCAAAGGAGACGGAGATCCACGAGCAGACGATCGGGCAGCATAACGACGATGATGCGGCGACGGAGAACCTCTCCATGGTATCCATGGTGGACGGCCATGAGAGGGATAGAGAGGGCTGACGTCTACAGAGAGAGAGAGATGCTTCTCAAGCATTTTGTGTCAAGAAGAGCAATGGGGTGCCTCTCCTTTTATAGGGTTTTGGGATCCATGGATCTCAATCCATGGGACAACACAAATCCAATGGCTCTCATTGATTGTGTTTCTTTTAATGGCTAAGATTTGTGTTGGTAAACCAACAACAATTAGTTTAATTTAAATTAAATATATGTTGATAAATCAACACAATTTAATCACAAAATTAAATCATCAATACATGGAGATAATGAAAGAGAGAAAAGCCTCCTTCCATGTGGAGAGGGGGGACGGCCTCCCTTTCCTAATGGGAGTGGTGGTCGTCCACCCTCCTCCATTAGGAAGGTGGTTATTTTATCTCTTATGCAATCTCCATTATTTGCAACAACTTTTGTTGCAAATTATTCTACAAAAATAATTCACAATTATTTTGTAGACATTGTAATCTTGCCATTGAAAAAATTGTGAATCATATTCACAACCCAAAACAAAATGTAAATTACATTTTCAATTCAATATCCAATGTGAATCCAATTCACATTAACATTTAATTAACAAATGTAAATTACAAATATCTCTCTCTTATATATTATAAATCACATTTATAATATATATGACTAATATGGATATTGCTATCCACATTATTCATATCCATGATAATTAAATCACATTTAATCATCTTGGATATCTATTCTCTTGTTCTCAAATAACATGAATCATATTCACATTATTTACATCTTTGATAATCAAATCATATTTAATTATCTAAGACAACTCTCTTTATAATATGAATCGAATTCATATTAATCATGATAATTAAATCACATTTAATTATCCATTTCCTCAATGCTCGGATACATAAATCAACAATAGAATTATCCATGAACTCCTTCAAGGATAATGCGCTTTCTCCGCAGATACTTGGAGATAAGGACAGGGCGATTGTATTGTTCCACGTATAGTGACATGGATATTAAGATCATATCTCAAATCCAGATCGCGGGCCTCCCATAGATGCTTGATTAAATCAAGACCGCAAATCTAATCTTCTCATTGCATCTGAATCATATTCAGATCAATGTCCAATAATTGGACTAAGATAAGATTACTTCTCTACTGAGAGGAGTCACTAAAATCCAGACCCGTTTCATCACTCCCTAGGAATGGAAGCGTCATGGTTATACAATCGTTTATGATCACATCACCCTCAGGTATTCCTAATACCTGTACATCCTGCATACTGGAAGACTCAGATTAAACCCAAAGTATTGGATCAACTTTATACTGTCTACTTCATGGTTGTATCAGTAAGTTTCTCATTCGATCATTGGGAGTCGGTATTGATCATATACTTTCCAAAAGCATATATCATACCTGGGTCTTGATCATATACTTTCCAAAAGTATATATCAAACCAACAAATTTAGTCAAGCTTCCAAAGCGAGACGACCGTGCGCACGGAATTTGATTCTTCCCAATATCTCATGAGTGAGCTCATGTCTTCCGATTCAGTAGTGAACCTGTATGATCCCTTTGAGAGATCGTATTACTCATATGCCCTTATATGCACACCAGCGCGCCGGTGTATAAACCTTGATTAGGTCATCAACCTATTGGTCTGCCAAATGTACATACTCAAATATATAGTAACACATCTGTCTCCGGTCAGAGGATGTGTGCATGTATCGTGACAGCATACGATATAGGACTTTGGTTATCTCAATCTCGTTAAGTCAACTCTTTGACCTAACTAATCTGACACCTCCAAATCTCTATTCCTATGCAGAGGACATGCATCAAGAAGTCGGTCAGATATCAACCTAACTGAGAAAGTATTGCCATCTCCTACTCAGGCTGGAGATCATCTCTTAATAATCATTTGACGGTGCTTGATGAGTCCTCAATCTAACTCATTAGATATTCATCTAAGCACCAGCCTCTATGATTCAATAATTGAATCAACAGTTGTATGATCATTAAGATGGCCATGGTACATAACCCTAATTGCACTAAGGGACCTATTATGCAATCTATGTACTCTTTATTTCAGATTAAGGAGTGAATTGCAATAACATTTATTGCATAATGGCTCGCCGTGGGCTCGCATGTCCAACACCTACATTGTCATTGATGTGCATACCAATGGAAGCGTGGATATTGCCGAACTCAAAGATAATGTACAACATTTCTCAGTAAATGGACAAATGCTGAAGCCATATATTGAATCACCCAAAGAGCAGACAGTTCAAGTTGAGGTCATCTATTTCACGCAGAGCGAGGACATTGAAGATTTATCTGATCATTCCCACCCTCCCTCCCGATCACATCAGTCTCCTTGTACAGCTTATTCCTCTACTTAGGCCAAGGCTTAAGTATAGGGGGGGACCGATGCCATCTGTATATATCATTTTCCCGGATCACACTCTTCCTCACGATCGCTCCATCTCCACCCTTCTTCCATACTTAGGTGGACCAAAGCCTAAGTATAGGGGGAATCGACATCCACCTGTTTATACTCTCCTCATTCACATATCCCGATCGCTTAATTTTTCTTTGTATTTTTCACTCCCTTACGCTTAGCCCGAGCTATGTCTTCTTTCCGCTTCTTGTGCTCTGAGGACATAGCACTCGCTAAGTATAGGGGGGTCTGTATATATTATGTATATATTTTACCCATATCTCGTACTTTCGCGTAAGTCTATATGTATTTACGGGGTGGGTACTAGCTTTGAAAAAAAAAGAAGGCTTCTTATTCCATTTCCTGCATAAAAAAAATCCCTTACATAAAATGTCAAAAAAAATTGTGTCTGCATTGCACACACCTGCACTTCATCCAACATCACATGCATTTGCATCTGTGAAAAGTCATTGGGTTCTGAACCGAGTTATGAGCTGAAACCGAGAGTGGTCTGGACTTGACCTTAATCCACCTAATTTTCAGAGGAACTTCACTGAGAAATAGGATTTTAAGAGCTTCGGGTCTTTTTGACTTAATTCCTTAAGTTCCACATGACAATGTACAGCGTTTGACTCTTAGTGTCTAACCTGGTCTCTTCATTATGGGTACAACTCTGGAATAGGGAATTAATTCGCACTCTCGCACTATGCACTTAGCTCAACCCAGACGGGATGTTGGAAGACTATGTGAGTCTCTTTTCTGGTAGCGTGGAAATCTAAAGACCGGAGTACGGGTTGAAATAAAGCTTCGGAAAAGGGATGGACGGCTGGGCACAATTTTTTCTAAGACCCCAAAAAAATATACGGAACAAAAAGATTCTATATCCGTAGGGGCATATCAAGATCCAAGCAGAACCACCAAAAAATCCAAATACAAAGAAGCATTCTACCAAATAAAAATCCGACCAAAAAGGTTCAAGCTTCTAGAAATCTGCAGATCTTGGTGGAGACTCGACTACACTGGCCATCTTCACAAGGAGAGGTGACTACACTGGCCACCCTCCAGTTCTTTTCTCTTTCTTCTATCTTTTCCCTCATTCGATTGTGAACACAACACGACAGACCTTAGAAGGAAATACCTGACTCCCCGAGGACGAGTTACTGGAGAGGAGAGGAGCATGGTAGTCTGGCATTCTGGATGGGAAGAGCTAAAACCCTTCACACACATGAGTCGGTTATTCAATGTTCATAGGGTATACTTTGGGAAGAGGATTGATCTAAGATGACTTCTGAGCCGAAACTGTGACAATGTTGTGTAGAACTTGAGGGCTGTTGATTTTAAAATTCTAAGTCTCATCGAAGTTCCGTCTCACTATTAATCCAAAGGTCAAGTTTAGTTTCACTTTCACTTTCAGTTCATGGTCTTGGTATGGAACCCAATCTCATTTCACCTCATGGCATTTCTTTTTGATGCTCAGGGACGAGCATGGTTTAAGTATAGGGGGATGATGAATCTCGGATTCATCACTCTAAGTCTCATTCATTAAGCTCAAGTCCCTCAAAATCAACAGCATTTTTACATTTATTCAGCATAATTAGCATTCATACATGTTTGCATAAGAATTGCATTTTATCCATAATTTCTGCATAAAATAAGAAGCCAAAAATCCAAGCCACAGTTGACCTGTAAATAGCCTAATTTCTCAGATTATTAACTCCTCCATGCTAACACCCCTTAACCCAAAACCACCTCCACTGTGTACACATCACTAACAAGAATAAATGGAAAATACAAAAAAAATCACTAACCCTGTTAAGTGGACCAAAAACTCAAACCCCAGTTTCAGGATTTCTGGACTAAAAGCCCCATATCTTCTCCATCCAGTGTCCAATTTGATCCTACTTACTTTTGAACTAATATACATTCAATTACCTTCAAAACAAGACCAAGTTCAAGTGAATCGGAGCTCGTATGTGAAAGTTGGGTTTTGGGCCTCTTTTGTACATTGTATATTTTCGCGGCTTTTGACCTTGTATTTTATGAATATATTTTCTTAATCCATAAAAATCCAAAAAAATAGATTAAGGTATCTTTTATTTATCTTTAATTTTTCCATATTTTTTCGGATTTTTATCTTGTTTAAAAATTACAAAAAAATTAGAAAACCCAAAAATCAAGGTATTCTATGTACATGGGATACCCCAAAATTCACTTTTTACATTTGACCGATTTTGACTTTGGTGTCTTTATGAAAGTTGTAGATCTCATCGAGATGAGCATTTTTCGTGAAGGAACTTTTTCGATCCGAGGTCATTTGCTATTTCTTTTTTATTTTACAAGATCTTTTATCTCTGATTTTTCTTATGCAGACACGTGGCAGCCCCAGAGGCCGCCATGTGTCAGTCATTTTCGGGCCTTTTTAATATCGTTTTTAATAAAAAAATTACAAAAAATAAAAAAAAATAAAAAACCCACGCACGTGCGTTGCACGTGCCGCGCGCCCCTTTCACCCCCTCGCCACGTGTCTTGCTCTAGGCCGTCCGATCTCGGCCGATCGGACGGCCTACCCTCATCGTCTTCCTCCCAACGACCTCTCCGCAAATCCCTCAACAACTCCCCTCGCCGCCGCCAACCACTCCTCCGCTATCTTCGCAACGGCCCCGTCGCCAACCACCTCCACCCGCACTCTTCGCGCCCCTCGCCTATTTAAGAGCTCCTTCGGCCCCCCTGATCGAACATCCGCCGATCAATCACCGAAGCCACACCGGTAATGACAACCGGAAACCCCCCTTCGCTGGCGTGATCCGAGGGTTTCAGCCACTCGTCGCAGGCCACCTCCTCCAGGCGCTGCTTAGCTCCGGTCGACCGCCGTCGAGCCTTCTTCTCCGTCCAGCCCGCTCTCCACCGCAACACGACCGCCCCGACTTCATCTTCTCTGATTGACAACGCCACCGACGTCAACGCCTTCATCTCGACACCTCCACCGCGCCTTCGCCGTCAGGCTCCTTCACCACCGACCGCTGATCGAAGCGACACCGGCCCGCAGCCCCTCCGCCTCGCCTTCGACCGGGTTCAACGCCCGAGACCCCGCCACGTGCTGCGCACGTGGGGCGGGGGACTTTGTCTTCTCCGACACCCCCAGGAGCTGCTCCAGCCGATCGGCATCGACCTTCATCACCACCGTCATCGACACCACGGTCATCTCAAGCATTGACTCCTCCGCATTGCTGCACTGACCTACATCGACCACCAGCCCCGGCGAATCCGCTCCGCCCCCCCTCGCCGGCCTTGCTTCCACCCCGGAGCGCCTCTACAGCACCTTCGCCGGACTCCCCATCGGCCACGACATCGCCAGGAGCAACCCTGCTCCGCCGACCCCACCACCGGAGGCCGGATCTCAAAGCCCGAGACCCTCCCACGTGCACTGCACGCGCGGAGGGAACGACATCATCAAGAGCTCAACCTAGGGGTCACGTGCTACGCACGCGCCCCCTGGGCAAATTGCAGGACCCCCTCTGAGGTTCTCCATATTTGCACCACAGCCCCTCCAGCCAGAGGTCACGTGCAACGCACGTAACCCCCTGGAGAAATTTCAGAGATGCCCCAGAGTTTTTGTAATTTATCTTAGGTCCCTATCTGCACATTTCTTTCTTTATATTATTGCATTGATACCCCTGTCGTTGTCATCCATTATAACCTCTACATTGCATTATTTTATTTATCAAAAGTCTGCATTTTGTTCTACATTCAATTATCTACAGTTTGACACATTGTGGCTATTTTTGTGATTGACGGTTAATTAATAAATAAAGATTTTGTGGAAAATTGCAGACTTTGCCCATTTCTTGCTCTTTAATTTTTATCTGATTAACCGTGACTCTAAAAATTCCCCAAAAATCGCACATTGTAGAGATTATTTTGCTTGACATTGTGCCCAAAAATCTTTGCATTTGCATGCACATTTTGTCCTGTAAAAAACATCTTGCATATTTCACTATTTAATTTTTAATAGGTATTGAACCCCACATTTTTGAGGTGTAAGATTTTTCTAAGATCTATTACCGAGTGATAGATCTTAGATAATTTTATTTCTCGAAAATAAGTAGGTTTAGTAATTATTACAATTAAATATTAAAAATCATTCTGTTTGCATTTAAAAATTCATAAAAATTTCATATTGTATCAGAAAATTCCAAAAAAATTACAGTGCACTAATTTTGTCATAATTATCATCTCGGCCAAGTTTCGTATTTTTCGGACATCGTTTGATTGAAATTTACATTTTAGTCCCTAACCGCCTTGAAAACCGAATACGAAATTGGATAGACATATCTCTAGGTTGTTCCTTTGCCTCCTTGTGATCGACCTTAGGACTTGCCCAAGTAAAATAAACAAAAAAAACCACTTGCTTGAAATTGATTAAAAATTTGTGGTTATTTCTTGACTGTTTCCGATCGCCGCCTACAACGAATGACTTTCATTATTTTCACTCACAAAGATAAAACCAACTTTTTTAACTCGGCATTTACGGACCCGTCAGCTCCGCACGTGACTGCGGGGTAAATTGCGTTGAACCCCCCGGACATCCTCATATCGCACAGCAGTCCCTCCATTCCAACCCCATCTATAGGTAATTACCAATAGGTCCTTCCTCTTTCTTTTTATATTTCTATTAATAATTTTATTGCAGAAATACCCATGTGTTCCCCATTGAGTTTAGACCTCTACATGACATTATTTTATTATTCAAAAAATAACATGATGTTTGTCATTTAATTCTCTACATTTCGATGTATTGTGGACATTTTTATGATCATTGGTTAATTAATAATTAATTGTTTTGTGAAAATTTGCATATTTTGCCTAGTTTGTGCTCTTAGATTTGCCGTTGATTAACCGTTGCTCTAAAAATTCTCGAAAAATCATATACTGTAGAATTAATTGTGCTTGACATTGTGCCCAAAAAGAATTGAATTTGCATGCATAGTTTATCATGTAAAAATCATTTTGCATATTTTAGTATTTGATTTTTAATAGGTATTGAAACTAGTATTTTTGAGGTTTAGGATTTTTCTGAGATCTATTACCTAGTGATAGATCTTAGATAATTTTACCCCTTGAAAATAATTAAGTTTAATATTTATTATAATTAAATATTGAAATTCATTCTGTTTGCATATAAAAATTCATAAAAAATCATATTGCATCCAAAAATTCCAAAAAAAATATAGTGCATTCATTTCATCATATTTTGCACCGTGGTCAAGTTTTGTATTTTTCGAACATCATTTGAATATAATTTACATTTCAGTCCCTAAAATAGGTCAAATTGCATTTCACATCCTTTATTGCATTAAAAATTCCAAAAAAAAGACCGCCTCGAAAACCACGTACGAATTTTGATAGACATAATTCTACATTATTCCTTTGCCTCCTTGTGTTCGACCTTGGGACTTGCCCAAGTAAAATAAACATAAAACCACTCGATTAAGAATTGATTAAATATTCGTGGTTATTTTATTGACCGATTCCGATTGCCGCCTACAACGAACGACAAACCATTTATTATTTTTAGCACGAACAGAAAATACAACATCTTTTTTTAACGCAGTGAATATCAGACTCATCAATTATACCATCATATCATACTTCACTTCTACTCACTTTTCTTAACTTTAATACAATCACATCACAATAACTACTCACTTTTCCAAACTTCAATATAATCATATCACAACAACCCACAACAAACCCACCCCCAATGTTACGATCCTTAATCTCGGGCCGTCGGATCCTCCCATATCTGGATCTTGTTACTCAGCAATAATTTATTCAGCAATCACAACTAACATTTAGAAACAGACTGCAAATAAAAATACTCAGAAGGAAGTATTTCAACACTTTGCCATTTACAAAATAAAGTTTACATGATCCATTGTCCCACTACAACCCTTTACATGTACATCAGCTTGAAGAAAATACACAGAAATATTACTAACTACCTTACAAAGAAAAGCTACTGTGGCTGACTGGATGTCTAGTATGGAAGCTGGATGGATTTTTAAAATCCTTGCGATGGCTCACCGACACCTGTTGAGTTTCCATAAATCATAGGATAAAAATTAGCGAATATTAAGTAACGAAGAAGATAAAAGCAAACAAATTATGTAATTTTTCAAAACTTGTTGTCACTAAAAGTTATAATCCTTCTCATTAATTTATGTCCTATTCCTTTCTATTCCACATCAGGGATTAGTCTAGGGGAACCCAACCATTCTTGGACTCCGAAGCTGTGGACACTTCGGGATTGGAGATTGTGTTGATCTTGGTAAGCTTATGCCGCCGCACGTCGCCCCAACCAATCCTCCAATACTACCCTGACAATTTTCTTTTCTTTTATTAAACAGGGCCTCAAACCCTCATCTTGGAAAATAAATCAGCACACCGTCCTCGAGGACTCGGTTGCTTAAAACCTCAGGCTAACATTTAATCATATAACCTAGCGGCTTTAAATACATATTATCGTGACCCATCCGCTATTGAACCACCCGTGCCTCCACATGGCACGATCACATCTTCCTTCGTTGAACCCGAAGATATTGGCTCACGGTACCACGCGTTGCAAAACATTCATTTCGTGAGCACTTATCATAACAAGACAACTGTGTACCACCTAGGTAGGGAAAAGCCAATACGGGTTCCTTCTGACAAACCTACAGGTTGCATGCCCGACCTGTAGTTCTACTCCAGTCATCCTTAACGTGACATACGATCCTTTTCATGATCCAACTCAAACCACATCAATTCCCATGGTGTAATTCTTTCGTTAATTCTTCGATTTGCATAATCAACAATACTTAGTATAGACTCACATATATATATTATTCATATGCATATGTACTTGTATTTATGCCTATTTTAACTCCCAAACCCTAACTTTCAAATCCACCGCATCGATTTGATGCTTAAACCTTATTTTAGTGGGAATCACTAAGCAATTGTTCAGACTTTTTAAAAAATAGCCAAAATTAGGGTTCTTTATAGCACATAACATAAAATCAAGAATTTCAATAATCTCGTTTGAAAATCCAACAACAAAAGGAAGGATTTCGTTACCTAATCGGG
Source organism: Ottelia alismoides (assembly GCA_037367405.1). Classification (NCBI taxonomy): domain Eukaryota; kingdom Viridiplantae; phylum Streptophyta; class Magnoliopsida; order Alismatales; family Hydrocharitaceae; genus Ottelia; species Ottelia alismoides. The sequence goes on along the minus strand of JAZKJV010002476.1, from coordinate 353,137 downwards.
CTCTCTCTCGTGTAGGCAAGGCTTTATCGTGTTTCCTTTTTAGAAAGGAAGTTTTAAGGCTCCTGAAAAGATCGAATTCCATTTTCGTATAAAAAACGCTAAGAACGTGAAGAACAAACGAAGAACACGAAGAACGTAAAGAACACGAAGAACACGAAGAATGCCGAGAACATATTTTCCCTTGAAATTTCAGCAGAGCTTCCCCTTATACAGGGTGGTATTTCTAGGAAAATTTCGGCAGAGTTTCCCCTTATATCGGGACATATTTCTCGGAAAATTTCGGCAGAGTTTCCCCCTATATCTGGATATATTTTAAAATAAAAACGAAAAGAGTTTCCTCTATAAAATCAATCGTGAGGAAAACAACAACAAAACTGAAAGAATATACTCAAACAACAAGAGATGAAGAATCGGTAGACACCATGCATCTTAGGTGAGTGAATGTGTGACGAATCACAGGGTTCACTGACGTGCATAGCCGCCCACACCTAAGTAGGGTATTACACAGATTTCTCCATCAAAATAACTATAAAAGCATAATTGAAAGAATATAAACATAAGCGATGGAGAATCGGTAGACACCACACATCTTAGATGAGTGAATGTGTGATGAATCACATGGTTCACTGACATGCATAGCTGCCCGCACCTAAGTAGGGTGTTACACATATTTCTCCTCGAACCATGACAGAAAACAAATCGGAAAGAAAGATGAATCAAGAACAAAGCTTGGAAGAAAAGAGGATGAATTGAAATCCTAGCTTACGAAACAAACTAAGAGAGGATCATACCTTTCTCCTCCTCGTTCTCCCGGCAGCGCTTCGCTAGCGCTCCTCCCTCACCTCCCACTCCTCCTCCCAACCCCTCGACCCTAGCCCTTTGGTGGTGGTGGTAGTGGAAATCGTAGAGAATGAATGGGTCTATTTATAGGCTCCAGAAAACCACTAACCATGGTTAGAAAACTATGGTTAATACCTTAACCATGGTTTAGCGGACCATGGTTTGGGCTAAAACTTATGCCAAACTTGGGGCTTAAGTTAGAACATTCTAGATGATTCTAGATTCTCTAATGACGCTTAATTAACACTAATCGTGATTAACTTTCACTAATTACGATTTAACTTTCGCGGCTTATGCTTATCTTTTGCTAACTATTGATTAGTGTTTGTTAATGATCATTAATGGTTTTCAATCTGTCATTGGTTTCTTTAATCATGTTTAATTAGTCTTAATGACAACCATTATGGGTTAATGACATCTTAGCCTTCCTTACTTCTCTTTCTTCTAAAAATCATAACAAATCAAAACGAAGTCCGATTCACACGAAACAAATTCCGTTGGTTTTCTCTTGACGAGCCAGATCTTATTATATGGGATCCGAGATATGCCAACGTCAAGTCTTTACACCCAATTTAACTCTATATCCAAATACCAAAACACAAAAATGAGTTATACTCTACCAGTTTAACCCACCCTAACCCGCGTACCAAACACACCCTAAGGGAATGAGGATTCATCGGGTCTTAGGTAATCTGTGTATATAGTAGCAATTTCTGTCACATGAATGACTTTCAACACATGTAACACGTACTACATCTCTTTATAACATTTCTTCCAATCACTGAAGATAATTGCATTTGCTTTACTTCTTGCATACCACACTCCCTTGTTGGTTACTCAAATTGATATTTTCACGAAAATGAGCTCGTAAAGTGGACACCCTTAGAATACGACTATTCTTACCATGCTTGACACTGACTAGGGCATGCAATTACAATCAAGTTATGGATGGCCATGTCAAATAGATTCATGCAAATGTTAGGACCACCAACTTTTGATATCACCCATGTAATGTCGAATCTCTTGAATGTCCAAGTAAGTACCAAAGTTAAGCCTTTGAATCCATCATGCACAAAAAGGATCAATCCAAGGTCCCTAATTCTTTGATCATGAAGCTATAATGGGAAAACGTGGCACTTTTTAAGTTATCCTTGGTCTTGAATGTCCCTCCCTTTTGAATTTCATTACCAGTGCTATCAATCTCACTTTAATTTCGAATATCATCCTCAAATACTGCAAGATCATCACCGCCTTTGACATTGTAAAGTGGTATATGCAATACAATATTTTGGTCAGTTGGTTCATGTTGGTACAATCATTGAACACATGATTTACTTTTCTCACGACAACCTCAGTTATGATTGTAGTGTCATGTGTGATGAAAGTCGCTGGGATGCAACTATGAAGACCCGACGAAGGAAGAGATGCAATGGGAGGAGTAAAGTGGAATTCAATTGAGACTTCAATTGGAATAGTGCCAATCATCAACTATGCATGAGTTGTTTTCTTAATTAATAGACTTAACGTAAGGCAATACAGCTTGGATGTCATCATCATCATCATCTAGGATGGACCTCAGGTCCTCAACATATAGTAGATCATTTCACGTGGGATGCAATGTGATAACTTGATTAACTTCTTACTCATATCCAAATTAAACTTAATTATATCAAGTCCAACATCTCATTAAATGTCATAAATGATCGCAACCCTATAACTCGCATTAGGACATGCGACTCACCATTATTGTCATTCAAATGGAACCAACAATATATAGAAGCCATTTGTAACCTAAAAAATATATAATTACTTCAAAATAAATGAAAATCTTCGTGGGGTGCGTTTGGTTCGTGGGTTATCCAGGGGTGGATAACCCGGTTTTGTGTTTGTGTGTTTGGTTGGTGGGTTAAGGGTTGGGAGGGTTTGTGTGATGTGATTGTGTTGGAATTTGAAAAAGTTGGTAGTTATTATGGTATGATTGTATTGAAATTTGAAAAAGTGGGTGGTTGTTGTGATGTGATTGTATTGAAGTTTGGAATAGTGAGTAGAAGTTGAGTATTTTATGATTTTTAGATGATATGATAGTATAATATATATTTTTTTGATTGGAAAGAGAGTGGGCCCCACTAGTGGGTTGGGAATATGGGTTTTGGGGGTAACCCACCCAAAGTGGGGGGTAACCCCCCAACCAAACACACCCTGAGAAAATGGTAGTCGGGGACCGCGAGAGGGAGAATTTAGTGATTGCATGAATGTTACTGTGAGTTCCATTGTCCGTTTTAGAGGCTATTGCAATTCAAATAGCGAACGTCACTATTTGAGCACACATGATTTTTATAACAAACAATGCATTTTGTCTTCAGGAATTTTTCTCTTTCTATTTAGTGCGAGATTACACATTGTTAACTTTTTCTAATAAAATAAGGGTTTAATTCGAGAATCACCGGGTAACGAGGATATAAAATGTAAATTACCTTGAGGAAAATGCAGGGCAAGAAAATATTATATCTCCTCTCTTTTTTTAGGTCCATCTGGTAGGGGGCTTAGATCTAAGATTTTGTAGTACTCTAGTCATTCAAATCAAACCCAACAAAGATCCCAATTCACCCATCCTTCGTTATCGCCCTCTCCTTGTGGCTGTGGGCGGGTCTTCCGGGGTTTTAGCGCACGCCTCTCTGCTTCTCTCCCCCTCTCTAGGGTTTTAACTCCACCTTGAGCTCCACCACGATCATCTCATCGTCTTCTTCTCACGATGGCGACGACGAAGGTGGTGGCAGATGACGACGAACTGAAGGGCTACAGCGTGATCAAGGAGGGCGAGGCCGAGATCCTCATGCACTCCTCCAACACCGTCTTCTACAACAAGACTCAGGTTTTTCCTTTTTTAATTACTTCGATTTTAATATCATCATCGACGATTCCTGAAATCCATCAATTGCGCCTTTTTACTTGTGTTTTTACCAAAAAATGCGATCTTTGATGTTTTTGTGATATCCCAATTCCGCATTCCATCAATCTATCCTTCCATGTTTGCTGTTATTGAGAAAGGAAGATTCTTCGACGCTATTACTGTTTTCGAATCTGTAAATACACTCTTCTCTCGATTTTGCTTGTGTTTTTTTGTTATCGACGAGATTTTTATCATTGCTCGCCTCATTACTACGGAGGAGGTTTGCTTTTGATATTACTATTGTTATCATTGTTTCTCGATTCATAACTTCCGTCAATCTCATATTTAGTTGTGTTACTGCTGAGAAGGATTCTTTGGTGTCAAGGTTAACAACAGAGATATGTCAATTGCCGTCCTGAGGGCCTTTGTCTCGAAGCGGAAGGAAGAGCACGATGAGCGCATTGCCAAGATGTCAAAGCCCAAGTCATCTGCATTGGTGGAAGGACAGCCACAGGCAGAAGATTCGAATGCAGACAAAGAATGTGTACACATGGAACAAGCATGCGAAGCTGGGGCATTACCTGCTGATTTGCCAGAAGAGCCCTTGAATTCTGGTTTCAATATGGGAAAGTGCTCGCTCAAGCCTCCCAAAGTGCTCGAGGCATGTGCTCTTGTATCGTGTATAAATCCTTTGATGCATCACTGCTTATTGTTGTTATTGATGACTGCTTGTGCATTTTCTTTGATTGTGCAGGCTCTGGCTGCATCCGGCTTGAGGTCATTGAGATATGCACGTGAAGTGGATGGGATTGGCCAGGTGGTGGCTCTTGATAATGACAAAGGTCCTAGATTGGAAATTCTTATATTAAATGTTGCACACTCTTTCTGGGATGCCATTTTTAATAATCATATGTGTTACTTGCCATTCTGCAGCATCGATAGAGGCTTGCAATAAGAATATAAAATTTAATGGTGCAATTGCATGCTCGAAAGTGGAAGCTCATCTCACTGATGCCAGAGTTTTCATGCTGACACATCCGAAAGAATTCGATGTGGTAAGCCTCATTTATGCTTGAATATTGACATCCTTGAAATGTTTTTTCATTTGTAGAGAGCAGAAATCTGAAAGTCTCCATCTCTCATTAAAGGAAATTTGTATTAAGTTACACACGAATAGCACACCTCGCTCACTTTCTCCAATTTGGAAGATTGTTTCCTCATTTTGGATCTTTAAGTTCGCAGGCATTCCGAATTTAACGGTTTCAAATTGATGTGTGGGTGTTGCAACTGAATGCATCCGACTTTTTTCTGCCAAATTCAGGTTGATCTTGATCCCTATGGGTCACCTTCTATGTTCTTGGACTCAGCAGTTCAATCAGTTTCAGATGGTGGCATACTGATGTGTACGGCGACGGACATGGCTGTTTTATGTGGTGGTAATGGGGAGGTTTGTTATTCAAAGTGAGTTCTTATATTTATTGTATTGAAATAGGGAAGATGTGTGATTATTACGGGGCAGTTTTGAGCTTGTAATTCTTGAACAGGTATGGATCATACCCATTGAAAGGAAAATATTGCCATGAAATGGCTCTGAGGATCCTTCTAGCTTGCATCGAGGTTTACAAATCATCCTGACTACTATAGTACTTTACTATATTGCAAAAATTGATCTTCCTGTTCCTCATTTGCAGTCTCATGCGAATCGCTATAAACGGTATATTGTTCCAGTCCTATCCGTGCAGATGGATTTCTATATTCGCGTCTTTGTCCGAATATACACGTGAGTAGAAAGGCTATTTTTTGGGTAAATGGTCATATGTAACCTGCGTAATTTTCCACCAGTGTTAAGATCTTCTATTGACCTGTTATTTTACTCACTACCAGTTACATGCAGTTCTTTACTCACTATTGGTTATATGCAGTTCTGCAAGTGCAATGAAAAACACCCCTCTTAAGCTTTCATATGTTTATCAGTGTGTTGGGTGTGATTCTTTCCATCTGCAGCCTCTTGGAAGAACTGTCATGAAGGTACCTTTGTGATAGTTTTTTCCTGTTTTCAGTGCTTACATTCCGGCATTTTGTCATGTCTTTTGATATTATTAAAAAGTGCAAGGCTGTCATCCATCAAAAGATAACACTTTTTTGAAAATAGAATAACAGCGTCAGATATCTGCCTGGTTTTGGCCCAGTTGTTCCGCAGGAGTGCAACGACTGTGGTAAGAAATTTAACATGGGTGGACCCATATGGTCTGCTCCAATCCACGATCAAGGATGGGTATCATCAATTTTATCTAGCGTTACAACTACAAGGGAAAGATATCCTGCGTACGAAAGAATTTCAGCTGTATTAACAACAATATCAGAGGTATTTTTCTTGAACTTCATTGTGAACCTTGTAGTTCCTATGTTTGCAATTTGTGGAACATTAATAGATAGAACTATTTGCAACCAACTTATATTGTATTTCAGATTTTAGAGTGATTCACAAGTTCCTATTTTCTGAAATCATTTTTTGCCATTTTTCCTGTTAATGATTCATTTGGTCACCATATTTAACTTCTTATATATCTTATTTGTCGGGTGACATGATGCCTTCAGTTTTGTTGGTCGGAGAAGCATTCGTTACTCTTTTTTTAGGGAAAAAGTTCAAAAATTGTAACAGACCTAAAATTTAAATGAGTCATTGGTCCTTATTTACATCACGTCTTTTGTGTGTATATGTTTTTTGCCATTACGCTTGAGTATAACTTAGAATAGATTTGTTTTTAGGGTGATGAATCCATGTAGCCAATCTTTAAAGGTAGTAAAAGACTTGGTTTAAATAAATATGTTTGCAATCAAGTAACTCTCAAGTGTGCACACTTAGGATAGGTTTAGTTTGGTTAGGCTATACGTCATAAAAAATTATTCTGAAATATATATATTGAAGCCATGTTGAAAAAACCTTGACTTCTAGATGGTTGCATTGTCTTTTTGAATTAAACCTACTTAACACTGCCATTCACACAAATATGCCATCTGACATAGAAAGGGGATGGTTGAAGACTAGCTACTTAGAAGATATGCTCGGTTGCATGGACACAACGGTTTTGGGAGGGTTACCATGCAAATACCTCTGTTTGTGATGGGGCTAAGGCTGAAAACCTGGATGTTTTGAAGAACATTAAATGCTCATTGATCAACATATGCTCTTTGCCATTCTGGCTTCCTTCTCTCTCCCTTTTATATATATATATATATCTTTATCTCCCTCACATTATCTTACTCAAGTTATGCCCTCTCTTTCCTCTATCTCTATCTTCCCCTCATATTTCTTTTACATCTACAATTACATTTTTTATCCTTATTCTCATCCATTAGAAATACTTGTAGAATTTGAAGAAGCACTTTCAAATCGACCTTATAGATTGAATCCTTATGATGGAATAATAGTTTAAGAAACAAATCAAAATTATAAAAAACAGATGCAATATGCATTTGATCACCATGATTTTCTTACACATAATCAGCAGTCGCTTTCCAAAAACTTTAATTTCAGTTTTTCCAAAAATATCATTTTCTAGAATAATTACGTTAGTAAATGATAGATATAGGTCATGAAAAGAGAGTAATGGTCATAGTTATAAAAGAGATGGATCCTTACACTTGTTCCCTTGAAAAATTTGTCGATAACACTTATGTCCTGTACTATATCTATTCGATGATCCCTAGAAAACTTCTATATTTACATTTGTGTTCATGTTGTTTAACACTTATGGGTCAAATTGTTAGAGATAACAATTAAAGGATTGAAATGTGATAAAAATATTTTAAAACAACATGTAAACTCACATGCACGATGTTGAGCTCGAGGTCAAGGGCAAAGATATATACTCATTGAGGAAGAGGATGTTGGTTAAGACGAGGAGGGAGTCGAAGGGGTGCACAAAGAAGTCAGAGAAAGAGTTAAAGAGAGAGCTAGAGCTGGTAAATATCGGTAGCATTGAAGTAGTGGCTCTAGAGTGTGTGGGCCTTGGATGGGGTTGTAGGCTTTAGATTGGCGGCTTAAAGAGAGAGCTAGAGGTGGTAAATATTGGTAGCATTGAAGTAGTGGCTCTAGAGTGTGTGGGCCTTGGATGGGGTTGTAGGTTTTAGATTGGCGGCGGACATGCTAGTGGGAGGTGGAGAGAGAGAAAGATGAGCGGGAAAGGGAGAGATTGTGCCACATCTCTCACAAAATGAATAAAGAGACTAAGGTGGGTAATAGACGAAGAAGATGAAAAATGGAGAAGGTTACCAAATAAATGTGTTGAAAATAAGAATGTGGAAGCATAATCAGAGCAAAAATGAATAAAATAAAGAAATATAAAATATGGAACGTTCAAGATTTTATGCGGAAGCCTACTTCGAGAGGGAGAAGATGAAGTCATGGGAGAAGGCCTCAAAGGGTCATATCTTCTATTAGAATTTCTCAATGAGTACATTGGTTGTCGGGCTCCTTATATAGCCCCACAGATAGATCGAGTCTCAGAAATAGTAGATGTGGGAGTAAACATGAGTGGGGAGTAACTGGATATTGGAGAGATCCAATTACCTCTCTATCACATACTCCAATACCCCCCTCCCCCCTCAAGTTAGAGATGAGAAAGTCGCAGCTTGAAACAAAAGAAAATATACAACATATCTTCACTTGATACATTTGAGAGAGACGGGGATAGATACATTCCACTCTGATGGGGATAGAGACATCTCATTTAAAGTAACCGCTGCTGGTAGAAGACCTCGCTCGAGGACGGGTCTGCAGCAATCAGGTCACCTGGAAAGAACATCAGCGTGCCTATAGTAGGCATTGTGACAAGTAGGTCGTGTTTGGAGTAGAGTTGTTGTAAAGAAAGAATCCAATGCGGAGTAGTACTTGGGGATAGAGACATTCTGACGAAGGAGTCGGTGCTTGATGAAGACGGTTGATAGCAGTAATAGTCTGGAGTCTTGGTCTGTCAGTTGTGGAAAGACAGTAGAAGTCATGTAGATATATCTCAAGAAGAAGAATATATGCCCTATCTAAGTCTTTTTTCTCCCATACTTGATACAATAAGAGCATGGATAATCAAGTTGGGAGAAACAAAAACAAAACATGCATTTTTTGTGCTTCTTTTTTTGCATAAATCATTTCTTTTTTTAGCCGTTTCCTTTTTTCTTGCACGGCTTCTTTTTTGTACGATTGCCTTTTTCTTACTCAAAAAACCCTCCCTCTTTCTTTTGACCAGCCTTCCTTTTTTTGACCATCCCTCTTTTTTTTGAAGTAGAACTCCTTTTTCCCCTTTTCAGACAGCCTTTTTTTGCATAATGGTGGCCCATATGGGCTCGTGATTCGTGATTAATCGGCCTCAATAGCCCACGGTCGAGCATGGAAACAATAACAATGGTTCATTGGGCTTTCTTTCTTCTTCTTGGTCCCTCCCTTTTTCTTATTTTTCTGAAGACGGTCTCTCTTTTTTCTCCTACACTTCCAGAATCAAACCCCTCCACGTTTTTTTAACAATAAGACCAAATGGGGCATGTACTCCCTTTGTATATTTTTCTTTAAAGAGGAAGGGGATTCTGCACTTCTTCTCACAGGAGATTAGGGATTCCAACTAGAATGATCACATTGCACCCAAATATCGCTGCCACTATACCTGAGGAGATGGCGAGATGGCACGAGGAGACTCACCTCCGCCTTGGATTGTCTGGAGTAGTGCACAAAGATGCGATGGAGAGATGATGATGCTACTAAAGGTTTGGAGAGAGATGGGCTCTTCGCCTTTCTCCTTTTTTCCTTCCTGGTGATGTTGGAGAGTGGAGTGAAAGGAGATCGCCATCATCAATGGGGACTACTGTGGTGGAGGTGGCTTTTGAATGAAGATGCGTAGATGCGAAGATGGAGGGGGAACCTGATCGCATGAAGGCGTCGTCTCTGGGATGAGATCGGAGAGGGGCGCCGACTGGTGCTGTTGTGATGGCGATTGGAGATTTTTTTTGCGAGGCTCAAGTATATTCTCTTTGTAGTTGCGTATTGATGGGGTTCCCAGAGAGGAACCTAGATTTTTGTTGATAGAGGCCTGGAGTCGAAGATGCCTGGAGATGATCGGAGGGTTCCAGGAGAACCCATCTTGGCTGGAATGTTGTTGGAATCTAGGGCTCTGGGAAACCTCTTTTTTGCCATGGAAGAACATCTGCTGCTGGAGAAGAGTCAGAAGACAAACCATCGACTTGCCAGAGAAGATGGAATTGTCGTGGGATAGCAACGGGTAGAATCGAATAGATATAAAAAACCTTAAAGAACAAACCCTATAATCGACTGCTCTAATACCATGTTGAAAATAAGAATGCGGAAGCGTATTCAGAACAAGAACCAACAAAATAAAGAAATATAAAACATGAAACATTCAAGATTTTACGTGGAACCTTACTTTGAGAGCCGAGGGATGAGACCACATGAGAAAGCCTTAAAGAATCGGATTTTTTTTTAGAATTTCTCAATGAGTACAGGAGATGTGGTGCTCCTTATACAACCCCCACAGACAGACCGAGTCCCACAAAAAAAAGATGTGAGACTAAACATGAGTAGGAAGTAATTGGTTATTGGAGAGATCCAATTACCCTATATTATATACTCCAATAAAATGTAATATATAGTTTAATGATGTTCTTTCAAAAATGATAGTCTAGTTGTGTTTTTTTATTGTACTTTAATCCTTTGATTGTTTTCTTTAACGATTTGATCCTATAAGGACACACTCATATATATAGATGTTTTGTAGGGATACTGTAAAATAGGTAAGGGGCACTTCTATTATCGCAAGGCCTTAAGGGCTCGTTTGGTAACCGGGTTACACTCGGGTTATCCCGGGGTAACCCGGTTTACCCCCCTCTTTTGATGGGATGGAATTCTATCACAAATCATAGTGACATCATGATGCAGCACAAAATTAAAATATAGGGCATGATATTTTTATCCGTTAATTTTATTTACGCTTATTCGATTGTCGTATTTTTATTTAATTAAAGAGATCGCGTGTGATATCAATTTAGTTAGTTAGAGTCGATTAGAGATTTGAATTTATTTCAAATCAATTAGTTAGTTGGTTAGAGTCAATTAGGATAAGTAGTTTTGAATTTGAATTTTGATTTCTATTTTTGTAATCTCATCCCTCCTGTATAAAGGGATGACGGTCTAGTGTTTTAAAACGGTTCAGTTAATATGAAAATTTGAGATTCATCTCATTATCTCTCTCTCTCTCGTTATTTCTCTCCCTCAACGTGTTCTTCACGTCTTTCATCTCCAAAATCTCGTGCAACCGGCGCGTTCTCCTCTCTCTTCCTCTCCTCTCTAAATTTCTCCACCAAACAACTATTTTTCACCGTTGCAAATTTTTATTTTGCATCATTTGATATCAGAGCATGGCAACCGAATCGTCCCTACGATTCGACGATCCCGTCGCGCATTGGAAGATGCAATATGATTTAAGTTGCATATCTCATGATTCGCGTTCACACGCACGTCGACACAAGTTCATGAAGCGCCTTATGTCAAGCCTCAAGATCTTGCATTCTATTTAGTGGGACGTGAAGTGGACAACCAAGAGACAACTCCACCTGAAGTCCCGCCTGAGATAAAGCCCATCATCAAAGAATTCGCGGACATCATGCCTGAAGAGTTGCCTGAAGGACTACCCCCGTTGCGAGACATTCAACATCACATTGATCTAGTCCCTGGAGCCAGCCTCCCTCACTTACCCCATTACCGAATGAGCCCAAGCGAGCATGAAGAGATGAACCGGCAGGTTACTGATCTACTGCGCCGTGGGTATGTTCGAGAGAGTATGAGCCCCGTGGCGGTTCCTGCTCTGCTGACCCCGAAGAAAGACGGCTCATGGAGAATGTGCGTGGACAGTCGAGCTATCAACAAGATAACGATTAAATATCGATTTCCCATTCCACGCCTTGATGATATGCTTGATATGTTATCAGGTGCCAAACTGTTCTCCAAAATGGATCTCCGCCGCGCGTGTTTTGGGTACGGTCTGCACCACGCACGCGATTTAGGACCAACGCACCACCTTCCTCGGCGCCGCCCCAGGCCTCCCTGGCCATTGCGCTGTCGTCGCTCACGGCCTCCTGATCCAGACCACTGCTGCCACCACCTTTTATCCTGGAGGCATGAAACCCTAACGGAAGTTGGGGAGCTCCCTTCTGCCGAATCCCCTAAAATAAGGGATGAGAAAATTTGGATAAATTACAAGAAGGTCCCTCCTCACAAGAGTTTTTACTTAAAGGGCCAAGTGAAGGTTAAGCTATGTTATAGAGGCATTTTAAGTGAAGGGGTAGAACATTTGCATCCATACCCCTCAGTGGAAAGAAACTACAAACGTAACATGGAAAATGAGCAAAATTGCGGATTTTTGCTCAACCAAACCAGATAGGATTCTCCAACCGTCAGAACGAAGATCAAGCAATTCGTCAGGAGACGAATTTTTCAAGCGGAGGAGAATTGATGCAGCACAAAATTAAAATATAGGGCATGATATTTTTATCCGTTAATTTTATTTACGCTTATTCGATTGTCGTATTTTTATTTAATTAAAGAGATCGCGTGTGATATCAATTTAGTTAGTTAGAGTCGATTAGAGATTTGAATTTATTTCAAATCAATTAGTTAGTTGGTTAGAGTCAATTAGGATAAGTAGTTTTGAATTTGAATTTTGATTTCTATTTTTGTAATCTCACCCCTCCTGTATAAAGGGATGACGGTCTATTGTTTTAAAACGGTTCAGTTAATATGAAAATTTGAGATTCATCTCATTCTCTCTCTCTCTCTCGTTATTTCTCTCCCTCAACGTGTTCTTCACGTCTTTCATCTCCAAAATCCCGTGCAACCGGCACGTTCTCCTCTCTCTTCCTCTCCTCTCTAAATTTCTCCACCAAACAACTATTTTTCACCGTTGCAAATTTTTATTTTGCATCACATCACATCACATTCTTTATTCCAACCCTCTCCAACCCTCATAACCATCCCAAACAGCTACTATTCCATTCAGGTTACCCCAACCCACTCCAACCCAGCAACCAAACGAGCCCTAAGTGTCGATTTCGGTGTCATTTTGCTAAACCTGAAAATTGGCATATGGAGGGATAACTCTTAGCGAGAAAGGACTTGAATGAGACAACCATCATATGTTTGAAATTGTGATTGGATTTTTGAATGCTTGTTCCTTACAACTCTGCCTTGGGAGAGGATGTTTGGAAGTTTGGAATCTGAGGTAGCATTGTCAACAACTGACATAAACAGTATGATGAATATGTTATGACCGTAGTCATAATTATCAAGTTGGAAGAGCCTAATTGTGCCAGAGAATTACAAACAATCCTATTGTGTGTCAAACAATAGAGGAAGCTGCAAATTTTCTTGAAGCTGGAGCCGAAAGAGAGATTGGTAGTTATGGTACGTGGGATGAAGGTAACGATGCAATGTGTAGCTAGCTTCTGGGTGGTATCTTTCCTTGGATTACATATGGGTGAACCACTAATACACCGTGTAGAAGATCATTATTAATGTGAAGGAGTCATATTATTAGGAAAAGAATGTGAGCCATGTGTTCTAGATATCTCATGAGTTAGGAAGGGAAACCTCTTATATACTACTTGCAATTGAAGGTGTGAAGCAAGAGATATAATTCATTAAGGGCCAGTAGTACGTGAGTTGTAGAAGGTGGGGAAAGAACTAGTGGTCATGGCATTGTTATATGATCTGAGTCCCACCTACCACTGGTCATGTGATTAGGTGATGACATGCACGTTGTTATCCAGTCTCAAAGAGGCTTACAATAGGTTCAATTGCATTGGTGTTACATAGCATGATGCAACATGAAGTTAACGATCGGGGAAAATTTAGGGGTTTTTATTTTCGTTCCTATCCTATTCGAATTTCAGATTTTTTATTATTTATAGAAATTGAAGTCGAAAGTGATCTCTTTAGTGTAGGTGGTTTGGTTAGTTAAATTGAGTTTTTTTTAGTCTAAGTTGGGTTTATTAGGGTTATTTTGATTTCCCTCTATATTTTGTAAATCCAACCCTCTTTATATGAAAGGGTTATTAGTCTTATTTAGGTATAAGTTGAGCTATATTGAAATTGAAGTTTCTCCCCAACTTCGTCATAGCTTCCTTTCTTCCACCTCCCTCTATCCCATCTCTGTGCTTTCTCCACCAACAACCCAGTACAAGCCGTCTTTCTTCTTCCTATCATTTCCTGATTTTCCCCCCCCTTAAAGATTTTTTGATTTGCATCAATTGGTATCATAGCATAGTGTGTTCGAATCTCTCTCATGATTTGACTATCCTAGGAGACACAAATAGAAGATCTGCAGAAGAAGCAAAGAGCATAAGTCCTCATTTTATTATCATGGACAGATGTAAGTGCAGGGAGTAGATTTGAAAGTACAATGTTTATTCTCGAAGATTATAGCTATATTGGCTTGACTTCAAGATATATTGAAATTATTACGAGATCCAAGTCTCGTACAATCTCTAAGCTATCACAAAGGCGTTCCATTCGAATCTGAAGTCCAACTGTCACCAGCTCACAGTATGTTCCAGTGAGACCAACGTCGACACATCATCTACATTGAGTAGCTTGCCATCGCCTCCCCCTCACAAGGCCACCATTGAACTTTCACCATCTCCACCCCTTCCCCGCACTAACATCGTCGTCGTCGCCACCTTCCCAACATTGCCACCCTACATACTCCTCCAAGAATGCTTCCCTCAAGCGTAGGTATTGCTGTGGCTATCTCCGTGCTATCACGCATCATCGACATGTTGCTCCAACCATCCTCACGACAGAAAAGGTTACTCAAAACCATTATCATCTTGCGTGGTGGCTTGTTGGCAACATTATGGAATCGTCAAATATATGGTTGCACAAGCATGTGGCATGGTTTATGTTGCTTGGAACCTCATGTCAAGGCCTTAAATGTTGGTTTCGGTTACCATTTCGGTATCGACCAAAACAGAATTTCGATGGAATTTCGGTGGAATTTCGACCGAAATTTCGGTCATTTCGGTCATTTTAATATTGCTGAAGGGGCGGGGTGTCACGGAATAGAGTTGCTGGGTTGGTCGTTTCTAATATTGGTCGAGTAATCCTACAGGCTCTACCGAAGTGGTAAGGCTCATTTACTTTCTTTAGTGGTATGTGACACACTTACGTGATGTTTTAGACCAAGCATGGCATATGCCACAATGCTCGCATGGTGATTATTGATGGAGGACTTGATACAGTGACTCTCTCTCTATCTCGCTTTCTCTGATTTGGATGATATGATTAGGCATGTTGCTCGAACATCTACGACAGATCCGGGTATATTGTCTTGAGACTTTAGCAGCACCAACTACCTCCGCCTCTAGCTCTACATCCTTCTTAGGTATACCAACTTGTTCCATTCACTCCATTGAGAATGAGTCGTTGATTCTGAAGATAGCTTGACTACATTTGGTATCCTAGGAGGATAGTTCATTTAATAAATTGTCGTTTACCCTTGTGTAGGATGTGCCATTAGTTACCTATACTCGGTGTTCAGGAAAGCAGCTTGTGCGGTTGCACATGCATAAGCGCTCTCGTCAGCGAACCACATTGCTGAAGCGCACCACTATGCCCCTATGCGCATCGGCCCGTGCGACCGTTTTGGGGTTTCTCGGATCTCCGTAATCGGATACATATCTTCAAAATCCGGATCCGATAGCACCACTCCAATAGCCTTATCCCATCTCAGCCTCCAACCGCGCCGGGAAGTCACTCCGTCATGCCACCCTTCTGCTGCGGTTTGCGAAGCTCCTCCACCTCCAAAGTCCTCCGTCACTGTGAACTCCTTTGCCTATGGTAACCCTAATTCTCAGATTTTTTATTCTTCATGTTTTTTTTTGTTTTTATCGACTATATAATGATTATGATTTATATCAAATCATAGAGTCAAGCAAGTGCAGCTCGTCGAGGCTGAGATGCGCCAGCTATTCGTCGATAGTCGCAAAATGTTCCACTCGCAGCCCAATCTTCTTCACTTAAGCAATCCTGTCAAAGTCTGCAGTCAGTTCTCTACCTCCCCTTCCCAGCATCTTTTTCGTTCCTCCTGTTCTTGACATTTCTTTTGATCTTCTTTTCTGTGGTGTTTGGGGGATTACCCAGTTGGTTATGCCCCATCTGGATGCATTTTTGCCCAGTAAAAATAGGGAAAGATGGAATCTCTTTTGGTTTTTATCGTATCATCTGCCATTATCTGTTGTTGGTATTGCTGGTAAATTGCAGAAAGCTTCGTTTTTTTTCTTGTTGCAAGTTTGGGAATTTATGGTCCTGAAATGGTGTTGAATTGGTGGTCTCAGTCATTGGCCCACCATTTGTCCCCTTCTGTTTATAGATTGCTATTCTGGATAAGTCTTCTGACAAAACTATTGGAAGCAATGTGATTAAGGGATTCTGGTTGTGCTGGTTCATCCCTGATAATATTTTTATCTGATTTTATGTAAGATATTAGTGTTAATAGCTTGGTTTAGTTGGAGGTGGTTGTGGTGTAGGTGGAATGTTCATCTGATGCAAGGTAATAGAAGTAGCTAGTTGATACAGTTATAGGTTTCTTAGGTACTCAGTAGAATATTGTTGCTTGAGCATTTCATTTATCTTATGCTATTTTATTTAGTACATTACTAATGCTATTTGTGTTGAATTTCGGTTTTGTTTCGGATGCTTACATATTTTGGTGATTGTTGTCAATAATTATGTGTGCTAACTATTCTCTTGATATTTGATAAATAGAATTTGTTTTGAGCTCTGCATGGAAGTCATTTTTCTTAGATCTTTCTTTGAACCACATTTATCTATAAATCCGGTTCAGTTGTAGTTACTTTTGTATATATTAATATGCAATTAGAAGACCATGTAGAACCGCATATACCCCACATAAAATTGTTATTTTTTTTGTTATACCCTGCATAAATTTGTGTTGAATTGCTATTTTTTTTACAAAATCAGAAAACCGTGTAGAACTGCATATACCCCACATATGTCCCCGCAAACCACTTAATCGTTATTCGGTGACCTGCTCGAATGCATAGCACCGCTTTCCTGAACCTCGCCTATACTCTGTTTATATGTCGTGCTCCTTTACCAGATTCTTCCATCAGCTTGCCTTGTTTGTCAGATTTGCAAGGCTGTGCACTTTTGAATTGTTTTTTATGTTTCTTTTGAAAAAATAAGATTATTATGATGAAGAAGATGATTGGTTAGTGTCATGAGGGGGGATTGTACCATCTGGCAGTCACCAACGTAGTTGAAGAGTGCTATGAAGGAGGAGCTGGCAACTTTTATTCAAGGGAACACGGATGCAGTGGACCCACCTGATGGTTGCAATGTACTGGATCCAAGTGTTTCTTTGTTGTAAAACACAACCCAAAGGGATTCTTATTGTGAGGTACAAGGCCATACTGGTTGCCCTATTGTTACCCTAGGTATTTGGGTAGACTTCGTTGGCACTTCTTTTCAGTAGAACATATGTCGACTCTGCAGATTCTCCTCTTCGTGGAAGTATATAATGACTGTTCTACATTAGCTAGATGAGAGAATGCATTTCTATGCGAAGATCTGCATGAGGTGGTATGTATGTGGCAACCTCCCGGATTGAGCTTCAAAGTGGTGTCGGAAGGTTTGTTTGTTGAAAAATGTCATCTATGGCCTTAAGGAGAGAGTCCCGCAGCATGACTTCAGAAGTTCTCAGAGGTGATGTAGAACAAGGCAGTCGATAGGTAGTTGTTAAAACATTCTCTTTATGAAGAGGAGTGAGAGATCATACTTACCATGTTGGTCTACATTGAGGACATTGTTTTGAGATGTGATGATTGGTAGGGATTCGAAGAGGCGGCGATATTTTTTAAGTCAAATAGAGATGACCAAGTTGCTAGGTGATACGCACATAATTAAGGATTTGGGGCCATTGAAGTACTTCCCCTGGGTAAAGATAGCATGTAATAAGAGGACTTATTTTGCATCAGAGAAAGTATGCAGTTGATGTACTAATAAGACTGGCATATTAGAGGTCAAACCAACTCAGTTTTTCCAATGGATCCGAAGGCTTGATTCTATGAGGACATGCTGGTTGATGGAGGACAATATCAAAACATATCTAAGTATTGCATTCCATTAGGGGGTTCTCATATAACATGCCCTTTGGATCGTACCAAGGTCCTAGTGATTTTATATGTTTCCACTTGTAAGAGTGCCTTAGCTTGGCATGACCATGCTATAATGAGGATTAACCTCAGGCAAAGACAATTGAAGCGACATGGTGATAGAGCTGGGCAAATAGAGAAGGGTTCCTTTAGTTTGTCGAGGGGGCATAGGCAGAAGAAGGATATAGGCAATCTACTTTTCATTTGTGTTAAGAAGTGGAAGGTCAAACATAGACCAGAGGAGTCATAACAATGCAGGGAAACATGACACTATGTGAGGCAAGTGGATTTTTGAAAGAAAGCTGTAGAATTAAAGTGTAAGCAAAATCAGTCATAACAGTGCAGAAGACAAGACAGTGGGAGACAAGTGGATATTAAAAAGAAAACTTTAAAAAGAAAAGATAGAATTTCTTACCAGTTGCTAAAGAAAATTTTAAGCAAAAGCTTTCGAAATCCTTGCCTCCACCCACCTCTTTTGGCTAGGCCGGGTGTGATGCGAGAGACCTACAAATCTTATATCTAGTTGGTATGCACAAAGATGAACTACTCACAAAGCAATCTCGAGAAAAATCCTTGAAGTTCTAAAGTTTATAGATAGTCGACAATTGCGGTTCTCGTCTTATTCGCATGGGAGACGGTGTAGGCGGATTTTTTCTTATGTCTGTCACCAGAGGAAATAGTAGGTAAATTATCCTTTGCAAAATCTTCCATCTCCATCTTCTTTGTCATATTATATTAGTTGATTCTCACTTTCTTTTTTATTTAGATATTAGTCTCGAAGTGTACCCACTTAATGGTCTAGTGGTTGTACAGTGTGTCTACCACAAAAAAGACCAGGTTTCAAATCCCACTCTTGCAGGGGTTGCGTTAGGTAGTCAAAGACCAGGGTTCAAATCCCACTCTTGCAGGGATTGCGTTAGGTAGTCGACGGCCAGCGTAAAAAATAGTTGAATCTTTCAACATGGATTTGAGCAAGAATCCATGTAGCCGACCTTACTTATAGTGGGAGAATGCTTAGTACATTTCGGTACATTTTTATTAGTCTCGAAGTTGTTCGGCAATCCGAAGCATAGGAATAATTACGCCTCCCGGTTATCGACCTTGAGAAGGCACTTTGGGCGGGAGACAACCCTGCTTAACTAGAGTTCCAGAAAATCAAGATCTAATAGACAAATTAAAGAACAGACAATGACTTACATCTAAATCATTTATATTATTTCAATTTAAAATATATAAATATATATAATTAAATATCTTTTTAGTAATTTTTTTTACAAATATTCACGCTAATCATGTGAACAACAATCTCCTGCCAATCACTACATAAAAATACTAAAAAATCATATCACTATGAATCTCTCCAAGAATAAATCCGCCATTTAAATGCTACAATTGAAGAAAAACAGCTTACTCACTACTAATACAATTAACCCGCTATCGGATTATCACTGCGTCCAAATACATCCATAGGGTTAACATGTATATTGGCTTGTTGGATTTCTCAACAATGTTTCGGTTTTTTCTATCCAATAGTTCATTAAAAGGTTTTAAGATGCAAGAATAAACTGAAAGTGGAGCTTGAAATTTTCGTTTGTCATATTTGGGCTGACGTTATTTCTATATTGTTTTTGTTTACTCCTAATAAAAAAATGTACTAAGCCTTCTCCCACTATAAGTAGGGTTGGCTACATGGATTCTTGCTCAAATCCATGTTTACTCCTAATTGCAAGGGTTAATTTGGTAACTGAAGATTGCTTTGTGGAAAACATTCCACGGTGAATGCAAATCCTTTTAGTGTGATATGGGGTGGTGGGTTTAACATATATTTTGATAGAGGCATATTTTTTATGTTGAAATGCACATGGTTAAGCTGTACAGTTTATCCCCTTGGCTTCTGTTATATCGTCTGCTATTTATGGCTTGAGAGAAGATAGGTCACAATTGGTTGTATGGAGGGTGGGCGGAGCTAACATTAATGGTCAAACTTTAATAAATCCCCGTAGCATATTTTGTGTATTTTTAGACGATGTAGGTACACATTATGCTTTGTTAAGAGTCACCCTTCATGTGTATTTGGAGCTCCATGACAATTCTTGTCCTTGTTTTCAAAGATGAGAGGATGTGATGGTTGCTTGTTATGTGAAATACTTCCTTTTGTGGTGGCTGGAAATTGCCATGGCTTGGGGATTAATCGAAAACACGTGAGAGAAAAGGGAGGATGTGGTAACACAATCTTCATGTCTATCTGGTTTATATTCGTATTCATTTGGAAGTATGTGGTAACACATTCTTCATATCCGCCAATATTTGGATTGGCATTCGTTATTCGTATTTTGAATTTGGAAAAGGATATGATTATACATATATTCATATTCGTATCCGACCGTTTTCATCCATACGTGATGCAATGCGGTTGGAACATGTTTTGGCAGAAGCAAGTCGTTGAAACTGCTCATTGATACTTCCAACTAATATTTGCTTATAGTACCGTAGACCTGCTAACCTACATGCATACTTGAAGTCCCGAACTATATTACATGCTATGTAATCCGTTTCTTTTTTTATGGGATTTAAGGTTGTCTATTTTAAGTGGGCACCTTTTGTATTTGTTACTGTTGAGAAAAGAGACTTCGTTATTCATTCAGAAAACCCTAGGCTCTCTTATATAGGGAGAGACCTAAAGGGTAAATTACAGAGAGGTCTATATAAAATAAAGAAATAACGATAAACAACATAAAGAGATAATGAAACTACGAACTATTTCTACACTCCCCCTCAAGGTGGAGCATAGATATCTATCATGCTCAGCTTGGATGAACATCTTTGAAACGGTCCTCTGAGCAGTGGCTTGGTGAATATATCTGCTGTCTGATCTCCCGAGCTCACATGGGCAGTAGATATCAATCCTCTCTGGATCAAGTCCCTCGTGTAATGGCAGTCAACTTCGATATGCTTGGTCCTTTCATGAAAAGCTGGATTGTTGGCAATAAACAATGCTGTCTGATTGTCACACTGGAGCTTCATAGGCAGGGGCACAGCTACATGTAGATCTTCTAGTACAGAACGAACCCACATCATCTCCGTGCTGGCTTGAGCCATGGCCCTATATTCAGATTCTGCACTGGACCTTGCCACGACAGTTTGTTTCTTGCTTTTCCAAGAAACCAAAGAGCCTCCAATAAACACTGCAAACCCTGAGGTTGATTTTCGGTCCTTAGGACATCCTGCATAGTCTGCATCTGCACACGCTGAGACAGATAAGTCTGTGTCCTTCCTGAACAGTAGCCCTGACCTTGGAGAAGACTTCAGATATCTCAGAATCATGTGTATAGCATCCATGTGAACCTGTCTTGGCTGCTCCATAAATTGGCTCACCCTGCTAACAGCAAATGCAATGTCTGGACGAGTAATGGTAATGTAGAGGAGTTTTCCCACCATTTCTCTATATCTCCTCTTATCCACTTCATCTGTATCACCATCATATAGCTTCATGCTGGGGTCCATGGGAATACTAGATGGTTTGCATCCATCCATGCCAGTCTCAGTCAGGAAGTCTGTAATATACTTCCGTTGTGTCATCACCAAGCCTTGTGCATTCCTTGCAAATTCCAACCCCAGAAAATATCTTAGGGTTCCAAGGTCCTTTGTAACGAACTGACTGCCTAGGAATGCCTTTGCCCTCTTTATGCCCTGAACATCATCTCCTGTAACAAGAATATCATCCACATAGATCATAATGACAACCGTACCTGCCGATGACTTCTGGACAAACAATGAGTGATCGGCGTTTGACCTCTTGAATCCCTGTTGCTCAATCAGGTTAGACAACTTCTGGAACCATGCTCTGGGACTCTGTTTGAGACCATATATCGCCTTGTGAAGTCTACAGACCATGTGCTTCTCCCCCTCAGCAGTAAACCCAGGTGGCTGCTGCATGTAGACTTCCTCCTGTAGGTCACCGTACAGAAAGGCATTCTTCACATCCAGTTGAAATATGCTCCAATCACGTACCACAGCAACAGATAATAGAATACGAAGTGTAGAGTGCCTCGCCACTGGAGAGAAAGTATCCACGTAATCCACACCGTAGGTTTGTGTAAACCCACGGGCAACCAAGCGTGCTTTGTATCTATCCAACGTGCCATTTGCATGATATTTGACTGTGAAGACCCATTTACAGTTCACAATGGATGCATCAGAAGGTGCAGGAACCAAAGACCAAGTGCCACGAGACTGTAGTGCCCTCATTTCTTCCTCCATTGCTAATCTCCAGCATTCATTCTGTAAGGCGTCCTGGTATGTCCGTGGTATATCCACGGAAGACAAGGCTGTGGCAAATCTCTGAAAATCCCCAGTGAGACGGTGAAAGGAAACCTGTGAAGCGAAAGGATACGAGGCACATTGCCTCCTTTGCTTCCGAATAGCAATCGGAACATCAAGATCATCATCTGCTGTACTGGATGGAGTAGTGTCTGCCTGTACTGAAGGATCCTGCACATGTACCAAATCTGACCCGTCAGTAGTAATGCCATCTGAACAAACCTGAGGCGTGATGATCGGCTGGAGCGTAGTCTGAGCAGGACCCGACCGACGTTTATAGAACATAGGTAATGGTGATATGATGGGCCGTGGAATGGGTGGAGGTGGAGGAGGTGGTGGGGGTGGTGCTGGCGTGGAGACAGACACAGGGGAAGACTCAGGTGTACTCAATGTAGGTGGTGAAGGAACATAGATATCATCAGTGGTAGTGGATGGTACCATTCTGTCACCTACAGGAGAGAAATACATGACAGACTCAAAGAAAGTGACATCGGCACTCACAAAGTACCTCTTAGTTGTGGGATCATAACACCGATAGCCCTTCTGAGTTCTGGAATAACCAACAAAGACGCACTTGACTGCTCTAGGAGAGAGTTTGTCAAGTCCGGGAGATAGACGATGCACAAAAGCAACAATACCAAAGACACGTGGAGTTAGCGAAAATAACTCCTTATCTAGAAAAATAATGGACATAGGTATCTTTTCACCAAGGACTGAGGATGGCATACGGTTGACCAGATAACAAGCAGTAAGAACAACATCGCCCCAGAAAGAAATAGGGGCACAACTCTGAATCAACAATGTACGAGTAATATCTAAGAGATGGCGATGCTTCCTTTCCGCGACACCATTTTGTTGTGAGGTATATGCACAAGTGGTTTGGTGAATAACGCCCTTTGATGACAGGAATTGTGAAAGTAAGCATGTACAAAATTCAAGGGCATTATCGGTCCGAACATATTTGACATTTGCAGAAAAGACATTGAACAGTTCATTAATCAAGTTTTTGATCACATTTCCTGCTTCAGATTTATTTTTCAAAAGAAAGACCCATGACACACGAGAGAAATCATCCACTACCACAAGATAAAACCTGTGTCCCTGATGATCGGGAACACGACTTGGACCCCATATATCTATATGTAACAACTCAAAAGGGGAGCTACTGCTCCGACTCAGACGACGTGGGAAGCTCGACCTGTGATGCTTTCCCAACTGACACGCTTCACATTGAAACGAAGAACTAGGAGAGATCTGAGGCAGAAGATGGCGCATTTTCTGAAGTGGAAGGTGACCAAATCGGAGGTGCCAAATGTACGGAGAGACTGGTCCAGCAAAATGAGAGGAGACGCCAGCATATGAATCCCGGACCAGCCGATATAAACCATTCTGCTCAGAGCCACAACCAATCACCTTGCCCGTGAGTATGTCCTGAAAAATGAGAGAAGACGGGTCAAATATGGCACGACAATTCAAATCCTTCGTAATCTGACTAATAGATAGCAAATTCATTGAGAACTCAGGAGCATGCAGAACATTCTGTAATTGCAAAGTGGAGGACAGGAAAACCTCCCCCTGTCCAATAAGGGGCGAATGTGTACCATCTGCTATCTGCACTGAACGACCGGGAGGAATGTCCCTGTAGCCCTGTAATCTACCTCTATCTCGGCAGAGATGATGTGTGGCTCCAGAATCAATAATCCAGTCAGATATATCATGAGGTGTAGTAGATCTACCTGAGGAGCTTGCGGCTGCGGAAGAACTGGCAGAGGCAGTAGCAGCAATATCTGAGGAGCCACCAGACAAATCACCAGAAGCATGTGGCATAATCTCTCGGAGACGGGCCACAAGTTCGTCAAATCGACTATCTGCAGTAGAAGTCAGTGGAGACTGAGAGTGCTCTGCAATACGTGCTGATGCTGGAAATCCATGCTTCGAATAGCATGTCTCCTCCGAGTGTCCTGTGCGATGACAATAGGAGCATGTCTGACTAAAGCGACCACCCCTCCCCTGGGGTCCACGGCCACGTCCACGACCACGGCTAGATGGTGGTCCACCTCTCCTACGCGAGACTGCCATCGCTGAAGGAGGTGGAGTAGAAGAGCTGGAGGAGACTGGAATGCGGCTAAGCCGTCTGTAAACATCCTCAACTGGAGGAATAACTGCATCAGCGAGAATCTGAGATCGAGCTGCATCGTACTCAGGGTCAAGGGCCGCAAGTAGAACACCAACCATGGTGGCGTTTCGAAACGCCTTCTGCTGCTCAGGAGTTGCAGTCAGAGGGATGATACTGTATAACTTCTCGAACATCCCTCTTAGGGATGTATAAAGAGAATGGAGAGGTCTGCCGCTCTGCTTCATTGTGAATATGTCGTGCTGAAGCTGCAACATCTTCGTCTCATTTCGCACCTGCGAATATGTGGCGGCAAGAATGTCCCACATTGCCTTAGCAGTGGGCTGATGGAGGACGTCGTTGGCAATCTCCGTCGTCAAGGTGCCGGACAACCAGACCTTTGCATAGGAATCATCAGCCTCCAATGAGGCATAGATCCCAGTCTTCTCTGCGGGCTCATCCTCGGTAAGAATATGTTTCTTACCATTCGACTTCATAAGGCTCATGAACTGCATAGCCCAGAGCTCATAGTTAGACCCGTCCATCTTGACTATTGGCGCAGGACCTTTGAATGCGCCGGTGGATGGCATATCAACTTTTGATTCTGACATACTGCCGCTTGGAGAAGAACTAGGATATGTAGACGTGATGCTGAATGTCTACAAAAACTGCATCGGATTTGAGTGCGTATGTCGACGTTACGCACTCAAATCCATAGAACGGATGTGGAAGGAACTAGGGCACGCCCAACAAGAGGCTGACAGCCCTTTCAGCGGCTAGGAGCCGCTAGAAGACCTTGCGCGGGTTGCTGTTCACGCACCCGGAGGCCGTGCGCGGGCAGCAGATGGTGATGTCACCTATTGGCGGAGGCTGCTGGGGGCTGGGATCCCCTTCGGCGGCTGGCAGGGGCTATTGGCGGAGGCCGCTAGGGGCTGGGATCAAGGTTCAGGAAAGCGGTATGCGTATGCGTTCGGACAGGTCACTGAATAGCGATTAAGCGGTATGCGGGGGCATATGCGGGGCATATGCGGTTCTACGCGGTTTCCTAATTTTTTATTGAAAAATAATTAAATATATACAAAAGTGACTACAAGAGAACTAAATTTATGTATAATTGTGGTCCAACCGAAGATCTAAGAAAAATAACTTTCATATAGAGTTCAAAACAATCTCTATCAATCAAATATCAATACTTCAATAGAACGGTTAGCACATAAAATAATTGACAGCAATCAACAAAATAGAAAAGTTAGCATACAAAATGCCTCTATTGTTGAATGTATTGTCATTTATCGTTGTTGTTATATTTATAATTGATCCTCCATCAAAAGTACCAAACTTTACATATAATATATTACATTCATTATAACTATTAGTTGACTAAATTAATTTGCTAAATTATTGGTACATTGTTCTTTTTCTTCCTCGCGTGTTTACTCCAATCTCGTCGTACAATTACTTTGATGATGGATTTAAATATTCATGGATGCATGGTTGGCATACATGCAAAAGCAAGAAAAATGTGGCACAAATAACATAATAAAAATATGGCAAAAATAAAAAAAATAAAAAAAATAAAATAATATGTATGCGGCCGCACAGACCGCATAGGCGGCCGCACAGCCCGCATATGCGGCCCGCAT
The DNA here is from genome assembly GCA_037367405.1 of Ottelia alismoides. Taxonomy (NCBI): domain Eukaryota; kingdom Viridiplantae; phylum Streptophyta; class Magnoliopsida; order Alismatales; family Hydrocharitaceae; genus Ottelia; species Ottelia alismoides. The sequence continues at coordinate 327,099 of JAZKJV010002476.1, read as the reverse complement.
AAGCGCACAGGGCGCATAATGCCGGGCTTCATGAAAGCGGTGCGCTGAAGGCACCGCATACGCATATGCGGCCGCATATGCGGCCGCACAGACCGCTTTCATGAACACTGGCTGGGATCCAACCAGATGGAGGGCTGGATCCAACCGGGCGATGGAAGGCTGCCGCTGGAGAAGGAGAAGGAGATGGCGGCGGCGATGGAGGGCTGCCGCTGGAGAGAGAAGCGGCGGGAGGGAGGGCGGCGATTCCGAGAAGAGGGAGGCAGGTGGGGAAGGGGCGGCGGGAGGGAGGAGAGCCCTAGGGTGGCTCTGATACCATGTTGAGAAAAGAGACTTCGTTATTCATTCAGAAAACCCTAGGCTCTCTTATATAGGGAGAGACTTAAAGGGTAAATTACAAAGAGGTCTATATAAAATAAAGAAATAACGATAAACAACATAAAGAGATAATGAAACTACGAACTATTTCTACAGTTACCTTATCTTTTGATCAATTCATGAATTACCGATGACATTTTCTTTGCACATGGTTAGGGAATGGTCTCTCTGCCTTCTAGTTTAATTTCACATATCACTGCACGTGTTAGTGTTGAAAAGCCATAAGCTCTTGACAATGTGACTGGAAATAGTACCATTGGTCAAATGACTGTCTTCACCTGATTGAATTATGAAAACAGGAGTTACCGGATGTTCCCCTCTTTGTGAGTTTGCACAATCTATGTGCCACTCTCAAATGCACCTCCCCTTCAGCTGTGATGTTCAGGTCAGCAGTAATTAATGCTGGATATCGCATCTCAGGCAGCCACGTGAACCCTCTGGGGCTAAAGACAGATGCTCCAATGGATGTGATTTGGGATATCATGCGCTGCTGGGTACTCTTGTCATGTGCTTAATTTCAACTCTGGTTTTCACTTTTTAAACATTTTAATTTTCAGTCTCTTGTCCTTTAGGTGAAGAACCATCCGGTTAAGGCTCAACCGGCTGATCAGTCGGGAACTGTGATTCTTTCGAAGGAGCCAAATCTTCAGGTTTGCCTTGTCATTTTCGATGGTTCTGTTTTTCTGTGTTGTGTTAAGAATTTCCCTTGCAGGCAAATTTTGCTCGTGCAATTTCCTCATTGAGTAAGGCACAAGCCAAGAAGGTGGCTCGGTTCCTTCCAAACCCAGAGAGGCATTGGGGCCCAAAGGTCAGGGCAGGAAGGCAGATAACGAGCAAACATGCCTCATTGCTGGGTCCCGAGAAGGTCAATGGGTCCTATGCCCATGAAATTGGAAGTCAGACATCTCATCCAACCACTGAACTGCCAGAAAACATGGTTGCTAGTGACCTTGGTGATGGCACTGAACCAGATGCAAAGCGACAAAAGACCGCCGAAGACACCTCTTCTTCATGAGTGCCATCTTATAAAAGCGATGCCTGTTTGAGCTGACACTTTCTCATGCATTCATGTGGCACAGGTGCTGCATCAGTTGAATAATTAGAAGGGTCTGTCCACACTATCCGTCCATCATCAGAAAGATTTCGGTTTTCTCCAAGAGAAATGTGTGCATTGCAGGTAGCAGGTGCTGAGGGTAGTTTATCTCAAGTATATTATTCGGCTACTGTATTGACTTATTATTTTATCCCGTCGCCTTTAATTATGGCCTTCATTTTTATTTGGACGGGGTCGAATTTTTGAATAGTTAACAATGAAAATTGATCGAGGATATTGTAAATGGAGGTGATCTTTTGTTCTGTATTTTGTCATTTCCTGGTAATCTAATCTGGTTCATTAATATTTTAATCCAATGTGTTAGTTTCTCTTTTCTCATGTTAGCAATTTATTTCTCAAACAATCCAGCTGATCGGGGATTCATCCTTGCCGGATGGCTATTCTAGGGGCAGCACTAGCAGCCATTTAAGAAGGTTAAACCTTTACATGTTAGTGGTAGTGTGCATCTCGACTAACACTTCTGTTTCATTGTATTCTAATCATTTTATGTTCAATTATATGTCTTATTAGTTGTAAAATTCCTAATGTTAGCTTGACTTACATGGCTACTCGATCAGGTTCATGTCTAAATAATCTAACTAGTAATCGAGAGGTGCAGAGAATCAATTTCGTAGTGTCGAGGTGTAGAGAATCTAATGGGTAAGGCACTCCTACCCGACCGAAGACATTCCAGATCTGATCTAGAATAGCAGCACGTGTTATCGATCAAGGCCTCAAGATTTTGGTCGTCATTTCGGTGATCGATCGAAATGAAATTTTGGCCAGATTTTGATCTAAATTTAACTGAAATTTTGATCATTTCGGCTGGTTTTTGAATTGAGCCATTCAAATCTCAACCGTATTTGACAAGACTGAAATGGAGCTATCCGTCTCAATAAATCTTGAGGGTCATTCCCTCTGGCCCTAATCCCTAACAGTCGAAGTAACACTTGAAGGACCTTTGCAAAGGTCACAATCACAGTGAAGAAGCCCTCAATGATTGCTTTATGGACACTCAATGGTGTTTGCTGAGGTTCTTCTCGTCCGTCCCGATCCAACGTAATAATAGTAGTTGTACCTAAGCTTGCTTACATCATCATCACAGTATTAGAAGTACTCCTAAATACATTAGAATCTAAGCTTCAAGCAGGACACATGCTCGACATCATGTGAGCGTAACGTTTGCTAAGGACGCCAGAATGCTTTCCAAATTTACAAGATGTAACACTTGGATTTTGAAATCGAATCTGGCCCAATTCGGGTCCTTATGATTCAATAAAAATTGCAACTGATATTAAATAACCTGAATCGATTGCAACTAGGATGGAGCATGAGTCCGGGCCTGCCCGACCCAACCCGCTGCCCGGCTCGCTCAAGCCCGATCCAAGCCCAAGCCCACTATCTAAATGGGCGGACTTGGGCTGCCATTTTAGCCCATTTATCAAATCCGGCTGGGCTCAGGCTTGAGCGTGCCCGAACCCAAAGCCCACGGGCCGACCCGATTTAGTGCCCAAACCCAATGCCCCCTCCAACCCCCGCACCATTGTACCTCTCCTCCCTCTCGCTCAACGCCTCCGGCCTCCCTCCCGCACATCACCACCTCGTCCTCCCCCTCCCTCCCTCTCTTCCTCACCATCCAGGGGCCGGCACCACCGCACCACCTCCTCCGCTCCTCGTGCTCCCTCACCATCCAGGATTCGTGGGGCAGCCCGACCCAGGCCTGACCCGTCATGAATCGGGCTGGGCTCGGGCTTGGGTCCAGTTGTTGGAAAATGAGCGGGCCTGGGCCCAGCCCGTGGGCCCAGTATCCTAAATGGGCCTGGGCTGGGCTAGGTTGCGCCTGGTCCGAACCCGGCCCATGCTCCACCCTAATTGCAACCGATATTAAATAACCCGAATCGATTCATAGATAGTAAATCAAATTTCAGTCGGATTCAATTGATCAAAGATCGATTGCATCGTAATCCGTGTCATCAGAGAAGCCGTAATATGGTCCGAATCGTAAAATAATCGAGACCATCACAAAATCCGTTTCGACAAACTAAAATCAATAGAAACAATCGTTTGTCGATCGGAGGTCGTTGACCCGTTTAAATCATAAAATTTAGTCATAAATCAAAATCATATTTCGTCAATTTCTAAATCTATATCATGTCAGAAAAATAGGAATATTATACTCATTTTGATCGTCACTCTGAGGTGGTCAAAACAAGTTATTATTCATCTAAATTAGAGATTCAGGGTGAAAATGAGGATGACTTTGGTAATTTCAAAGAATTTAAATATACACACACATACACATACATATCTCAATTTCCATCATTTAAAACTTGACACCTCACTCTCTCTCTTTCTCTCCACTTGTCAACACACATCTCCTCCCTTTCCTTATAAGTATCAAAATCACCTTCTCTTTCTTTTTCTCAAAATTTCCCCCAAAATCCTCCTCTATCTCTCCACCGAAGGAGTCATATCCAACCCCTCTTCTTCAAGCAGCTGATGCTGCAATCACAAGCAACAGGTGTTGCTCTCCTCAGCCATTGGTGTTGTCCATCAGCTACAACAGGAGCTGCTGCCCCCAAGCAGCCACAGCAGCAGCTGCTGGAGCTACTATCGAGCAACTGCTACTACAACTAGAGTTGCAAGTTGTTGTCCAAGCAGTTGTTCTTGCTGCAGTTGTTGTCTCCAAGTTGATGCTCTGCTGCCATCTACTGCATGCAAGATCAAATTCCCTCAAAACTTGGAGATCCAAGGTACATTCCATCCCTCTCTTATTGCCATTTGTGCAATTTAGATTCTAAAATCAGACCAATGGTTAAGCTCCTGGTCTCTTTGTTTTAAAGAATAATTTTTTGATGTTTTGTCATGCAATTGATCCAAAATTCAAACCAGTTAAATAGCTCCAATCTTATGCTTTAAAGTTGAGAAATTAAGGGTTTTGTATGCAATTGATCCAAAATTCAGACCAATTAAATAGCTCCTGATCTCATGTTTTAAAGATGAGAAATTATGAGTTTTTCAAGCAATTGATCCAAACTTTAGACCAATTAAATAACTCCAGATCTCATGGTTTAAAGATGAGAAATTAGGGGGTTTTGCATGAAATTGGTCCAAAGTTTATACCAATTAAATGGCTCCAGATCTCATGTTTTAAAGATGAGAAATTAAAGGGTTTTATATGCAATCGATCCAAAGTTCAGACCAATTAAATAACTCAAGATCTCATGTTTTAAATATGAGAAATTAGAGGGTTTTGCATGTAATTGATCTAAAATTCATATCAATTAAATATCTCCAGATTTCATGTTTTAAAGATGAGAAAATAAGGGGTTTTACGTACAATTGATCCAAAATTCAGACCAATTAAATAACTCCAGATCTCACGTTTTAAAGATGAGAAATTAGGAATTTTTGTATACAATTGATCATAATTTCATTCCAATTAAATAGCTCAAGATCTCATGTTTTAAAGATGAGAAATTAGGGATTTTTTCATACAATTGATCATAATTTCAGACCAATTAAATTTCTCCAGGATTCATGTTTTAAAGATGAGAAAATAGGGGGGTTTACATGCAATTGATCCAAAATTCAGACCAAGTAAATAGCTCCAGATCTCACGTTTTAAAGATCAGAAATTAGGGGTTTTTTGTGACGCATGCGATCCGGATTACTCGTTTACACAAAATTCGCACTAGGGATTTTTACTCAGCAGACCCTATAAACGTTTTATAATGCCTCTACGACCTTTTACACAATGTAATTACCCCATCGACCCTGTAAATTACCCCAAGAACCCCCACGGGCTTAAAACATATTACCCGAGGATTCATGGGGTAAGAGTGGGCAAGTTTACGGGTCGAGGGGGGAATTAGGTTGTTTCAAAGGTCGTGGAGGTGATTGGCAAAGTTTATAGTATCTGCCGGGTAAAAATCCCTTCGCACTATTATATTCGTTACCGATCGCATTAGGTCACCTGAAAGTGAGGGAAAATTTTTCGCTTTCCGAATAACATTCAAAATAATGTAAACAACCACATAACTAACTACAAGTATCACCAATTCTCATTGCATTCCTTATACCGTTACTTGTAACAAAAGAAACAACATTATATACGTGTATCCCAAAATGTAATAGAAGAGGAAGAAACGTAATTACAATATCGTAAACAAAAATTATGATCATAAGTACCGTAACAGAAACTATGGAAGCTCAATGTCAAGCTGTCAATCTATTGCAATGCAGGTGCCATGCTTGTCATACATGACTGAAATGAGAGAAATGTCAACAAATGTTAGTACAATCAAAATTTGTTAAAAATAAAACAGGTTTTTTAGTGGTTACAAAAAGAAATAAATAGATAGTGTTTAACATCTAAAATTTAACAAGCTACTTGCATGGAAATTGGTTTCAAGTTGTTCTGTATGTAAATCCCATGTTGCTCATCACCCCTTAACTTTGCATAGATGACATTTTTATTTATTAATTATATGATCCATATGTTGGTTATCATCTTTTAAACACTTATATCTCATGTTGATGGATCTTCAGATTGTAGATGATGAGTCTTCTGTCTATATCAAATCTCTAGCCTAGTGGATAGCATGTGATCTTGGTCATGTGACCTCACACTATGACTTGAAGGCGTGAAGAATACCTTAGGGTTGGGTGCCTCTGTGGGCATGCGATGGAGTATAATACGTCCTAACTAAGTTCCCAACATGTCCACTAGCTTCTCCTGACATATGTACCAGCAAATCACTACCTTTTTCCTCTCCAAGACCTATTGGCGGAACAACAACCAAAACTCAATCGGTGAGGAAGCCTTCTAAGAGACTCTTCTGTCTCGCCCTCCAAGTGGAAGTGCGATCCAGTAGAGGGCTAGGCCTACTCTAAAAGTGTGCCCCTGTGACAGGTGGAAGAGACTCTTCGGATGAGTCACTTCAAAAATCGACACGATCGGTACAAGAAAATGAGCTCGTAAAAAGATCAAAATCAAGGGTCCCCCAACCTAGGTACCCTAAGAACACAGGGTCAACGAAACTGGTCAAAACCTGAGATCCCAATGAAGCATAAAAACACTGCGAGCTCGCGCAAAAGAACATAAAAAGGATTGCGATTCTAGACCCGCGCTCTAAGCATCCGTTTGTCGAACTTGACTTCCTATCTCTCGTACAACTAAGGGTCACCGTTCCCTCGCACAGTCAAGTATAAGGGCCACCATGATCGGTACTATTAATTATCAGTCATCACTGACTTGATTCCTCATCCTTTCTCCATCTATGTTGTGGTTAACTTTATAAATCTAGGCACCTTGTCAACGATCTTATTAGTAGTAATCAATAGTTAGTAGAGTATACTTAAAGGATTATTATAAAGATTTTCAGTCATTGCTCATATATTACATTATCTAAAATCACGATATTAAAAGTTATTTGTTGGATCTAGATATAAATTCAAAATAATACAACAAATGTGAATCCTCGCACATAACATGGATTAAACTACCAACAAACTAGGACTTCCCTTGTGAAGAATTATCTAGTACACCATCTCTCACTTCATCAAAAAAGTTATGGTTTGATTGTTTAATAAAAAAGCATAATTGGACATATAAAGAAAGAAGACGTGCTTGTTGTAGGCTAGGCGCACATTAATTTCTTTGGAAGCAATGCTTCCATGGAGGAGAACCAATTATTAATGGTCTGCTACCGACTCTTCAAACTAGGAAACAAGATTCTGAACTTTCAGGGGTCAGGAAGGGATTACCCATCCAAAAATCAATCCCAAACAAAGTGCATTGGAATAATAAAATAAGGACAGTTGAACTCACAAAAAGGATGGACATATATTTAGTAAGATTGGAATTTGCTTTAAATGTATAAAAAATTTGAACAAATCCTCATGGTAAAAATATATTGCATCCAGAAGAGAAATAATTACAAGTGACGTAATTATTTATGGAACCCATCTTGACTTCCGACTAGGAAATTTGGAGAAATCGTTCTCACAGACAACTTGGAAAAAGAAATGAGAACTTAAGAGATCGGAAGATTGGAGTATTTTACGTAAATTATGGATGTTGGGAAAAATAAGTAAGCCCACAGAGGAGAGTGCGACCATTTGTATAACAAACAAGGTTAGATGATGGACAAAAGCTACGGTGGTTTAAACTAACCGTTCCACTGGAGTTGATGGATCCCGATTTAATTGATAGACATAGATAATACATAGTATAAGATGTAGCTGAGCAAGGTTACGAATCGAGTTGCTAAGCTAGAAAGTAGTGCAAAGCGAGGGTAAGTCAAATGAGTTTCCCAAACATATAAATCATTAAAATACCCTGCAGGATCAAGAATCAAATTGCACAACTATGTCCCCAGTTTCCGAGCAGGAAATTAGTTATATTTTGGCTTTTGTAAACCATAGTGAATCCTTGCATTGGTAATGCAGCCGAAACATTGAGATTGGCATAATAAAAAGAATTCATGGCAAACCAAAAATGATAATATAAGTGTCTTTAGTTGAAAATATGCACACGGAGTTCCTTTACAAAGCGAGCAGATATAGAAGAGATAATGATGAAGTGCCAAAATTGAATAAAAATTGCCATTCCCTGAAAATTAAGAACGAAGAATTATACAAGGAAAAAGACATCAAATATAGGATTAATTTTGTGTAGAACTTCATGAATGGCAACAAGATAGGGAGGGAATTGTACCTTTGAATCTTCATCTTGGATTTCCAAGATTGGATGAAGATGGCAACAACTCTAGTTGCAAAATATGTAGCAAATGGCTACTGCATGCAGTAGCAACAACTAGATCATCTGCTTGAGAGCAGCAACAACTACAGTTCATCTGCTTGGACAATAGTTGTGCAGCGGTAGGGAGTTGCAAGGTTGACAGCAACAGGGTAGAGCACCAGCAGCTCCCCTTGGCTGCTTTGGACAATAGCTATGGCTGCTTGAAGCTGCTCCAACAGAAGGGAACAACAACAGTTTTGGCGGTTGAAAACAATAGCTGCAGGAAGGGTAGCTATGCTCACATTTGTCTGAAATAGACTTAGGAATTTTAAGGGATAATTTAGGGAAAAGAAAATGAGAAAGTGATGAATATGTATTTCATCATCTTTATTCATTTATTGTAGCTTAAAATCCCTTATAAAACACATGTATATAATATTAATTCCATATTGTTACTAATTTGCATCTGTGTGTAAATATTGTATATTAATTATTACTTTAACCTAACATAAATAAATAAATAAAGAAAAAATAAAGAAAATAAAAAGAGATTGTATATATGTACTAGATACAAGCTGATCCGAACCTCGAGAAAAGGTCAAGACTTGACCTGATCGACCAGGAATAAAGTAGGGAGAGATAGAGTCCTTAATCAAAAAATCCAAAAAATGTGTTGTAAATATTTTTCTGTGTATGTTTGTATACTTACACTATTTTATTTGTATATAAATTGACCTCAAACTAAGTAATTTTTAAAACAAAAGGTGTAAATAAAAATGTTTTCTAAATAATAAAAATAATTACAAAATAAAATCATGTACAGAATAAAATCAACCACACTTGGAAAAAGCCGTAAAGTGATAATTGAAAGACCAATTCTGACTCCATATGAACTCAAATTAAATCAAACTTACTTCCATTGTATTCTAAATTAAATTATCTTTAAAATATCTGTGATTTTATAATTATCGAAGTTACAGTTGAAAAATCATTTTTCTAGGGTGGTTTGTGCGATTTTACCATTTTTATTGTATTTTATATTTTATTTTGTTTGTACATATTATATTTTCAATAATTGTAAATATTGTTCATTATAATTTAAAGCAAATAAAAAAATTAATAATTTTTTTAAAAATATTTCCTTATTTGTACATGTGTATAATGCACATTATGTATTTATGATATGTATAAATTTAACCTCCTTACATAAAAAATAAAAAAAATTTATTATTATCTAATATTAATTAATGAAATTAATATAATTACAAAATTTTGATTGATTGATTGATTTATTTATTTGATTTGAAAATCTACCATGTATATACGATTTAATTGTGTACCTTAAATAACTACCATTAAGGTGGCTAATTAATTTTTACTAATTAATTAATTTAACTTCAAATTTTGTTTTTAATTTATTTAATTATTTTATTTAATTTATTTAATTCTACCACTAACTCCTTTTCTTATATTTCTTCCATTCAAAATTTGAAATTCAAATGTATATTCTTTCTATTTAATTGGCAACTCCTCCCTCATTCTCACTTGATCAATCTTTGGTGAGAGGAGCCCATTCTCCGAGAGCCATCTTGTCGTAGAAAGATGCCTAGCCTCCGAGTCGTCTGGTGACAGCGAGGCAACCTTCATCGAGGCCATCACGACGTTCATCCGCTCCCATTCCATTAGATCCAAATTTTCCCGTTTCTCTAGAGTAACCATAGCATAATTTTTAATTTTGATTCATTGACATTTTAGACTTTAGTAATCATTTTTTAAATCAACCATCTAAAATTCATTTCCGATCCGGTCCGATTTTCCACCTTCATATCTCGATCTCTACACGTTCCCGTTCTACCTCTCATAATCTATCAACTCCGACCACGCACGGTGGCCGTAGATCCGGTTCAATCACTTATTACCCTTGGAACCAAATCCATACACGTTTCTCGATTTTATTTATTTTAATAATAGAGATCGAGTCATCGTACTCGAGTCCATCTTGATCCTGCAATAAAATAAATAAGCAATAATAATAATATAATATATCCTATATTTTTTCTCTCTCTAACATTTGTGTATGCAGAATTAAAAAAATAAAAAAATATATAGTTTTTTCTTTCTAACATTTGTTTTGCAGGAACACGAAAAGATTACAATAAATAAATAAAAAAATAAAAATCTATAGATAAAAAGATTTACGTAGTTTTTGCTTAAAAATATATAAAAAAATAAAAGTTTTTTTCTTTTTTTCTCTTCTGTTTCTATTTTATAAAAAGGAAAAAAATTTAAAAAAAGGAAAAAAGGAAAAAAACTACGGCATGAGCCACCCCTCCAGCCCGCAGGCGGCGCCCGACACCCGTCTCCGCCTGAAGACGGCCACGGCCGCTCGCGGCCGTGACCCGCGCCACTCCTGACTCCCACAGCCACCTGCGGCTCTCCTGCCGGCCGTCTACAACTGCCGCGATCAACGCCTTCGAACCACAAGCGACATCCACACACCCCCGCATGAGCCGTCGCCGTCCACCAGGACACTGCCTCGTCGCCAGCAGTCCTCCTCGTCGCCCTCCGACCTCCATTCAGCCAATGCTCTAGCCCGCCGCGAGCCCCATCAACGCAGCACCTTGGTCCCATCGTCGCATGTTCGACGCACCGCAACACCCCGCCGATCACCGACTCCACCGACCAAGGAACCACCGCATCGCCCTCAGCCCACCTGGAGCGTCAATCGACTTCAACCGCACCCTATCGCACTGCATCCCGCTGCCGATCTCTTCTCCAGCCGCCTGGATGCCGTTGCCGTCGCCCTTATGGGAGAGAAGAAGGAGGGACGACGCCCCCATTCCCCCCCGAACGAAGGAGAATAGGAACGAGAATCCTAGGGGTATTTTAAAAAATGGAAAAATATCGAAGATGCCCCTGTAACTTCTGAGATTCGCAAATAAAGCCCCTGCTTCCAGCCTATAACGTGCTTGACATGTGCACCTTGGGTAATTTGCAATTTTGTATCCCTATTTTATTTTCTATTATAGTTTGATGTAAAAACTCTGAATAATTGCATTTTAATCCCTGCTTCCAGACAAGTAATTTGTATGTCTTTTCATTGAAATAAATATTTTTATTTATCAATAAATTCTCCAAAATTCAAGTTATGTTCCTGTCACTTGTCTCTTCATTATATATAAATTTCATAGCATTTTACTTCTATTTGATATTATTAAAAAATCAAAAATATTACATATTTCCCTGTTTGAACTTTGAAAAATCATAAAAATTCGAATATTGCTTAAAAAATTCTAAAAAAATCAGAGTAGTTTACTTTTTGTGCCTTTTATTTTATGTGCAATTTTCACGTATTAATTATTCATAAAATTTAAAAAATTACAAAATACCAAAATTCTTATAAAAAGTATAAAAAATGTAGAAAAATCCAAAAATAGTGATTGCAATTCCTATTTATAAATATTTTCCTGCAGCTTTTAAGACAAATCATTTTCATATTTTTTACATTTAATTGCTACTTTTAAATTGAAAAATAATCATTATTTCTCACTGTTTGCATTTTCCTTATTTTTATTCTTTTCAAAAATCCCAAAAAATCTAAAAATCTCTAAAAACATTACAAAAATAGTAAAAAATTCATAAAAACACAAAAAGATTTTCATGTTGATTCAGAATGAACTCCTTGTGACTACAGTCCATATAATGATCGATGGCTTGATTGGGTCATGCCGTCTGCTTATTCTTTCTAGGGGACTCCTGTTAGTTCGCGCAAGGCAAGAGCAGTGAATTCATTCTATTGTGGTGTGTCTTATCCCACATCTATTTTATTAAGAAGAGGCTGAGTATTTATTAAATATATAACCTGAGATTATATATATACTTAAGGTTGCATAAAGCGGTAGTCAGTACTTGGTCGACGGGATCACCTACTAAGGATTAATCGACAGTCGGGCAATTAATCGGAATTAGTCGGTCATTAGTCGGTTTTGAATTTTTTAATTATTTTAAATATATAAATCATTTTTTATACATATATTCTTATATATATACACATATGTTTGTACATTTTATATGCCATCATAATGAAACAAAAGAAGTAATTGACATTATATATAACATTAAGCATATTAGAATATGTTTGCTTTAAAAAAGTGAAAAACTAAAAAATAAAAAAAGGTTGTTGTAAAAGTCGGCCGATTAGTCGGTCCGACTAGTTGGGTAGACCGACTAACGACCGACTAGGCCTAGTCAAGTCGGCTACCCCCCCGACTCGACTAGTCAGGCCGACTAGTCGACCTAGTCGGCCGACTTTTGCAAGCTTGTATATACTAGTTGTGCTTCGCCCGGAGAGATCTTTCACCATCATCTTCCCTCAATCCATAACTCAATCTACTATCGACAACTCTGCCTCTTCTCTCATACATTCCTACACTAGCAGCTTTTCAAAAATATATACAAGCTTTAATTATCTCGTTGCATGTCTATCTAACAGGCCTTGGTTGTTAAGCTGCTGAGCGAGTCAATCAAACAAAAGGAGGTAGGTAGCTCTTGGATATTTTTGATCATTTTTGTCATATTTTAAAAATCTAAAAAGAGAGGGTTCCATTTCTTTTGTGTATATATCATTTGTTTTGAAAAAATAATCGTTTTTGAAAAATTAAAAATTCGCAAAATTAAAATCATTAAAAATTTGAAAAGAAGAAAATAAAAATAGGGAAAAAAATAAAAAGACAAAAATCAAAAGAAAAACCAAGAATGGTGTACATTTAGAATTCCATTTTCTCTTAATTGATTTTTCTGATTAATTGAATAAACCTCGGGAATTGTTGCCTCCCCGATTTCGATCCTGTTAGCTAGCTATACATGTAAATAAATAGCAAAATATCCTACCACATTTTTTTGTAATTATTGGCTTGAGAAAAAAATGTTTGTTTGTTGACTTTTGATCAGGTTGCAACAATACTCATAAATCAATAATTTAAAAACCTATGAAAAGCATAGTCAATAAAATGGCATCATTGCCTAGGAGGCACGGCGAGGGTAGTTAGGTTTCTCTTTTGACCTGCTATTCTTGGTTGTACATTTTGTCTATATTTTTCGACATCTATTCATTGTTCATATTCACTGTATTTAATTTATTCATTTTTGCTCATATTTTCGTATACTTGTGTCTCTCACATATTTTCTATTTCCTCTTTCTTGCATGGGCCCAACGAGCGAGGGGGAGTTCTTAGGAGCATCGGAGCACCCAAGCGAAGCATAGGCGACTTGATTCTTCATGAGCCGTAGGAGAGCGTGAGAGGAGGAGGAGAATTTTTTTTTGAGGAGACCAACACTTGGAGCATTAGAATAGTGTAAATATAACATTTATTTCTTCACTTGAACTCTTGTAAAAGGACACTATCGCCAAGTGTCGATGCACTTGTGGGACCTCACCAGTTTTGATTTTTCATCGCTTTATTTTTATTTGTTTCATGCGGATGTCGTGAGCCACTTATTGATAGCTTTAATTAGTTTGCTTGAGCCCAGTAATTTATTAGGTATAAAGCCCTAAACAAGATTTTATGCACCTATAGATTAGAGTGTAATTTGGACTTAGTCAAATTAACCTATTCTTGCCCGCTAATAGAAGTTATTGTTAGGACGGTTCACGCACATCATATAGGATAGTTTTTTTCTATATTTAAATTCTACGCGGATCATTTTGCATGTAGAGTGCTGGCGATAAGGTACACACCTCTAACCCCTGCATGCATCATTGTATTTAATCGCGCATTGGCAATTTTGATCTCCTTCCTTGTTTTCCCTCACATAAATTAAAAAGGAAATTGGACACTCGGAAGGTGATTTATTGAGAATATTCAAACCAAGTGACAAATGCCAAAAATTGGGACTACTAATATCACTCGACCCTAAAATAAACGTAAGGAAAAATCATTGTTTCGGGAGAGTAACCCCCTCCTTGTTTGATTTATCTACAACGAGAAAGTGACCCACACACTAGGATAGAGCCACGCTTGAACTCTCGTCAGATTATTGGTCTTGTGATTAGTTGTTCTCCAGTGAGTACTTCATCGGGTAGCCGGTAATCTGTACAGGATTTCCTTAGCAGAGTGGGCAGATTGGGTAGCCGGTAAATGGTCCGCACCCATACTGGCTGGAAAAAACTAGTTGTGAGATTGGGACAATATGCTGGGAGCATTGGGTTCCTAACATCTTGCTTAACCACTCTGATAGATTGATTTCTCACCAAACTCTAAAAATTGACAAGATAATTAACAGAACCTTCACGGTCTTCACATTACGTTGAGTTGGTGAACTGGGGGTTTATATTGTGTTTGATTGCTAATGCTAGAGATCCTACCGCACAATTTGCACCTTCACTCATTTTCACTCTTGCATTGACCTTCGTGCTCTCACATCCTGCCTATTGAATTTGAAGATGTCGAATCAGAGTATTTCTCGTTCGGACTTTGTGAACTCATTGAACACTCTGACCCGTTCACCTTCTATTTAGGGAGACTCACTTCCCAAATATTCCACATTCTCCACATCACCGTTCACATCATCCGTCAACCCACTGTTTGAGATTGGCTCTAATCTCGAACTAGTATCTGAGACTCCATCATTTTTTAGGACTAATCGAGTGTCATGCACATTTTCAGAGTCAGACATCAAACACTTATGCCACCAAGGGGAAAGAGAACCATGTCAGAGCAGAACGATATCAACATCACCATGTTAACCTCTATCCAGTCTATTTAAGCCCAGTTAACAAAGCAGGCTGACTTTCAGGCTGCATTGAGAGATATGATTCTCGAGAGGAGATAGGAAAGATAAGATAGGAGAGAGGAGAATAGAAACCCTAGAGGTGGGAATGGAGGAGAAGACCCTGTGATAGAACCTGTGGCTAAGCTTACCTTAAAGGATGTATATAATCCATGAGCAGGATAGACAAATTCTTGGATATGAATCCCTACGATTCACGGGCATTTTGAGCTTAAGCCCACTATTTTGCCTCTTCTCCAATATTCCATGGAAATATTAGTGAAGAACTTTATATACACCTCCAGCAGTTCGATCACATTTGTGGAACAATACACTACCTAAATGTCCCATTGGAGGTAGTGAATATGACCGCCTTCCCATTCAGTCTGATGGACAAAGCGTTATATTGGTTAAATCACTTGGGGAAGGTTGTCACTACTTGAGAATAGTTGAGGTTCGCATTTCTGAACAAATATTACCCGCTCGGACGACTCAACCAAATGCGATCCTTGATTGCTAATTTCTCCCAGATGCCCCAGGAGCCTATTCACGAGGTGTGGGAAAGATTCAAAGATCTGACAGAGAAGTGCCCCGTCATGATATTCCAAAGACAAGTCTTGTGTAAAATTTCTTTGGGGGTTTAAGCATAGAGAATCAGAAGCTGGAAGATGCCGCTTGTCAGGGGATCCACTTCAACAAGGACGAGGATGTCTTTTATCAAAATTTTGAGGAGATGGTGGAGAGTTCAGCATCTCTTTCTTCTTCACGTGCTTTTCAAAAGCACCCTGTCACCTCCCCTGCAGTATCCCACAAGGGTGTCAATATGACGTCATCACATGAAGTGGATAGGTGACAGATCTGACCTGACCATCATTGGAAACCACCTATCCAAAGTGGACATTATTGAGAAACGATCCAAGGATCTTGAGAAGCTTCAAGTGATCGAACAGAGGATGAAGAACCTGGATAAGCTGGATGAGATAACAAAGTACCTTGAGCTTCTTGTGAGTTCGATCAGTGCGGTTCACAGTACGAGTGCAACAACCAATACCTCTACTAGGGAGCATACTTATTCCACCCAACAGAGTAGCAGAGGACCAACCACAGTTCTACATGTGTACTATGTGCAGACACCTGATCAGGTCCAGCAACACTCATATCAGATAGTTTCATACCAACAGGAAGTATCCTACATTCCCGAGCAACAATCTCCACCTCCATCTGTCATTCAGGAGGTGAACAACATCTGGTTCGACCGTGAGCGAAACCAGCCTCGTCCATCAGGGTAAGGCCAGTTGGGTTCACAACAGGGTCAAAGACCCGCCCACCAGTTTCAGGGAGGAAGACAACAACAATACCGGCACCAACAGTTCCAGCCTCACTATCAGTCTCCACCACAATTCCAAAACTGGAGACAATGCCAGCCACAACAGTAGTCTATGTATTTTCCTCATCCCAACCAGAGGCAGACTACATATTATGGACAGTATGCTCGTCCTCCTCCTCATTATCAGAATCCATATGGTTACCAACAGCCTTCGCACTATCAGTCTCAACGACAACCGATCATTGAGCACCCTGAGGCCCCTTCACTCAACCCAGCACTGGACCAACTTGCATTGCTCATGAAGAACATGAACAAACTGACTCATCGGATCGACGACCTAACTACCACCAATACACTGATTCCAGCACAGGTCGAAGCCAACCCTAACAACTTCAGAGGCAAGGAGTAGGTAGCCGATAGCCACCCCTACCCGAGACAGGTATGGCCCTTGATTTTACATGTTAAACTGACGTCATTCATCTTAGGAGCAGTAGGAGATTGCAACCGCCTATGTACCAGTTGGGGTTGTGAGATCGAACCATTGATATAGCATCATCTTCTACATCATCTCCTTCACCAGCAGTTGAGAGGACCAGTGTAGCAGCACCCAAGTCTGGAGTTTCACATCCTTCACCACTACCTTCACCAGGCAGATGTAGATCACCATCAATAAGGGAGAATATACTAGTCACGGATTCTTCCTCTTCACCAGCATCAGCATCCCGTTCTGTTTTAGATTCTGTTTTTCCTTTACCTAATTTGGACAACACTATACAGACTGATTCTGGTTGTCCTTTTATACATGAGGATTCTACTTTGAATAATGAAAATGAATGTTTGAATGTTTATTCTAATTCTGTGCTATTTCCTTCTGCGTTCAAATATAAGAAAATTCAGAAATTAAAAACAACGATATCTGATCCTGGAGTAGTTGAGATCTTACAGAATATCTTTTTAAATATGTCACTCCTTAAAGTCATGGAATACATGCCTACAGTAAAAAAGGGAATGAAAGAGGCATGTACACAAAAGCGCCAACCAAGGTAGAATAGGTGAAACGAAACAGAGAAACACATCTTGACCACGACCACCGTTCATGCCATCAGTAACCTCCCGCCTAAAAAGAAAGACAAGGGAGCACCTCACATCCGTTGCCATATCATTGATCAGGAATTTGATCGTGCTCTTCTCGATAGTGGTTCCTCCATTAATCTCATGCCTTCCTCTTTATTAACTGAATTTTGGTTAAGACCTCTTAAAACAACGAGAATGATCCTTCAGTTTGCTGATAGATCGATTAAGAGGCCAAGAGGCATTTTAGAGGACGTTATTGTTACGGTTCAAATAATGAAATTTCCTGTTGATTTTGTTGTCATGGATATGGACACATTTGCACCATTACTCCATACCCCGATCATACTAGGTCGACCGTTCCTCTGAATGGCCAAAGCAACAGTTGATTATGGTACTGTAGAGATCATCTTTCACTCTCGTAGTGATATGGTGAAAATTGAGACGATCTCTGATCCTAGGCCATCACCGCCACCAGCAGCAGATTATACAGAGAAAGTTATATCAGAGACAGATGACTATGATTTTTCTTGCTTAATTCCGAGAGACATATATTTTCACTAATTTTATTGATACCTAGGAGTTCCTTTCCCAAAAGGACTCTATGGAAAGAACAGTCAACATGAGTTCCCTTCGTGGTCCAATTGAGCTAGTTGCTGATGGGTAGCTGATTTCTGGGAATCAATCTGAGTTTCTAGAGGTACCTTTTGATATTCCTTTAACATACTTTTTTGAGATTACTAATGATATGCCTCCTTCTGAGAGTTCTGAGGTAGAGATATCTGAGCCATTCGTTGAATTTCTTGATTTATGTACAGATGAGAGACATCTTTATGAGATTATTGCTGAGATATTTGAGCCGTTAATTGATAAGAATGCTGAACACCATGATGAGCCCCTCCTTTCTGAGAAGAGATCATTCATTGCAGATCTATCAGATGTTCTGATGCTGAGCCGTCAATAGCGAAGGTGGACGGTCCACAGAGTACATATCATATACCGTCTACCAGTACAGTAGCAGAGGTTATTGTAGAGCTGATTCAAACCCTGACTGAGCTCAAGGTTTTAGCATCAACGTTGAAATATGCCTTCCTTACGCCCCCCCAATGTTTCCGGTCATTCTCAGCTCGTAGTTGACCGCTGGACAAGAATCTCGTGTGCTAGAGGTTCTCGAGAGAAACCACACGGCCATAGGATGGAATATCTCGGATCTCCCTAGGATTAATCCAGTGTTGTGCTCGCATCATATCTACCTAGAGGATGACTGTAAACCCTCCCGTGAATGTTAGCACCATTTAAATCCAAGTCTAAGGGAAGTTGTCATGAAGGAGATCAGAAAATGGTGTGATGCTGGCTTTATATATCCCATTTCGGATTCCAAGTAGGTCATCCCTTTACATGTGGTCCCAAAGAAGTTCGAGATTATGATTGTAAAGAATGACTGTGGTGAGGAGATTCCGATCCGGGTACCTACTTCATGGCGTGTCTGTATAGATTACCGACGTCTGAACTCAACTACCAAGAAGGATCACTTTCCGTTGCCCTTTATTGATCAAATTATTGAGAGGTTGGCAGGTACGGAGTTCTTTTGCTTCTTTGATGGGTACTCGGGATACAACCAAGTTGCTATCGCTCCTAAGGATCAGTAGAAAACTACTTTCACTTGTCCGTTTGACACCTACGTATTTAGATGGATGCCCTTTGGATTGTGTAACGACTCCGCTACATTCCAAAGGTTTATGTTGGTCATTTTTGCCGACATGGTGGGTAGTTTCCTTAAGGTCTTTATGGACGAGTTCTCGGTCTAGGGGGATAGTTTTGACACATGTCTTGCTCATTTAAACCGAGTTCTTCAACGTTGATGTGAGGTAAACCAAGTGCTCTCGTGTGAGAAGAGCCACTTTATGGTGAATAATGGGATTATATTGGGCCATGTCATCTCCAAACATGGTATGGAGGTTGATCCATCTAAGATTGATGTGATTTTCAAGTTAGAGCCACCACAGAATTTGAAACAGTTGAGGTCATTTCTTGGACACGTAGGATTCTATAGGCGATTCATGAAGGACTTCGACAAGATCGCCAGACCTTTGACTGAGCTTCTGTGTAAGGAGAGTGAGTTTGTTGTCGATGAGAAAGTCCTCCTTGCATTCAATCAAATGAAAGATATGGTTACTAGTGCTCCTATCTTATTGCCACATGATTGGTCTCTTCCTTTCGAGATCATGAAGGACGCCTCAAATTTCACAGTTGGAGTTGTTCTAGGACAGAGAAGGGATGGGATACCATTTTCTATACACCATGCTAGCAAGACTCTGGATGAAGCACAATGGAATTATACAGTTACAGAGAATGAGATATTAGCATTTGTTTTTGGGCTAGAGAAGTCCATATCTTACCTCATCGGTTCCCACATTATTGTATACACAGATCGCACTACCATACGATACTTGTAGGCAAAGAAGGATGTCAAACCACGCCTTATCAGATGGATCCTTCTTCTCTAGGAATTTGATTTAGAGATTCGAGATAAACCTGGAGTGAAAAATATTATGGCAGATCACCTTTCCCGTATCACAAATGTAGAGACCTCTGAGCAGAACATGATCCCTATTTCCGAAACCTTTTCAGATGAGGCCATTTTGTCTATGGACTCACTCCCATGGTATGCTGATATTGTGAACTATCTTGTCTCTAAGAAAGTTACACAAGATTGACCGAAGTATAAGGTAGACAGATTTCTGTCAGAGATTCATTATTACCAATGAGAGGATCTGTTCCTATTTCACGAGGGTACAGATTGTATCTGGAGAAGATGCATTCTTCTGGAGGAACACACTAGTGTACTTGAGCACTATCGCAAACTAGAATCCAGTGGGCATCATTCGGGGAAACACGTGGCAACAAAGGTTTTACAGAGTGACCTATGGTGGCCCAGATTATTTAAGGATGCTACAGAATATGTTTGAGGTTGTACCAGCTATCATAAAATGGGAGGAACCGTTGGTTCCAAAAATACCATGCCCCTAAGATACATATAGATTTCTGATATTTTTGATGCTTGGGATATAGATTTCATGGGCCCATTTTCTGTCAGCCAGGGATTTCAGTACATCCTGTTTGCCGTGGATTATGTTAGTCGATGGGTGGAGGCTATCCCCACCTGAGCCGTAGATAGTTGTACAGTGTGTTCCTTTCTCAAGGATCACATTATTGCATGGTCTGGGATTCCCCAAAATACTATTTTCAGATGGGGGAAGCTATTTCATTAATAGAGAAGTGAAGAAGCTTGTGAAGGAGTACACCATTGAGCACAGAGTTGCGTCTCCTTACCACCCTTAGACTAATGGCTTGGCAGAAATTTCAAATAGGGAGATCAAGATGATATTGCAAAAACTTTACGCCCAGATAGGAAGAACTAGTCCCAGATGCTTGATTCGGTTCTATGGGCTTATCGGATGGCGTACAAGTCTCCTTTAAGTATGTCTCCCTACAGATTGGTGTATGGAAATCCTTGCCACCTGCAAGTGGAATTAATTCACAAAATCTTTATGGGCACTCTGTGTATGCAATCTTGATTATGAGATGGCAGGAAAGAACAGGAAGTTGGATTTGAATAGAATACTGGAATTGTGAGACTTTGCATATGATAACTCACTCATGTATAAGGAGAAAGTCAAGCGTTGGCATGATAAACACATTTGAAGGAAGACTTTCTCTCCTGATCAAAAAGTTTGGTTATTTGATGCCAAGTCGAAGTTGTTTCTAGGAAAATTGAAAAGCAAATGGTCATGATCGTTCATTGTGAGAGCTGTGCGTGACAATGGGAGTATTGTCATATATGGGTTGTCATCTGATGCACAACCATTTGTTGTGAACGGGCAGTTGTTGAAACTATATCAAGATCATGATACATTCCTGTCTGCCATTGATTCTATATCTGTGGTATCAGATGATGTCCTTTGATTCCATCTTCTGTGTCTGATACATGAGCTGAAAACCTTTTGTATATCATTTCGTTTCATTCTTTCTTCTTCTGTTTCATCATTCACCCATTTTTCGTGTGTATGTATGCTATACTTAGGATGTGCTTTATCCTAAGTATGGGGGGTGAATGATTTGTGTTGTTCATATTCCTCCTGTTCATCACTCCTGTTGTTGCTTATACTTAGGGATACTCTGCCCTAAGTATGGGGGTGATGTTGTTCATATCGTCTCTTTTGTGTTTTATTCTTCTGTTCTCTCGATTGCCCCCCAATTTGTTGATAGTCTATACTTAGGGCTATTTTACTCTAAGTATGGGGGGAAAAGCCGAGCTATTGAGTCTGTACATTCTCTTCATCAGTTTTTCCCTTTTGTACAATCTTCTATACTTAGGATTACTTGATCCTAAGTATAGGGGGATCGACGACTTCTATTCTTTTCATTCTTTCTTTAAGTCATTGTAGCATAGGAGTCTTTTCACTTTTCTATACTTAGCACGAGTTATGTCTTCCTTTGCCACTCTCTGATCACTATAAGGACATAGTTCAAGCTAAGTATAGGGGGTGTCGTATATATTGTATATATACTTTAGACATAACTCGTACTTTAAATATGATTATTTTTGAGGTGTATATAAATTCGTAAAATCCATGTGTGTGTATATAGACTTTGATCACCTTCAAAAAAAACAAAAAAAAAAACACACAAAAACCCAAAAAAACAACAAATAAAAACAAACAAAAACCAACAAAAGAAACAAAAAATCCTTGTATATATTTTACTAACCCTTTTTCCTTTTAAAAAACCTAAAAACTACAAAACCAAAAGTCTATAAACATTTACATAATTAAAAAAAATAAAAAAAATCTCTTTTCACATGTGCATCATTTTCCTTTCTTTTCCAAAAACCCATAAAAAGTTCAAAATTAGAAAATTATTTCCAAAAAATTGCTTTCTTTTTGCATTGTACATATTTCTTGCATTTGCATGTGTGTTTTTCAGGATAGTATTGATATTTAATCTAAGTATGGAATAAAGTTGAAGAATGGAGCTTAGTTGGACCTTAATCCACTTAATTTCAGAGGAACCTTTAAGAAACGAGGTTGAGACTTTTCAGGTCCTAGAGACTTAATTCTTTGAGTCCATAAGACTATGTTCACAAGTCATCTTGATTAGTCTAAGTAGAATATTTAACTACACATGCATGATTCTTTCAGACCATGGCTTATCTTGGACAAGCACTCTGCACGTAGCTCTTCATGGAGGAGGTAGTGAGGAGACAGAATATTTTGACTTGGAGTACTAAGTGGAACCTCTCATCTTCCTCTATGGAGGATTGTGCATCTCATCCTGATCTAGTAGCATTGAGGTTTAAAGACATGATGTTGTGGGGTTGCAATATTGCTTCAAAAGAGGGATAGTCTACTAGCTCAAGAAGAAAAACTCCTTATGTACATGCTGTAACTTGTATATATTTTTAAAAAAAGAGAGAAAAATGCAGAATCTCCAAAAGTGGACAAATCTGATTGAAAAGTAAAATGCCTGTCAGAGTGTATATATAAGGATAAAGAATAATAATAATAATAAGAGCTTTAAAGTCAAATTTTTGTAAGCTTGCAGTTGTATGACTTGGCTACACTGGTTACCGTACATTCTTTTCTCCATCTCCTCTTCTTGAGCTGGTTGTACTTAAACTTAGAAGGGAATATCCCCGCTCCTCGAGGAAAGAGTTGCTAGACCGGGGGACTAGAGTTACCTTGTTGAGGGAGGCTGTCTCTTTGCTACTTTTGACATGGGGAGCTATATTTCACTTACACGGTACAAGTAAAGATTTATAGTCATAAGAATTTGTGTATGTAGACTTGTTCTGACCTGACTGTTGAGGAGACCTGAATAGGAGTCTTGTGGAACTTAGAGGCTGTTAGGTTTTAAATCCATTTCCCATTAAGGTTCCGCCACACTAATAATCCAAAAGTCTGACAGAGCTCCATACTATAATTTTATGAAGATAAGTTTACTACTCAATATTGTCCTAATTTCTTTATTTTTCCTTTCTTTTTCTTTTATTCACTTATTCTCTAAAATAAGTGTTTGTTAAGGGACTAGCAAATGTAAAACATAAGGGGATCATCTTTATTCATTTATTTTAGCTTAAAATCTCTTATAAAACACATGCATATAATACTAATTCCATATTATTACTAACTTGCATCTGTGTGTAAATATTGTATATTAATTATTATTTTAACCTAAACTAAATAAATAAATAAATAAAGAAAAAATAAAGAAAATAAAAAGAGATTGTATGTATGTAATAGATACAGGCTGGCTCGAACCCTGAGAGAAGGTCAAGACTTGACCTGATCGACCAGGAATAAAGTAGGGGGAGATAGGGTCCTTAATCGGAAAATCCAAAAAATATGTTGTAAATATTTTTCTGTGTATATTTGTATACTTACACTATTTTATTTGTACATAAAGTGACCTAAAACTAAATAATTTTCAAGGGCTTAGGGATCTTGCACCATGGTGCAGGGAAGATTGCATGCACCAACTTCTACAGCCGTTAGATCTGTACTCATCCAAGGGCTCTGCTCGTGTCACTTTACCAAGAAAAAACCCAATTTCCGAAGCATATTCCCCCTTCTCTCCCACTCCCTATGGGCCCTAATTCCATCCCTCGTCGGCGCAGACCCGCACCTAATCGCCAAAGCTCCGAGCCTTAGCATCCAGCCACGATACCTTCATCCGCGGCCTCCCACCTTCCCCCCCCCTCTCTCACGGCGGCCCACCTTCCTTTCTCTTAACCCTTCTGCAGTCATCCCCCTCTCGCACTGCTCGCCACCGGCGGTTAGGCTCCCGCACATGTTTACGTCCTCCTCCCATATGCGACGAGAAACTCTCCCCACCTGCGACTCCGTGCCCACCCCACCTCACAACCTCACACCATGGTGTGATCTCCCCAATCTCGTGCCTCTCACTCGTCAGTACTCGGAGCCCCCGTCACCCTCCTGTCCTTGCTCGCACTGCTTTCCTCCTGTCACATCGTCGCCATCTTGCCTCGCACTCGCACCACCTCCCTCTGAGACCACCAACTGCTCAAAGCTTTAAATATCGTTGGTATAATCCGATTGTACCATGTTTCTTAGCTCCTAAATTTCACTTCATTTTTCTTTGTCTTAATTTTAATATTTCTTCCCTTGAATGACTTATTATGTTTGAACTTTGCAGACAAGGAAACTCACATTTCAAAGGGATATATACACGTTCTGCATAGTCTTAATAGAGTTATTGATGGGTTGATCTTGGAGCAATCTCAGGGACCAGTGAATAAGAACATGATCTTATAAGTGCTCCCATTCATATTCCACCGGCACAAAATGCTCAGAAGCTCCTACACCATGAACAACATTGCAATGTTCACAACTCGGTGAACTCAAAAACATGGATTCCTACGGTTTGGAGAGAAGTAAGAGGCCCGTCAGAGAAGCAAGTGGCCGATGATAGTTAAGTGCTCGAAGAAACTTATGCTAATAGTTGTTGTGAATGCAAAAGTGCCGAATTGTCACATTAGCTCCAGTATATAACTGCGATTGAGAGTTAAGCTGGAGGGACAAAAAAGTTGATGCATTCAAAGTAGTTATATGATAATAATTTTGTTGGATGGAGACCAGAAAAGCAACTTCCGAAGAAAATGTCTGCTTTTTATTTCAACTGCTGTAAATATGTTTCATTTGTAGTGCATATACTTATCCATTTGGATTAGCTTCTTTAACAACATCAAGCAAAAAGTTGTACGTTGTGATTTGATATGATTGAATAGAGACATGTTTTGATCAGAATTCTTGTAGGAAATATTTATGCTTTGCATGAACCATATGAATATCTAATTGGTTTGGTTTTGATCCCCCTGCGAGTACAGGCATCGTAGTTTATTGTTCAAACTTTATACAATGGATACTTTTTATCCTTATATAAATTTGATTGATACAGAGATATATATTGTTCTTCCCCATTGTGATTCTGTATTATATCAAGCCTGATTTGTTCTGGATTTTTGAGCCCCTCTCACAGTTTTGCTGGATTTTCTGTGATCTTTGTATGTTTGCTCTTGGAAATGTGTCTATATTGATGCATGATTGGTCAATCATTGTATACGAAGATAGTGGAGGAATTTTGGTAAAGTTAGATGGCAATATGCATGTAGTTAAAATAGATTCTGTCAACTGAAACTATGCATTTTGACTAAGAACTTGATTCATTCATAACCAATAAAAATCTAACACAAGGGACTACGCCAAACAACACTGCAAGGATTTGAAGCTTGACCCTAATGTGGCAGCTGGACCTTCTGACGGGGAGGTGGATGCTTTGAGTAACAGGTGATGAGCTCAGGGAGGGGTAATGCTTGGCATGGGAGATGGTGGAGAGGAAGGGGAAGGGTGTGATTGGTGCATCGAATTGTGGTGCATCGAATTGTGCTATCTCTATCATGTTCTTTATGGGCAATTTTTCATGCTTGAGCAACATAGTCTACTGTTACAATGGTGACAATACATCATATATGAATGATTTTTAAGCCAAATACATCATATGACGAGGATTTGAGAATTAATGAACTAAATGGTTTAGACCATTTACATAAACTGAATCATGGTATGTGCAACTCCTTCATATACTATTTTTGAAATAGTACACAAGGTGCCCATTTAAGGGATATACAAGTAAATACATATGGAAATTAAAATTAGAAAAATGGATTTGATAAGAAATTATTTCTAAGCATCCTCCGGTGGCAAATACTTAAATACAAATCCACACAACTAATGAATAAGATCTATGTGAATGAACCATCGAAACTTCAATTTGAACAGATTACGATATAAATACAGAGGAAATTCCCCTAGTATCGTTAGAACTGCAACAAGAACAATCCACAAGAAAAAAGTCTATGTAGCTTCTATAGTTACAATTGACCAAGATTCCATGTCTTGGTTAAAGTTGCATTAAATCTCTATTTAAACACAAGCATAATATCTGATGGTACATTTCTACTTTCAATCATTTTTTGGTAAAATAAAAAAAAAGAATCTGGTCCGATGAAAGAATCCTTTTGGTTGTCAAAGTTTAGCAACCACGACAAGTGATGGTGCAAGGAGCGATGATGACGATTACTACAAGTTGGACGATGTTAATTGAGCAGCACACGATGATGTATAAAAAGCATCATCATCAGAGGAGCTCAACTGTGATGAGCAATGGCATGAGGAACAACTGCATCTGACGGTGCGAAATGGAAATGGACAGAGTCGCAGGGGGGACAGTTTGTTGTCGCATATGGGAGGAGGACGTCAACATGTGCCGGAGCCTAACCGCCGGTGGCGAGCAGTGCGAGAGGGGGATGACTGCGGAAGGGTTGAGAGGGAGGAAGGTGGGCCGCCGTGAGAGAGGGGGCGAAGGTGGGAGGCCGGGGATGAAGGTATCGTGGATGGATGCTAAGGCTCGGAGCATTGGCGATTGGGTGCAGGTCTGCGCCGACGAGGGATGGAATTAGGGCCAATAGGGAGTGGGAGAGAGGGGGGAATATGCTTCGGAAATTGGGGTTTTTCTTGGGAAAGTGACACGAGCAGAGCCCTTGGATAGGTACAGATCTAACGGCTGTAGAAGTTGGTGCATGCAATCTTCCCTGCACCATGGTGCAAGATCCCCAAGCCCAATTTTCAAAATAAAAATTGCAAATAAAAATATTTTCTAAATAATAAAAATAATTGTAAAATAAAATCATGTACATAATAAAATCAAACACACTTGGAAAAAGCCGTAAAGCGATAATTGAAAGACCAATTCCGGCTCCATATGAACTCGAATTAAATCAAACTCACTTCCATTGTATTCTAAATTAAATTATCTTTAAAATATCTATGATTTTCTAATTTTTGGAGTTACGGTTGAAAAATTGATTTTTTAGGGTGGTTTGTGCAATTTTACCCTTTTTAATGTATTTATTATTTTATTTGTACATATCCTATTTTAATAATTATAAATATTGTTTACTGTAATTTAAAGTAAATAAAAAATTAATTATTTTTTTTAAAATTTATTTCCTTATTTGTATGTGTGTATAATGTACATTATGTATATATGATATGTATAAAATTAACCTCTTTATATAAAAACAAAAAAATTATTATTATCTAATATTAATTAATTACGAAATTTTGATTTATTTATTTACTTATTTGATTTGAAAACCTACCATATATATACGATTTAATTGTGTACCTTAAATAACCACCATTAAGGTGGCTAATTAATTTTTACCAATTAAATAATTTAATTCTGAATTTCATTTTTAATTTAATTTAATTAATTAATTATATTTATTTAATTCTACCACTAACTCCCTTCCTTATATTTATTCCATACAAATTTTGAAATCCACATGTATATTCTTTCTATTTAATTGGCTCCTCCTCCCTCCTTCTCACTTGATCAATCTTTGGTAAGAGGAGCCTATTCTCTAAGAGTCATCTCGTCGCAGAAGGGTGCCTAGCCTCCGAGCCGTCCGGTGACAGCGAGTCAGCCTTCGTCAAGAGTAACCATAGCATAATTTTTAATTTTGATTCATTGTCATTTTAGACTTTAGTTAATCATTTTTTTAAATCAACCATCCAAAATCCATTTCCGATTCGATCCGATTTTCCACCTTTAGATCTCAATCTCTACACGTTCCCGTTCTACCTCGCATAATCTATCAAATCCGACAATGTACGGTGGCCGGAGATCTGGTTCAATCTCTCATTTCCCTCGGAACCTAACCCATACATATTTCTCAGTTTTATTTATTTTAATAATAGGGACCGAGCCATCGTACTCGAGTCCATCTTGATCTTGCAATAAAATAAATAAGCAATAATGATAATACAATATTTTCTATATTTTTTTCTCTAACATTTGTGTATGCAGAATTAAAAAAATTAAAAAAAAATTTTCTTTCTAACATTTGTTTTGCAGGAATAAAGAAAAAGATTACAAATAAATAAATAAAAATACACACATAAAAAGATTTCTGCAGTTTATGTTTTAAAAATATAAAAATAAAAGTTTTTTTCTTTCTTTTCTCTTCTGTTTTTGTTTTACAAAAAAGAAAAAATTAAAAAGAAAAAAACCACGGCAAGCGCCACCCCACCATCCTGCTAGTGGGCGCCCGCTACCCGTCTCCGCTTAAAGACAGCCAGGGCCGCCTGCGGCTGTGGCCCGCGCCGCTCTTGACTCCCGCAGCCACCTGCGACTCTCCCGTTGGCCGCCTGTGTCTGTCGCGACCGTCTCCTTCGATCCACACGCAACAGCCACGCACCCCCGCGTGAGCCACCACCATCCACCATGACACCGCCTCGTCACCAGCTATCCTTCGCATCACCCTTCGACCTCCGTTCAGCCAACGCTCCAGCCCGCCGCGAGCCCCCTTAATGCAGCATCTCAATCCCTTCGTCGCACGTCCGACGCACCACAACACCCCTGCCTATCATCAACTCCATCGACCAGGAAACCACCGCATCACCCTCAATCCACCTAGAGCATCAATAGACTTCAATTGCACCATGTCGCGCTGCATCCCGTTGCCAATCTCATCTATAGCCGCCTGGACACCGACGCCGCCACCCTTGTGGGAGAGAAGAAAAGGGATGGTGCCCCTATTGCCCCGCCTTGAACGAAGGAGAACATGAACGAGAACCCTTGGGGTATTTTTAAAAAATTGGAAAAATATCGAAGATGCCCCTGGAACTTCTGAGATTCGCAAATAAAGTCACTGCTTCCAGCCTATAACGTGCTTGACATGTGCACCTTGGGTAATTTGCAATTTTCATCCTTATTTTATTTCCTTTTATAGTTTGATGTAAAAACTTTGAATAATTGCATTTTAATCCCTACTTCTAGATAAGTAATTTGTATGTTCTTTTCATTGAAATAAATGTTTTTATTGTCGATAAATTCTCCAAATTCAAGTTAAGTTCCTGTCACTTGTTTCTTCATATGTATAAATTTCATTGCATTTTTTATTTGATATTATTTCAAAATAAAAAAATTGCATATTTTCCTGTTTGAACTTTGAAAAATCAGAATATTTCTTTAAAAATATAAAAAATTAGGCTAGTTTACTTTTTGTATCTTTTATTTCTATGCAATTTTCACGCGTTAATTATTTATAAAACTCAAAAAATTACAAAATACCAAAAATCTTATAAAAATCATAAAAAAATGTAGAAAAATCCAAAAAATAGTGATTTCAGTTCCTATTTGTAGATAATTTCTTGTAGTTTTTAAGAAAAACATTTTCATAAATTTTTACATTTATTTGCTATTTTAAAATGAAAAATAATCATGTTTTTTCACTGTTTGCATTTAAAAAATCCATAGAATCCATAAAAACTTAAAAAATCCTAAAAAATCTAAAAATATTTAAAAATATTAAAATAATAAATAATTCATAAAAACACAAAAAGATTTTCTTTGGATATTTTTGAGCAATTTTGTCATATTTTAAAATCAGATATGCGAGGGTTTCATTTCTTTCGTGTATATATCATTTATTTTGAAAAAATAATCATTTTATAAAATTAAAATTTTGCAAAATTAAAATCATTAAAAATTTGTTAATCAGAAAATAAAAATAGAAATGAAAAAGTTAAATAAATTAAAAAGACAAAAATCAAAACAAAAACGAAGCTTAGTGTACATTAAGAATTTCGTTTTCTTTTAATTGATTTTTTTTATTAATTGAATAACCCTCGAGAATTGTAGCCACCCTGAGTTCGATCCTATTAGCTATACATGTAAATAAGTAGCAAAATCTCCTACCACATTTTCTTGTAATTATAGGCTTGAGGAATAAAAATTATTTGTTTGTTGACATTTGTTGAGTTGCAACGATATTCCTAAATCAATAATTTAAAAACCTGTTAAAAGCGTAGTCAACAGAAATGAGAGTGTTATATAAACAATGAAGAGGGTCCTTGGAGTAGACAAGTGGTGAGGAAAGTTTTGGCCAAGTGTTGGGAAAAGAAAGAGCCAAGTGGGGTAGCCGTGAAATTTCTTTTCTTTCCTTTCCTTTTCTTTTTTACCAATATCTCCTTCTTATCTAGAATCTCTAAGTCATCCGTATTTGCACCTCGAATTTCCAATTTCAATGAATAATAGCTCATTTCGATTGTCTTGAAATGACGATCAAAATGAGTATAATATTAATATACTTCTGATATGAGATGATTTCATAAATTGTTGAAATGCAGTTTTGATTTGCAATTAAATTTCGCAATTTTAAATGGCTAAATGTGCACCGATCGACAAACGGTTGATTTTGTTGATCTCATTTTGTCAAGACGAATTTTCTGATGGTCTCGGATTGTTTGCGATTTTCAATTTTGTGTCATAGCTTTTCTGGTGACACGCATTACGATGCAATCGAATTTTGGTTGATTACGTCCGAATGAGTTTCGATCTGCAATCTACATATTGAACTGAAGTTATTCGATACTAAATGAATATTAAATGAACTTTCATACTCTTAATCAGGTCATATTTGATTTATACGGATATGGATGCCACAAATATATAAACCTCAAAAGGAGTCTCATCCTCGGGACTTGGGTCAAGGTCACTATGTGTCTTGTTTGGATTTCGCCAGGCCATAAAAACCTCAAAGGGTTTTGAACCCATAAAAACCTCAAAGGGAAAATAAACTATATTCTTTCAACATGTATATCATTAAATGGACTTGTTTCGATGATTACCTGAGAAAAGTTGAGGGTATTGTACCTGCACGTCTGCTTCCATCTCCCATGTCGCCTCTTTGACACCATGTTGGTGCCATAGCACCTTGATTAAGGAAATCTCCTTGCTGCGAAGCTTCTTCACAGCACTGTCAAGTATCTACACTGGCCTCTCCTCGTATGTCAAGTCTGTCTCTACGTTAAGATTCTCGTAGATGATGACATACCGAGGGTCGTGTACGTACTTCCTCAGGTTGGATATATGAAAAACATAATATACAGTTGATAGGTATGGAGGAGGGTTACTCAGTAGGACACCTTCCCTACAAGAACAATGATCTCAAACGGTCCAACATATCGCGGTTCCAACTTGCCACGAACACCAAATATCTATCATCCCTTCATGAGAGACACTCATAGAAACATCGAGTCTTCTGCCTGTATTTACAAAAATTTCATCAGTATGGAAGGTTAAGTTAAATCTTTAATAAGTCATATTTGAAATAGGTTTACACAAGATGTTTAGATTACATGAAAATCCAAGTCTCTTCTTCGACGGTCTGCATAGATCTTCTAGCAGCTCTGTGCCATCAAAAGATTTTACCTCACAAGAACAAAACCCTTGTAGTCTCCTCCAAGAGATCTACAGAGTAAAGAGCGTGATCACCTACCTCACGCTAACTAAGAGGCGTGTGGCATATCCTCCCGTATAGGGCTTCGAATGGTGCCATGTCGATATAAGAATGATGCTTATTGTTGTACATGAACTCTACTATTGGTAGGTGGTTCTTCTAGGACCCTTTCCACTCTAGTGTACATGCACGTAACAAATCCTCAAGTGTCTGAATGGTGCGTTAGCTCTGTCCGTCGGTCTGCAGATGATATGCAGAACTTATCTTCAGCTCTGTTTGTAGTGATGATATGAACCGGTGCCAATAGTGAGATGTAAACCTCAAATCTCTACCAGACACTACCTCACATGTTATACCATGAAGCCTGGTAATGTTTTGCATGTACAATATGGCCAACCTAGATAGAGTGTAGGTCAAGCTAACATGTATGAAATGGGCCGACTTGGTCAACATGTCAACAACAACCCAAATAGCATCATGGTCACTTGGTGCCCTTGGCAATCCAATGACGAAGTCCATATAAATACTCTCCCACTTCCACTCAGGAATCGGGACAGACTGCAATAACCCTGGTGTTCTCCTGTGCTCAACCTTGACTATCTGGCAAGCCATACATATGCTAACATGATGTGCCACATCACACTTCATCTTGTCCCACCAGAAATGTCAGCGTATATCACAGTACATTTTTGTGCTGCCAGGATGAATAGATAATCGTGAATTGTGTGCCTTATCAAGAATATCTTTGCGTAACTGCTCATCATTGGGTACAACGACCTGGTTAGCCTTCCACAAAATGGACTCTGCCACAACAAAATCATCATATTCGTCCTTGACAGCATGCATGTATCAGTCTCGAATCCAAGGATCTGATTTCTGGCCTTCCACTATGTGATCACACAAACTACTTAACCGTGGAGGCATGATAGTAGATATGGATGCACTCTCCTGAGGATGCCAATCAGTCAAAGCTGCAAGCATATCCCACGTGTATAGCCAGTTTGTCGTACCCTATGCATGAGATATCCTGCTAACTGCATCAGCCATCACTTTTCCCCTACCAGGGTGGTAAGAGATAGTGCAATCGTAATCCTTCAGTAGCTCAAGCCACCTGCGATGTCTCATATTCGGTTCCTTCTTCTAAAAAATGTACTTCAGGCTCTTGTGATATGTGAAAATCTCAAAATTCACCCCATAAAGATAGTGGCACCAGATCTTCAAGGTGAAGACAACTACCATCAACACAAAATCATGGGTGGGTTAATTCCACTCATGTGGCCTCAACTGACATGATGCGTAAGAAATCATGTGACCTCGCTGAATCACTACTGCTCCTAAACCTTTTCCTGAGACATCTATATAGGCTGCATAATTCTGGTACTTGAAGGAAATGCAAGATTGGGTGCGATCGTCAATCTTTCCTTCAATTTCTTGAAGGCTTGCTCACATGAGTCGTCCCAAATGAAAGAAACTCCCTCATGTGTCGATCGTATCAAGGGAAGAACAACACATAAAAACCCGTTGACAAAGCATCTATAATAGCTAGCTAATCCATGGAAACTCTAAATCATAGTGATTGTCTTAGGTTGCTCCCAAGACATGACTGCCTCAATATTCGCAGGATCAATTAAGATACTTGCTCCATAAATAACATGCTCAAGGAATGAGACCTAGGATAACCAGAACTTGCACTTGCTCAGCTTGGCATACAACTTGTGCTCCCGTAATGTGTCCAGGACTATCTTTATATCATTTACATGATCTTATTCATTCTGATAATATATCAGCACATCATCAATGAATACCATCACAAATTTGTCCAAGTATGGACAGAAGATCATGTTCATCATGTCCATGAATGGTGCATGGGCATTGGTGAGCCCAAATAGCATCACCACAAAGTCATAGTGCCCATATCAAATCCTGAAAGCTGTCTTTGGAATATCCGACTCTCGAATCCTCAGATGATGGTAGCCAAATCAAAGATTGATATTCGAAAAGATCCATAAAGCTGATCAAATAAGTCATCGATGCACGGAAAAGGATAACAGTTCTTCATCGTTCTCTTGTTCAGTTGTTTGCAATCAATGCAAAATCTCATCGATCCATCCTTCATCCTGACAAAAAGAACTAGAGCACCCCAAGGTGAAGTGCTCAGCCTCACAAAACCTAAGTCAAGTAACTCCTGAAATTATACCTTCAGCTCTCTCAACTTGGTTGTGCCATGCGATACCATTGAGATTAATTTTGTATGAGGTAATAATGTGATCTTGAACTCAATATCGCTCTCTCTCTCTCTCAGGAGGTAACAACGGTAACTCATCAGAAAATACATCTGGTTAATATGATACTATTCTTATGTCTTGGGACATCGACACATGATCGGATGTCTCTCGAAAAAACGCTAAATATGAATCGCATCCCTGATCAACAAGTCTCTGAGCTCTCAACACTGAGATGTACTCCATTTCGGAGTCGTGTAATGTACCCTCAAAGGTGAACTCGGGTAAATCTGGAATCCTGAAGACAACCATCTTCCTAAAGCAATCAACAAGATCATGATGCGCAGATCACCAATCCATGCCCAAAATCAAGTCAAACTCATCAAGCTATAGTAGCAAACAATCTGCGATCATCTTGTGACCTCCAATCATCATTTGTAAGTCTCTAACTATCAGTGAAATAACAAATAATTGGCCACCTGGCCCATGGGTGTAATAAGGAGGATATAGGGCCTCTGCAACTCTACCCAGTGAAGCTAGTAATCTTGAAACAAAAAAGGAATTCGTCGCTCCAAAATCAAACAAAACATTGAAGGTCAGCTCAGGATTGAGACCATACCTTTCACTACAATAGCTGATGATCGTGCATGCTCCTCGGTAACTGCATGTAACTGTCCCTGCCTAGCTGGCACAATACTCGAACCGACCATGCTCTGTGTCTATCTCGGCAGCCTCTTTGATGAATCTCCATTTCATCACCTTTATTCTATCATTTTGACCTTAAAAACCCTAATTAATGCATGTAAATACCCTTTATTTACACCATTAACATTCATTCTTTGTTATATAAATACTGTATAAAATACTATTTTTAATGTCAAAATTATAGAATAAAGAAAAGAATAAAATACCAAAGGTATTTTATGACCCTAAACACAGATACCTAGGCATCTGGATGACTTGGTCGATAAGGAATAAAGTAGGGGGAGATAAGGGCCATAAATCACCAATAATTTCCATTCTTTTATTTATCATTTATTAATTTTTGGGACCTATTTTATCTTCCACTTTTTACACCATAAATAAACTTTGTATATGAAAATTGTAGATAAAAATGTCTAGAAAAGTACAAAATTTATTTCATACAAAAATAATATACAGTGTACATTTTACACACAAAATAAAATCCCCAAACTCAAACTTCACAGATCCATATCTCCCAAATAAAAACTCAAAATGTATCAAAATCACCTTTAATTTATATAAATTTTAATAATCTATTTAATGAAAGTGGTTTCATATCTTTTGGAGTTAAGATGTGGAAGTTAGATTTTGGACCCTTATTGTACAATATACATGAATAAAATATTCATTTTATTTCTTTATTATTTTTATATTTTTATATTCTTATAATTTTGTAAATATTATTTATATCATATGTACACATTAAAAACAAAATAAAATCATAAAGATAATATCAAAATAAAATACAAAAATACATAGATGAATATACTTTACATATACCTATATAATATAGACATATATTTATTTAAGTGTATATATTACATCAGAAAAATAAAATAAAAATATATTTATGTTTATAAAATAAAGTTATAAATATATAAAATACTAAAATAAAATAATAAAATCAAAAATACAAAATAAAATAGGTAATACATAGGTAAATATACATATAATTAAGCTCTAAAAACTAACTTGTAAATAATAAGATCTAAAAAGTAAATAAGAATAAGAATAAAATAATACAAAAAATAAGAAACAACTTTTATTTTATAACTTTATTTTAATAAAATCGTTTACTATTTATTATACATTTTATAATAATTTTGAGCTAGGTTTAACCTGGTTGGTCCACGTAGACCAACCACGTTGCGTCTTGAGTTGACCCACGGTCAACTCCTTTGACTTGCTGTCAGCCCTACGTTTGACCCGACTTTCTATCTTTTTCTTTGATCGATGCATTCATCGATTCAGTTCGATTCCTTCTGAGTTTCTCTTCCTCGATAATTGTACATACCTGCGGGTATGATTTCTTGGCTAATGGGCCACGGAATCACATCCCTCATCTCTATCTTCCCATCGCTCCACCTCGATGTAGATAACCCTTCATCCAAGTTCCTTTTGATTTGTAACTGCTTTTTGCCATTGTCTCGACCTCCTTCTTCGAGCTCTGGATCAAGGGTCGTGACAAGATCCTCTCCAGCTCCTTGGGAGCGAGCTCAGGCGGGCGTTAGGCGTCTTCCACCCACCTCCGTGGAGCACCACCGCGAGGTCGATCTCCTGGTCTTGGCAAGTCGAGATAATATCTTTTCTTCTTTTTTCTAGCTTAGATTGACCCTAGGTTTAATGCTTGCTTTAGTTTTATCTTTTAATCATGTTAATTGGATGCAAATCGCCTCTTCGTAGTTCGTAGGAGCTCGTCTTCGACAAACCATCCACAATATAACTCCGTCGACTCGCCATTGCCACCATTTCTTTCCCCTACGTTTCCCTTACATCCCAACGCATTCCATTCAACCTGCTCCTTCCTGGAGTAGGATCTCGGAGCTCCACTTCATCCCATTATCGGAGCTGTCGCCGTCACGCTTCGCTCGGCTCCCATTCCCCTCTGATAGGGTCGAGGCAGTTTGCCCTCAACCCTAGTGTGCTTCTTGTGCAGGAACGAAGACCAAAGAACCGCTGGGGGTGATTTTGACCCCCATCGAAGGTACCTGGAGCTCCACACCTTCCCCGACTTCGTGGAAGAGCTCTAGTGAACCTTGAGGCTTTTTGCACCGTCCGATCGATGATGAATCTTGGATTCATCACTCTAAGTCTCATTAATTAAGCTTAGAACCCTCAAAATCATCAGCATTTCTGCATTTATTCTGCATAATTAGCATTCATGCATGTTTTCATAAGAATTGCATTTTAGCACTAATTTCTGCACAAAATAAGAAGCTAAAAATCTAAGCCAAAATTAACCTGTAAATAGCCTAATTCTAGGATTTTTAACTAATTCATGCTAACTCTGAATAACTCCAAAACCACCTCCACTGTGTACATATCACTGACAAGAATAAATGAAAAATACAAAAAATCACTAACCCAAATAAGTGGACCAAAAATCCAAACCCTAGTTTCAGGATTTCCGGACTAAAAATATCATATATTCCTCATACAGTGTCCTTTTAATCCTACTCGCTTTTGAACTAATGTACATTCAATTATCTTCAAAACAAGACCAAGTTCAAGTGATTCGGAACTCATATGTGAAATTTGGGTTTTGGGCCTCTTTTGTACATTTTGCATTTTAGCAATTTTGACCTATTATTTTATGTACATATTTAACCTATTTTAGTTTGTTTATTTTTCATTTGTCTTCTTTGATAAAAGTTTTATTAAAATGCACAAAAATCCAAATCCAAATTAAGCTTGAATTCAAAGAAATAAATTGAGTTCGAGTCTTCACTAACTACTTGTACAAAAATAATCTTTTTCATATTTTATTTTATTTCTTCTTTTTCTTAATTAATAAAAATCCAAAACAATAGATTATTGTGTAATTATTTATCTTTGATTTTACCATATTTTTTTCCAGATTTTTATCTGGTTTAATAATGACATAAAAATTATAAAACCCAAAAATCAAGGTATTCTATGTACATGGGATACTCCAAAAATTCACTTTGTGCATTTGATCGACTTTGATTTTGATGTATTCATGAAAGTTGTAGATCTCATCGAGACGAGCAATTTTGGTGAAAAAACTTTTTCGATCCGAGGCCGTTTGCTATTTCTTTTGTATTTTACAAAGGTTTTAATCTTCGATTTTTGTGGTGATGATACGTGGCCGCTCCTGGAGCCGCCACGTGCCAGCCATTTTTGGCATTATTTATTATTCTTTTTTTATAAAAAAATAAAAATAGCCGCATGTGCGGGGCACGTGCCTCCCTCGCACGTGCCCAGCACGTGCACCGCTCCACCTTCTTTTAACCGCCACACGTCATCTCTGGGACCGTCCGATCTCGGCCAATCGGACGGCCCAGGGCTCATCTCTTACCTCAGATCTGCCTTTCCCAATCAGGCGTGCAACGCCCCCGATGAAATCGCTGCCCACCGCCGTATCCCTTCGATTTTGCCTCCGCCTGCTAATCTCGCCATCACCTGACCCCTCCGATCTCATCGAATCCTCGTCCGATACCGTCGCATCCCGTCGATCCTCGATTTCCGCAAGTCCCCAGATCACAACGCCACCCACCCCACCTTTCCTCTTCCGACGTACCACCTCCCGCTATAAAAGCTTCACCACCCCTCAACTTCGAACCATCCGTCGATAGCCCTCGACTCCAAGCCTCACCGGTGGTGACAGCCCGGCGAGCTTCATCTTCGCGACGAGATCCGGCCACACCACCCCGTAGTCGTTGCAGCAGCGACTCCTCGCTGCCTTGCTGCCAAGCTCCGATCTACCCGTTGAGCCACCAACGGCCATCTTCTCCGTCGAGCCATCGACCACCATCAAACGACTCTCCTCCGACTCCATCGACTTCATCGTTCTCCGACGACCATCTCCCGCAGACCTCCAAGAAGTATCATCATCTTCTTCGACGCACGCCACCGCCACCGACTCGATCGTCTTCAACACCTCCATAAGATTCAAGCTCCGACGTCGCACAAACCCAAGCTCCGGCCCACCAACCGCAAGGGGCTTCCGCCGGTCCCCCGTCGCTTCGAGCCGCCACCGCGCCTGGGGTCCATCCAGAAGCCCTCCTCCGCCTTTCGCTCCACCGCCTGGGCTGGGCTCAGCCCCGCCGTCCTTCGCTCCACCGCCGGGCCGGGCGTGACACCTGAGACCCCCCGCGTACGTGCGAGGCACGTGCGTCTCGGGGGGGGGGGGGGCGTCAGCAATACGCCAGCACTCAGGGGTCACGTCCGGCACACGTGACCTGCTGGGTCATTTGCGAAAGGCCCCCTGGAACTTCTTCATATTTACATATCAACACGTGCCCCTCTAGCAATTTTGCAGAAGAACCCCCCCCAAATAGTGGTAATTACATCTAGGTCCCCCACTGTTCATTTTCATTTATTTATTTTAATTATTTATTGCAGTTATACCCCTGTATTCCCCATTGAGGTTAAACCTCTACATGACATTGTTTTATTTATCCAAAAATAGCATTGTGTTTCTGAATTAATTCTCTACACTTTGACACATTGTGGACATTTGTACGATCATTGGTTAATTAATAATTAATTATTTTATGGAAAATTGCATATTTTTCCCATCTTGTGCTATGAAATTTGCCATTGATTAACCATTGCTCTAAAAATTCCCAACAAATCACATATTGTAGAATTAATTGTTCTCGACATTGTGCCCAAAAAGAATCTCATTTGCATACATAAATTGCTCTGTAAAAATCATTTTGCATATTTCAGTATTTGATTTTTAATAGGTATTAAATCTTACATTTTTGAGCTTCAGGATGTTTCTGAGATCCATCACCTAGTGATAGATCTTAGATAATTTTATCCCTTGAAAATAAATAGGTTTAATATTTATTAAAATTAAATATTGATATTCATTTTGTTTGCATTTAAAAATTCATAAAAAATCCATATTGCATCTAAAAATTCCAAAAAAATTACAATGCATTCATTTCATCATATTTTGCATCGTGGCCAAGTTTCATATTTTTCGGACATTGTTCGAATGTAATTGACATTTTAGTCCCTAAAATAAGCCAAATTTGCAT
This sequence comes from Ottelia alismoides, assembly GCA_037367405.1. Taxonomy (NCBI): domain Eukaryota; kingdom Viridiplantae; phylum Streptophyta; class Magnoliopsida; order Alismatales; family Hydrocharitaceae; genus Ottelia; species Ottelia alismoides. Next base: position 287,356 of record JAZKJV010002476.1, on the reverse strand, counting down.
TTTGCATCCTTTATTGCATTAAAAATTACAAAAAAAGACCGCCTCGAAAACCGTGCACGAATTTTGATAGACATAATTCTAGGTTGTTCTTTTGCCTCCTTGTGTTCGACCTTGGGACTTCCCAAGTAAAATAAACATAAAACCGCATTCATTAAAATCGATAAATATTTTGTGTGGTTATTTTCTTGACCGATTCTAATTGTCACCTACAACGAAACGACAAATAATCATTTTTTAGCACGAACGATAAATAAACACATCTTCTTAACACAACGAATTTCGGATTCGTCAGATGGCACCGTTGCCGGGGAGGCAAACGGCTTAGTTTTGTGTTTTGAAAATTTTCGATCGGTTTTCCGCATTCGGGTAGTCTAACCCTCAAATTTTTCATTGTAAATTCCATTTTTTCCCTGTATTTATTTTATTTTATTTTCAGCATTTGTTTCTCTTATTTTACTTTTGATTTATTTTTGAGTCACTCTCTTACATTTTCTCTCTTATTTTTCTTGCCAGGTACCCAGCGTACATGGAGCGGTTTTTCAAGAAACCGAAGCATCTTCACCAACTTCCGAAAAATCCGCAATTAATTTAAGGCCGAGTCAAGTCATGAAAGTGCATAGAGTTTAGGATTTTAATTTCAACAAATTTTTAATTTTTGTAATTAATTGCTCATTTACAACGATGTCTGTTTGGACTCTCGCGCGTGTAAAAAGACCTTGAACTCTTTCTGTGGTGTGTTGTGGCCTATTTCACTCTCCGGTGAGGGTGGGGCCCGACTTGAGTGGCGATTAGGATAGACCTGCACATACGGCTCTCAGAGCATTTTAATTTTTGATTGTGGGAAGTGGGCCACACTTCACATTAATCAAGACACACATAGATCGTTCAACTTAGCCAAATTCAACTCAATTCTTTCCCGCTAATAGAACTTTCTGCTAGGTGCAGTTTTTCATCGGCTTGCATTCATTTAGAATAAATTTTAAATTTCTGTCTAGCATCTCACATGGAGATTACGAGGATTCACTATAAGTCTTCTAACTGAGTATACATCATTGTTTTCACGTGCATCGACTTTTCCCGAATTTCTCTCTCTTGTTTTGTCACATAATTTCAAAAGGAAATTGGGACTGGACAGTAGACGTATATTTGTGCTCACTTAATTCTTCAATGATCGCCTAATTAAAATTGGGACTGCTAAATATAGCCGATTTAAAATAACCCATAAAATTGAGAATTTCTGCGGGAGAGCAACCCCGACCTTAGATTATTTTATTTTTTCTGAGTGAGCGAGAGACGACACTTAAGGCTAGAGCTCAAATTCGGATTTTCATATTGACTATTGATTCTGCCAAAAATGATTAGCTACTTCTCGGTGAGGATCTACGGGTAGCCGGTAAACGGTCTGAATTTCCTTAGCAGAGTGGGTGGTTTAGAGGACACTGCGTGAGGCTCCGTCCTTAAGTAACGGGTAGACGTTCTACAGTCTGTACTTACTCCTATACTGGCTAAAAGTAGGTGCAACTAGTGTTAAGAATTTGGGCCAGTCATTACGAAAATTTCGGCACCTAACAGCTCGCTAAATTCTTTCCAAGATTGTCTTATCACCAACTAAAAATTGAAAAGATAATAGCCGAACTCTTACGGCTTCATTGTGTGAGTTGGTGAACCTGGGGTTTGATTTGTGTTTGCATTGGTGTGCGTGAACCGATTTCAAAGATCAATAGCCGCACCTTTGATAAAATTTCTTTTGACTATCCCGTGTAATCATCTCTCTCCTTTCTTGATTTAAACATCATCATGGAACTTTTTCCAGATCATAAAAATCAATTCATCTCGAACAAACCCGATCCGTCATTCATTTTGCTCTTTTAAAAATGGCCGAACATTTATCTGAGAATCCATCAGTGTTATACTATGAAAACGAATTTGTATCGGTTAGACCCAAAACACCTCCTCCAACTTCAACAGGAGACTCTTAACCATCAACACTCTCTATAAATCCGATCTGCTTGATGAATGACAACCCTTTGTATTCGGACAAGACAAACCAACAACCGATAGAGGTTTCCACTTCTTCATACATCAGTCCTTTCTACTCTGATCATACAATTCATCCTTCATATTCGGTAAATGTCAATCCATCATTCATGGGAGATGATACCTACATGATGGAATTGAACACTTCTTCACCTCTTCCATCGACCCTACCCTGGAACACCAATGAACAATCATCATCTTGGATTGACCATGACAACCCCCTCTTCATACATGATACTCATACAGAGGATTGGACAGATAACATAGAAACACATCAACCTTGTATGCTGACTCCACAATATCAAGGTCCGACCACTCATAATCAAAGGATTGAACTCTACTTGGACCAACTCCGCATACCTAGACCATATGAGCAGCCGTCTTCAATAATTATTGAGGAGATATTTTCAGAAAATGATGATCATATATCAGATGTTTCAAGAGACTCCTCTCCTACTACATATAGGAAAATGGAAGAGGAAATTCAATTACGAAAACACACCCCAACTGCTCCCATGATTGGTCATGAAATGATTTTGGAGGATACTTTGAGGATGAATAAGATATTTGATTTAATGGAGGATAGATTTTGAGAATTTGCTGATCGATTAATTTCAATCTCTGGTAGCTCGGATATAAAAATGAATGAGGAAATGATTGGATCTAAGATTGAAAATTTTGAGGATATTCAGGAATCTGGGGATGATTCTGACAGTGTCACTTCTGCATATTATTCCCCTAGAAATGATTATGCCTCTGACTCCCACTCTGAACATCAGAACTCCTGCTCATATGAGGAACACACTACATCACCACACCACACAGAAAATACCAAAAAATGGGAATATTCAAAAACACCAAAAAATCGAAAATCCAGAAAATTTTATAAAAATGAGACTGAAGAAGATCTGAGGAATTTGGATCATGCTGTACGGGAAGCATTGGAGAAGAAATTAATTTTTGAACTTCCCTTTCTAAAGGCCATTGAACACTTCCCCGACCTTAAAGGAATTGTAATGGATAAATTAATGATCAAAAAGTCGGGCAGGATACAGACTAAGACTGAAAGACATATCTTGTCAATGGCCTCCTCCTTGGTGTTGAGGAGAAAAATGAAGAACCGCATAGTGAAGCGGTTGCCCAGGTTTGAATGCATAATCAAAGACATAATTTTCACCCATGCTCAGATTGATGATGATTCACCGATCAATATCCTCCTGACCTCTGTATTTCACGAACTCAAACTCGGACCGATTCCGAAGATACGAGAGATTGTTCAATTGGCTGACCGATCGATAAAGCGGCTGAGAGGAATCATTTGTGTCATCATGAAATTCCAAGGTACTCCGCTCAAAGTAGAATTCATGATCATTGATATTGAGCATCAAGGAGAATTCACCCAGTCTCCAATTATTCTCAGAAAGCCATTCTTAGCATTGGCTAAAGCAATTATTGATTGTGAGACTCGGGAAATCAATTTCACAGCATTGGAAGCACTTCGATCTGGCCCAATCTTTGAGTAACACGATTTTCTGAGGTAACCCATGAAGTCCCCGACAGCCGTAACCATGAAACGGTAGAAGAGCCCTACCCCAATGCTATACCTGAGATGATGATTGTTGATGAGACTATTGGTTCATAGAATCTCCCCCCTGCCCCATTCCCAGCTGCACTCACCATGGAGAATCGAGTATATGAATCATATGATCCGGAGACTTATGCATGGGCACACCCTGGGCAACCTATTCTGACTACATGGATCCCATTAACTTGACACAGGAATGCTCCAATGTCAAATCAATTGAGAATGAACATCTAGATACTCTTCCCAGTATTTCAATTCCCGCGGATCTCAAATAGACAAATCCTTTTTCTATGATCTTGAGACATATGCATGGTCACACCCTGGAGCAACCTTCTCTGAATACCTTGACCAAATCATCCCAAATTGAGAGTGCACCAACATTCAGAAGATTAAGAACAAACACGCAGGCCGAACACCGACCAAGGAGAAGAATTCCAATGGTTATTCATCTGGATACTCAAGTGAACCGACACCTTCACAAAGCAAGAAAAAGAGAGTCACTTTTGACCTTTCGGAAGAGGAATCAACTGATGATCCCTCATCAGGTCCGGATTAGGTAATCTACATGAGTGAAGTCTGTTCGGCAGCTTTAAAACCATATCTTCACAAGGATCCAAAATTCGACTCTCGTTGGAAACTCCCGTTCTTAACTACTATTCATCCAAAGCTGATGCTCCTGCCCTCTTCAAGTACACTAGAATTATTTCTTATGAGCTGGCTGAGACTGGTGCTTCCAAGTATTCATCCGAGGAAAAACCGCTTGACCCCAAGAAGGAACGAATTCTGAGAAATAATTGAAGAAATAAAAAGACATGAATATTTGGAGTATGTCTACTTTCGAATACTACTCCTCTGAGGATAATTTTGATGATGGATATCTTTCATTTGACTCAAACACTTCATCCACTATCCATCATGATTTTTCTGAGGATGACACTGATAATAGTTGGGAATCATATGCCTCATCTCTGTCTCATCATTACGATCTCCCACTGCAAGCTCACAATAAGGTCAGCCGAAAACCGCCTTAATCATCGGCTACCCACCCTCCCTCCTGACCACATCGGTCTCCTTGTACAACTTCTTCCTCTACCTAGGCCAATGCCTAAGTATAGGGGGAGACCGATGCCATCTGTAGATACCATCCTTCTCCTATCTCCCGATCTCTCCATTTCCACCCTTATGTTATACTTAGGCTGACCAAAGCCTAAGTATAGGGTGAACTGATGCCCATCTGTTTATACTCTCCTCATTCACATACCCCGATCACTTCATTTTTCCCGCTCTTCTTCTATACTTAGACTGTTCACAGTCTAAGTATAGGGGGGTGGTTCTGTAAATCTTGTTCTTTTTCTTTTCCTTTTTCACTCTCTTACGTTAGCCTGAGCTATGTCTTCTTTACGCTTCTTGTGCTCTGAGGACATATCACTCGCTAAGTATAGGGGGTCTGCATATATACTTTGTATATATTTTACCCATATCTCCTACTTGCGTGTAAGTCTATATGTATTTACAGTATGGGTAACTAACTTGAAAAAAAAATAAAACAACAAAATAATAAAAAATAAAGAAAAAAGGAAAAGAGTTTTGCTACTAACACTAACTGTGCCCTTTTTTTTGGTAAATTGGTTCTTATTCATTTTTGCATTAAAAAAAACCAAAAATCCCTTGCATAAAAAATTACAAAAAAGAAAAAAATGTATCTGCATTTCACACACCTACACTTCATCCAGCATCACATTCATTCGCATGAAAAGTCATTGGTTTCTGAACCGAGTTGTGAGCAGAAAATGAGATTGGTCTGGACTTGACCTTAATCCACCTAATTTCATAGGAACTTCACCGAGAAATAGGATTTTAGAAACTTCAGGTCTTTGACTTAATTCTTTAAGTTCCACATGATAATGTGCAGTGTTTGATTCTTAGTGTCTAACATGATCTCTTCATTATGGGTACAACTCTGGAATAGGGAATTAATTTGTACTCTCGCATTATGCACTTAGCTCAACTCAGATGGGATGTTGGAACACTGTGTGAGTTTCTTTTCTGGTAGCGTGGAAATATAAAGATCGGAGTACGGGTTGAAATAAAGCTTCAGAAAAGGGATGTACGGGTGGGCACAATTTTTTCTAAGACCCCAAAAAATATACAGAAATAAAAAGATTCTATATCCGCCGGGGTACAACAAGATCCAAGCAGAACCACCAAAAATTCCAAATACAAAGAAGCCACTATAAAATAAAAATCTGACCAAAAAGGTCCAAACTTCAAAGAAAAAACCTGCAGATCTTGGTGGAGACTCAGCTACATTGGCCAGCTTCACACGGAGAGGTGACTACACTGGCCACCCTCCAGTTCTTTTCTCTTTCTTCTAACTTCTCCCCCAATTCGATTGTGAACACAACGCGATAGACCTTAGAAGGAAATACCTGACTCCCCAAAAATGAGTTACTGGAGAGGAGAGAAGCATGGTAGTCCGGCATTCTGGATAGGAAGAGCTAAAACCTTTCACACACATGAGTCGATTGTTCAATGTTCATTGGGTATATTTTGGGAAGAGGATTGATCAAAGATGACTTCTGAGCCGAAACTGTATCAATGATGTGTATAACTTGAAGGCTGTTGATTTTAAAATTCTAAGTCACACAGAAGTTCCGACACACAAATAATCCAAAGGTCGAGTTTAGTTTCACTTTCACCTTCAGTTCATGATCTTGGTATGGAACCCAATCTCATTTCACCTCAAGGCGTTTCTTTTTGATGCTCAGGGACGAGCATGGTTTAAGTATAGTGGGATGATGAATCTCGGATTCATCACTCTAAATCTCATTTATTAAGCTCAAATCCCTCAAAATCAACTGCATTTCTGCATCTATTCAGCATAATTAGCATTCATACATATTTTAATAAGAATTGCATTTTAGCATGAATTTATGCACAAAATAAGAAGCCAAAAATCCAAGCCAAAAATGACATGTAAATAGCCTAACTTCCCTAATTTTTAACCAATTCATGCTAACTTCGAATAACCTAAACTACCTCCACTGTGTTCATATCACTAATAAGAATAATTGAAAAATACAAAAAAATCACTAACCCAAATAAGTGAACCAAAAACCCAAACCCTAGTTTCAGGATTTCGGGACTAAAAACCTTATATCTTCCTCATCCAGTGTCCGTTTTAATTCAAAACAAGATCAAGTTCAAGTGAATCAGAGCTCATATGTGAAAGTTGGGTTTTGGGCCTCTTTTGTACATTTTGTATTTTAGCAGTTTTGACCTATTATTTTATGTACAAATTTAACCTATTTTAGATTATTTCTTTTTCATTTATCTTCTTTAATGAAAGTTTTATACAATGCGCAAAAATCAAAATCCAAATTGAGCTTGAAATCAAAGAAACAAATTGAGTCCGAGTCTTCACTGACCAACTATACAAAATTGGTCTTTTCATATTTTATTTGATTTTTTCTTTTTATTAATTATTAAAAATCCAAAAAAATTAGGTTAATGTGTAAATATTTATCTTTGATTTTACCATATTTTTTTCCGGATTTTTATCTGTTTTAAAAATAACAAAAAATTTATAAAACCCAAAAATCAAGGTATTCTATTTACATGGGATACCCCAAAAATCACTTTGTTCATTTGATCGATTTTGGTTTTGATGTCTTCATGAAAGTTGTAGATCTCATCGAGACGAACATTTGTCGTGAAGAAATTTTGTTCGATTCGAGGCTGTTTGCTATTTATTTTTTATTTTACAAAGTATTTATTTTCGGATTTTTGTGGTGCTGACACGTGGCAGCTCTTGGAGCCGCAACATGCCAGCCATTTTTGGCATTATTATTAATTCGTTTTTATAAAAAAATATAAAATTAAAATAAAAAAATCCCGCACGTGCAACACACGTGCACCGCTTCCCTTTATCCCTTCACTGCCACATGGCAACCGCTTGGCCATCCAATCTCGACCGATTGGACGACCCCTGGCGGTCGTCTTCCTCCTCCGTCTCCTTGCCAGAACAGGCGGCGCTGCCTCCCCCAAATCTCACGCCGCCACCGCCTATCCCCTGAAATCTCCGCCGTATCCCCTGATACCCTCCGATCCAATCTCAATCCCAGTCAAATCCTCGTCCGAATCGACGCATCTCCATCACAAATACCCTTCCGCAATATCCGGCGAACCCCCCAAATCAAATCGCCTGACCGCAACTTTCCTTCTCTGACGACCTATCCCTCGCCCTATTTAAGCTCCTTGCCCTCCATCTAAACCTTCATCCGCCGATTGCACAAGAAACGAGGTGGGCGACGAGGTGACAGGTCGTCGCCTCCCTCTTCCTCGGCGAGGTCGGGTGGCTGGGCCCACTGCTGCAGCGTCACCAGCCGTGTTTGCCTTTGCTCCGGCCGCTCCTGGATATCGAGCCAACTACGACAACAACTTCACCCCTCCTCCTTGGCGTCGAGCCACCAACGACACCTTCGCCCCTCTGCCTTGGCGTCGAGACGTCAACGACCATCTTCACTTTCATCTCCGCCCACTCGAGCAACGTCGCCGTCAAGCTTGTCGTCGACAACCTGATGAATCCACATTTCATCATCTTTATTCTATCATTTTGGTCTCAAAAACCCTAGCAAATGCGTGTAAATATCCTTAATTCCAGCATCTTAGCATTGATGCATGCGCACATAAATAATGTATAAAATACTGTATTTAAAGCCAAAATTATAGAATAAATAAAAGAAAAGAAAAAGAATAAAATATTGTAAATATTTCATGACCCAAAACCCTGAGACCTAGGCATCTCGATGAATAGGTCGACAAGGAATAAAGTAGGGGGAGATAAGGGCCAAAATACCTATTCATTTTATTCATTCTTTATTCATTTTGGGGCCTATTTTTTATTCCGCTTTTTATACCTCAAATAAAGAAACTTTGTACATGAAAGATGTAGATAATTAAATAAAGAAAAATACAAAATTGATTTCACTCAAAAATAATGTACAAATAAAAAGTTATGATCTGAATAAAATCCCAGAATCCTAACTTCCCAGACCTGTATCTCCCAAATAAAAACTCCAAATGCATCAAACTCACCTTTAATTGTATATAATTAAAAATAATCTATTTAATGGCGGTGGTTTCACATTTTGCGGTGCTATGGTTTGAAGTTGAGTTTTGGACCCCTATTGTATATTTATACGGATTAAAATATTCATTTTATTATTTATTCATTATAATATTTTATATTTTTATAATTTTGTAAATATTATTTATAATAAATATGCACATTAAAATCAGAATAAAAACCTAACGAAAATACAAAATAAAGATACATGTATATAATACATAGGTATAATACCTGTATACATACCTATATAAACCATACTTTTGTTTTATTAAATATGCAAAACACTTCAGAAAAATAAAATAAAATATATTTAAGTGTATAAAAATACTTTATAAATTTATAAAATAATAAACAAAATAAATAAATTAAATACACGAAATAAAAATAAAATATTTAAATATATAGATGTATATACCATATAGCCTATAAAAGGTAACTTGTAAAAGAATACCTCATAAAAATAATTAAAAATCATATTAAAATACCTTATAAAATAATAAACACTTTTTATTAAACAACCAAAAATTAAATAAATCGTTTACTATTTTAAATTAATTTTTCAAATCTTTTTCAGGAGGTTTTTCCTGGTTGGTCCACGTGGACCAACCATGTGGTTTGGACCGTTGACCGAGGGTCAACAGTCTGACCTTCCTCCTGTGCATCTGTCAGAGTTGAATTTTGACCCTTGTTCTCGCTTTTTTCGAGGATAGCCCTTTCATCGTTTCGCTTATCGACCTTCACGACTTTTGATCCCCATTCATTGAGGATACACGCCCAAGGTTAATCTTGGGACGTGGATCATCGATGCGTGCCTACTTCTTCGTTCTTCTTGCCCTGTCTGTCAACTCTTCAAAATACAACCCTCCTCGTCCATTCAATTTTCGAACCCCATTTTATCCCGATCTTCTCCCCTTTTGGCGTGCTTTGGCTACCTGGAGGTGACAGCTCCAGATTCGGCCCTTCAAGGCGGAGATTCGTCGCGGATTAGGGCGAGTTCTACCATCTCTGGCAAACCCCAGTCTTCGAGGTACTTTCTACCTCAGGTTCACTCCTTTGAGGTGCTTGTTTTCATCTTCTTCCTTGTCCCAGTTACTCTCAGTAGTCCTAGGATTCATTTCCCATTTTTACCCCCGTGTTTCGCCTATCGATTCACACAATCAATACTCTCGTCAGAGCTACCTCCGGTCGACTATCATCTTCGCCATCCCCGCGTCCATTTGCTCCCCCAACTTTTGAGGCATTTTGCCCTCGAAGGTTTAATCCTTTTTGTGCAGGTCTTAGGTGCATAAAGAGCTCCTGGAGCCATTTTGCTCATGTGCCAGATATACCTGGAGAGCACCAGCTCCTCCGACCTCGCAGGTGAACGCCAGATGATCTCCGGCCCTTTTGAGGCCTTCAGACGATAGAGGGAGCCACCGGCGTGCTCTTGGACATCCTCGTAGTGACGGAGGACGGCGACGGAAGGCGAGCGCAGCGATCCAAACTCGCCGGGCCCGTGTTCTTCCTCTGTTCTTGCAACACAGCTCGGAGCCGTCGGATTCTCCCTGTTCTTCCAGACCGTGCATCCACCGTTCGATCACATGCAGCCTTAGCCGTTGATATCCTCCTGAAGATCTAATCTGGGCCGCACAAGCCGAACGGGTATCGGCGCACAGAAGCTCGACACGTGTCAAGTGGGAGAAATCCCACCGTCCGATCATGCCAAGGCGAGGATATTTTGCATCTCAATCCTTGCCCATTTTTGTATTTCTATTTAGTCCAGAAATTGTCGTCTGTAGTTTAAATATTGTTGTAATATTTGCATCCAAGCCCTCGAACTTTACATATTTGCACTTCTTGTCCATGTCACCTCACGTGCCTGTGCCCGTGAGGGGATTGGACATTTTGCGCAGGACTCCTTGCGAGTTTCTCTATTTCATTTCACTCCAGGAACTATTTTGCCATGTGTAATATTTTTGGGTAATTAACATGTAAGCCCCTTGGATTTTTGTATATTGCATTTAGGTCCTCTCCAAGCGCGTGCCAGTCACGCGTAGGGCTGGGAAATTTGCACTCGTGCCCTAGCGGGTTTGGTTATTTGTATTAACTCCTGGAAATTGATTTATTAGTTATAAATTTTGCGCGAAAATTGCACTGTTTCCCTTGGATGTTCGTCTATTTACATTTGTGTCCTTGCTAGTGTTGTATTTTTGCTTGGATGTTTGCATTTATTTCTTGCATCATGTTAACTCGAAAAATTACCAAAAAAATACCATAGGCTCCTGTTTGCTTGCTCATTCATGCCACATTTTTGTATTGCATTTTTATTGCATTTATATATTTTTTAAAATAAAAAAATGCATTTTTGCTACTGTTTGTATTAGAAAATACCAAAAAATATCAAAACTCCTTGAAAAATTCCAAAAAAATACCTTAGGTCTATTTTAGTGTCTTTTAGCTTCAGATCAAAAATCATTAAAAATTTCAAAACAAAAACCTTAAAAATTATAAAACTCTAAAAATCTTCAAAAAATTATGAAAAATCCTATAAAATCCAAAAAGTACAATTTCAGTTGCTGTAGTTTCCTTATTTTATTGTTGAGGAATTTTGGATACTGTTTGTTATTTTTTATCCTCATTTTAATTTCTACCAATTGCTTAGTTCACTGTTTCCTAGTATTTCGACTTTTAAAAAAATACCAAAAAAATTCTGAAAAATACCTAAAAATCACAAAAAACATCTAAAAAATTTTAAAAGACCAAAAACATCTTATTTTCTGAATTTCGGTTATTTTTCTCTATTTTTATAAATACTATATCATTCCCTTTTCTTATACTGTGTATATACTCTATTTATAAAAACAAAAAAATTATAAAATATAAAAGAAAATATAAAATCAGTAAATCAAAATATAAAAATATAAAGTTAAAAATAAAAAAATTAAAAATTAAAAACCCACAAAAAATTTGCATATTGATAAGCACTTGATCACATTCACATTTTGCACAATTTTACCTTGATTTGTCTTGCTTGCTCCCTTTGTTCGACACTCTACACACTTGCACACTATACACACTTTTGTAGAGTTCTAATAAATTTTAACTCCGCATCGCTTTTCATTGCTTGATTTGCTTGTTGTGGGTTAATTGTTGATTAATTAGGGCTTCTTGCGGGTCACCACAGTGACTTCGTCTCCGCCTTGTGTGAGACGTATTTAGACTTGCGATAAATCTTAGTTATCAAATAGCGTCGTTGTAATGCCTTGAACTTGGCATATCTCGGATCATATATAATAAGATCCGGCTCGTCAAGAGGAAATCGGCGGAATTTGTTTCGTGTGAATCGAACTTCGTTTCGATTTGTTATGAATTTCGGAAGAAAGAGAAGCTAGGAAGGCTATGATGTCATTAACCCATAATGACTTTCATTAAGACTAATTAAACATGATTAAAGAAACTAATGATGTATTAAAAACAGCTAATGATCATTAGTAAACACTAACCAATAGTTATCAAAAGATAAGTGTAAGACGCCAAAGTTAAATCGCGATTAGTGAAAGTTAATCACGATTAGTGTTAATTAAGCATCATTAGCGAATTAGAATCCTCTAGAATGTTCTAACTTAAGCCCCAAGTTTGGGATAAGTTTTGGCTAAAAGCATGGGCCAAAACTATGGGCCGCTAAACCATGGTTAAGGTCTAAACCATGGTTAGTGGTTTTTGGGAGCCTATAAATAGACCCCCCTATCCATTCATTCTCTACGACTTCCACTACCACCACCACCCCAAGGTCTAGGGTCGAGAGGTCGGGAGGAGGAGTGGGAGGCGAGGGAGGAGCGCTAGCGAAGCGCTGCCGGGAGAACGAGGAGGAGAATGGTATGATCCTCTCTTAGTTTGCTTCGTAAGCTAGGCTTTCAATTCATACTCTTGTTCTTCCAAGTTTTGTTCTTGATTCATCTTTCTTTCCGATTCATTTTCCTGTTGCGGTTTTTGAGGAGAAATCTGTGTAACACCCTACTTAGGTGCGGGCGGCTATGCACGTCAGTGACCCAGTGATTCATCACACGTTTACTCATCTAAGATGCGTGGTGTCTATCGATTCTCCATCGTTTATGTTTCTATTCTTCGCATTATGCTTTTATAGTTATTTTGATGGAGAAATCTGTGTAATACCCTACTTAGGTGCGGGCGGCTATGCACGTCAGTGACCCTGTGATTCGTCACACGTTTACTCACCTAAGATGTGTGGTGTCTACCGGTTCTTCATCTCTTGTTGTTGAGTATATTCTTTCAGTTTCGTTGTTATTTTCCTCTCGATTGATTTTATAGAGGAAACTCTTTTCGTTTTTATTTTGAAATATGTCCCGATATAAGGGGAAACTCTGCCGAAATTTTCCGAGAAATATGTCCCGATATAAGGGGAAATCTGTCGAAATTTTCCGAGAAATATGTCCCGATATAAGGGGAAACCCTGCCGAAATTTTAAGAGAAAATATGTTCTTGGCGTTCTTCGCGTTCTTCATGTTCTTCGCGTTCTTTGTGTTCTTCGTTCGTTCTTCGCGTTCTTGACACGTTTTTAGCGTTTTTGATATGAAAATGAAATTCGATCTTTTCAGGAGCTTTAAATCATTTTTTCTGAAAACGAAACACGATAAAGCACTGCATACGCGAGAGAGAGAGAGAGCTCGATTAGGTAACAAAATCCTTCCTTTTGATGTTGGGTTTTCATACGAAATTATTGAAATTCTTGATTTTATGTTCTTTTCTACGAAGAACCCTAATTTTGGTTATTTTTGAAAAAGTCTGAAGAATTGCTTTGTGATTCCCACTAAAATAAGGTTTAAGCATCAAATCGATGCGGTGGCTTTAAAAGTTAGGGTTTGGGAGTTAAAATAGGCATAAATACGAGTATATATGCATATGAATAATATATATATATATATATGTGAGTCTATACTAAGTATTGCTGATTATGCAAATCGAAGACTTAACGAAAGAATGACATCATGGAAAATTGATGTGGTTTGAGTTGGATCCTGAAAAGGATCATCTGTCAGGTTAAGGATGACTGGGAGTAGAACTACAGGTCGGGCATGCAACCTATAGGTTTGTCGGAAGGAACTCGTATTGGCGTTTCCCTACCTAGGTGGTACACGGTTGCCCTGTTATGATAAGTGCGCACGAAATGAATGTTTTGCAATGCGTGGTACCGGGAGCCAATATCTTCGGGTTGAACGACGGAAGATGTGGTCATGCCATGTGGAGGCACGGGTGGTTCAATAGCGGCTGTGTCATGAGAATATGTTTTTAAAGCCTCTACGTTATATGATTAAATGTTAGCCTGGGGTTTTAAGCAACCGAGTCCTCTAGGACGGTGTGCTCATTTGATTTTTCAGACCGAGGGTTGAGACCCTGTTTAATAAAAGAAAAAGAAATTGTCAGGGTAGTATTGGAGGATTGGTTGAGGCGACGTGCGGCGGCATAAGCTTACCAAGATCAACACAATCTCCAATCCCGAAGTGTCCACAGCTTCGGAGTCCAAGAATAGTGGGGTTCCCCTGGACTAATCCCTGATATGGAATAGAAAGGAATATGACTTAAATTAATGAGAAGGAATGAAATTTTTGTGATATCAAGTTTTGAAAAATTACACAATTTGTTTGCTTTTCTATTCTTCGTTACTTAGCATTCGCTAATTTTTATCCTATGATTTATGGAAAACCCAACAGGTATCGGTGAGCCATCGCAAGGACTTTAAAAAATACATCCAGCTTACATACTAGACATCCAGCCAGCCACAATAGCTTTACTCTTTAAGGTAGTTAGTAATCTTTTGTATATTTTCCTTTCAAGCTGATGTACATGTAAATGGTTATAGTGGGACAGTGTATCATCTGAACTGTATTTTGTGAATGGAAAAGTGTTGAAATACTTTCTTCTGAGTATTTTTTATTTGCACTCTATTTCTGAATGTTAGTTGTGATTGCTGAATAAATTATTGCTGAGTAATCAGATCCGAATATGGAAGGATCCGACGGCTCGGGAAACGGGGTCGCGACAGATTGGTATCAGAGCCCGGTTACTCCAGTAATTTATTTAGTAATTAACAACTATGAGTGGTATTCAGAAAACTAAGGTTGTATTAAGATCCTTTGATCTTAATAAATGACTGCAATACCATTCACAAGTCATTGTCCCTTATGTACATCATGCTAAGTCATATATGATCTGACCTTTGACCTTGACTCATCCCAGGATCATGGAAGACCAAGATGTGTCTAGACAATTAACAGTTATGATGGCAATGCTCCAAGACATGGGGCAAAGGCAACAAGCATTGGAGGAGAGGCTCAATACACAGGCTGAGAGACCCGAGGCATCTAAGCCTGCAGATGCTAGGATAGAAGGTTCTGTCCATCTTTTTGAGGAAGAATCTAGTTACCTTCCTTCAACTAAGTCTGCTCCTACCCCGATTGAAGGAGCAATGGAGAAGGCCCTTCTTAGACACCAAACATTACTAGATAATTACCGGAAGGTAAAAATTCCTTGATTCAAAGGTGTAGAGACACCTGCCGAGGCTGAGTTATGGCTCGATGACGTTACTAGGATATTGAGGATAATCCATGCACCAGTTGACACCTGGGTGCACTTTGCTGATTACTCCCTAGCAGATTATGCACGACGATGGTGGAGAGCAATTTCCAAGAAGTTAGCAGATCCTGTTCCATGGGATATCTTTGAAGAGAGGTTTCGAGATCACTTCTGTCCCTCTCATTGGGAAGAATTAAAGAGGAGAGAGTTGTATTCTCTGAATTAGGGTTCTAAGACCGTACGAGATTATCATATCCACTTTACTGAGCTACTACGGTACTCACCATCTCTAGAAGCTTCACCTCAAGAGTGTCTTACCAAATTTGTTAGCGGTCTTCAGGGAGATCTACGAGAAAAGCTTGCTGGTTTTAGAGCTACAACCATAGATGAAGCAATGGACATCGCCTCTCGTATTGAGATGGAGAGGGATGAAAACCGTCAAAGAAGAAGTTTCCACTTTAATGGTGGACCATCCAAAAGCAAGGCACATTATAATCGTAGAGATCATCGCTATCATCCAACCGGTTCCAATATAAGCTAATCACAGACCTTGGGTCAGGAATTATCAGGAAGAAGGGGTTTCTCTAGACCTCCACTATATCCTCGCGACTCAGCAGCAAGAGCTAGCACCTCTGTGGCTGGATCTTCAGCCGAAACATGAGCACGTGTGTGTTTTTACTGTCATCAGGAAGGCCACATCAAGAAAGATTGTCCGAAGTTGAGAGGTTCAGGGTTTAAATCAACCCCAATTAACAGTATAACATCCACCTCGAGCAATGGAGCAACACACGGAGGAAGACATGGTAGAGGTCGAGGCTCACATGGAGCATCTCCTACATAAAAACCACCACAAAGTGTTGCAGGTTCTAGCTTGCCTATTTCTAATGGCCAGCTAAATGCAATCACTGAAAAACAAGCCTACAATTCAGGCACAGTCGTACGAGGTACCGTTACTATTCATGGCTTTTCAGTACATGCCTTATTTGATTCTGGTGCTTCACATTCATTTATTGCTCGACGGTTAGAACCCACTTTGGGTAAGATACCAGTAGAAGTACCTCAGTCCTATCTGATCAAGGGACCAGGAGGACAAGTATTTATAATCCGAGAAATCCTGGATAATTGAATAGTAGTGATAGCGGGACATCAGTTACCTGTTTCACTACTACTAATAGAAATGGAGGACTTTGATCTTATACTAGGAATGGATTGGCTAGAAAGGCATCACTCATGTCTTGACTGTTTTCAGAAGACAGTAACATTTCACCTTCCTAACTCGATAGAGTTCCAGTTCATTAGAAAGACATCCAATGATAATATCGAATATATCTCTACATTGAAGGTGCAACAGTTGTTAGAGCAAGGGTGCCATGGCTATTTAGTTTATGTATCCACTATCAGGGTCAGAAAGAATGATAGAAGATGTGCCTATAGTGGGCGAGTATTCTGATGTATTTCCAGAGGAACTACCCGGATTACCACCTGAGCGAGAGATTGAATTTGAAATCTCTCTTATACCTGATACTCAGCCTAACTCTATCCCTCCGTATAGGATGGCACCGGCTGAGTTACGAGAGTTAAAGGTACAATTGCAAGAACTGTTAGATAACGGATTCATTCGTCCTAGTACTTCACCATGGGGTGCACCTGTCTTATTTGTCAGGAAAAAGGATGGGTCAATGCGGTTGTGCATTGACTATAGACAGTTAAACAAGTGGACAATAAAGAATAAGTATCCTCTGCCAAGAATAGATGATCTCTTTGATCAGTTACAGGGTTCGACTGTGTATTCCAAGATTGACTTAAGATCTGGATACCACCAGTTGAAGATAAAAGATGCGTATATCCCCAAGACAACTTTTCGAACTAGATACAGGCATTATGAATTCTTAGTTATGCCTTTTGGACTAACAAATGCCCCAGCAGCCTTCATGGATCTCATGAATAGAGTATTCAAGTAGTTCTTAGATCACTTTGTAGTGGTCTTTATTGATGATGTGCTTATTTACTCCAAGGATAAGTATCTGCATGAACACCATCTCAGGCGGACACTTGAAACTCTAAGGAAGAACAAACTGTATGCTAAATATAGCTAATGTGACTTCTGGCTATCTGAAGTATTTTTCTTAGGCCATGTTATTTCTTGGGAAGGTATATCAGTTGATCCTACAAAGGTTAGAGCGGTGATAAGTTGGGAACACCCGAAGACTATCACAGAAATACGTTCTTTTCTAGGTTAAGCTGGATATTATAGAAGATTCGTGAAGGACTTTTCACGAATAGCATTGCCAATGACTAGACTAACTCAGAAGGAAGTCCCATTCTTATGATTTCATACATGTGAAGCTAGTTTTCAAACACTGAAAGAATGCCTAACATCTGCACCAATCCTTACTCTACCATCTGGGAGTGAAGGATTCACAGTGTACACTGATGCGTCTAAAGAAGGACATGGGGCAGTTCTTATGCAACATGGTAAGGTAGTTGCGTATGCATCACGACAGCTCAGGACACATGAGAAGAACTACCCAACGCATGACCTTGAATTAGTTGCCGTAGTTTTCGCTTTAAGGATATGGAGACACTACCTGTATGGTATTACTTTTGAAATCTTCACCGATCATAAGAGCTTGAAATATCTGTTTGATCAAAAGGAGCTCAATATGAGACAGAGACTGTGGCTAGAGTTGTTGAAAGATTATGATTGCACTATCTCCTACCACCCAGGTAAGGGGAACGTCGTAGCAGATGCCCTTAGCAGAAGAACTTATTCACCTGGGTTAGTGAGTGCTATCCACTTCTGGGGTTTACTATCAACGTTGAGTGAATGGAAACCATTTGATAGTAGTGTTGATACTATAACTATTCCTCATCGATACAAACCAGAGATCTGGGATAAAATAAAGAAAGGACAGGAGGATGATCCAGTCCTTAAAGACTTGAAACAACAACTTGAGAAGAATGAGATAGAGGGATTCCAGATACAAGATGGTTTACTGTATAACCATCACAGAGTTTGTGTACCAAACACACCTGAACTAAGGAAAGACATCTTACGAGAAGCGTATTGCTCAAGATTATCTATTCATCCAGGAATTACAAAGATGTATAAGGATCTTCATTCATACTTTTGGTGACCAGGAATGAAGAAAGATGTTGCTGAGTTTGTGAATTCATGTTTACTTGCCAGCAAGTAAAGGCTTCACACCAAAAGCCACCGGGATTATTGCAACCCCTCCTTATACCTGGATAGAAATGGGAAAGCATTTAATGGACTTCGTTACAGGCTTACCTCAGACGACTGGTAGTAAAGATAGTATCTGGCTTATAATAGATCATTTGACAAAGGCAGCACACTTTATTCCGATAAGCTTATCTTTCACTCTAGACCAGCTTGCTGAGTTATATATTACACATGTGATTCTCCTCCATGGTATCCCAAAGGAAGTAGTTTCCGATCGAGATTCACGATTCACCTCACACTATTGGAAGAACTTCATGAAAGCCTTAGGTACACAGTTATGCTTGAGTACAACATATCATCCACAAACAAATGGTCAGTCAGAACGTACGATTCAGACACTAGAGGATATGCTACGAGCATGCTCCTTAGAATGGAAGGGATCGTGGATTAAACATTTGCCTCTTGTAGAATTCACCTACAATAATAGTTACCATACAAGTATTGGCATGGCATCATTTGAAGCACTATATGGACGAAGGTGTACTACTCCTTTGTGTTGGGAAGAGGCTGGAATAAAGAACCTTTATGATTCAGATAGACTTCAAGAGACACGAGAAGCTGTAGAGCTTGCCAGAAAAAGACTATTAACTGCCCAGAGTCGCCAGAAAAGTTATAGTGATACCAGACGAAGAGACCTTCAATTTGAGGTAGGTGACTTTGTATTTCTCAAAGTATCACCTATGAAGGGTGTTCAGAGGTTTGGCATGCGTAGGAAGTTAACACCCAGGTTCGTGGGTCCCTTTGAAATTATTCAACGCATTGGAAAAGTGGCATATAGACTTGCAGTTCCTCCACATCTTTCAGCAATACATGATGTATTTCATGTATCAAATCTGAGAAAGTACATTACAGATCCAGAGCATAAGATAAGTTATGATGATTTACATGTTGAGCCAGACTTGACATACCAAGAGATACCTTTGCAAATACTTGAAAGGGATATCAAGAAGTTGAGAAACAAAGAGGTGCCTCTAGTTAAAATATTATGGCGGAACCAAGAGTTTGAAGAAGCCACCTGGGAACCTGAAACAGAAATGAGAGAAAAATACCCCTACTTATTTGAGTAGTAACACTTTGTATTGTATATCTTCTTTATAAATGAAAGGACGTTCATTCTCTTTAAGGTTGTTATGGGTTCAATCCTCTTTAAGGTTGTTATGCCTGCATTTCTAGTCTCGAGGACGAGACCTCCTTTAAGGTTGTTATAATTGTAAAGCCTTGAACTTGGCATATCTTGAATCCTATAATAGGATCCGGCTCGTCAAGAGGAAACCAGCGGAATTTGTTTCGTGTGAATCGGACTTCGTTTCGATTTGTTATGATTTTCGGAAGAAAGAGAAGCAAGGAAGGCTAAGATGTCATTAACCCATAATGACTTTCATTAAGACTCATTAAACATGATTAAAGAAACTAATGATGTATTAAAAACTACTAATGATCATTAGTAAACACTAATCAATAGTTAGCAAAAGATAAGTGTAAGCCGCTAAAGTTAAATCGCGATTAGTGAAAGTTAATCACGATTAGTGTTAATTAAGCGTCATTAGCAAATCTAGAATCCTCTAGGATGTTCTAACTTAAGCCCAAGTTTGGGATAAGTTTTGGCTAAAACCATGGGCCGCTAAGCCATGGTTAAGGTCTAAACCATGGTTTTCTAACCATGGTTAGTGGCTTTTGGGAGCCTATAAATAGACCCCCTACCCATTCATTCTCTACGACTTCCACTACCACCACCACCCCAAGGGCTAGGGTCGAGAGGTCGGGAGAAGGAGTGGGAGGCGAGGGAGGAGCGCTAGCAAAGCGCTGCCGGGAGAACGAGGAGGAGAAAGGTATGATCCTCTCTTAGTTTGCTTCGTAAGCTAGGCTTTCAATTCAAACTCTTGTTCTTCCAAGTTTTGTTCTTGATTCATCCTTCTTTCCGATTCGTTAACCTATTGTGGTTCGAGGAGAAATCTGTGTAACACCCTACTTAGGTGCGGGCGGCTATGCACGTCAGTGACCCTGTGATTCGTCACACGTTTACTCATCTAAGATGCGTGGTGTCTACCGATTCTCCATCGTTTATGTTTCTATTCATCGCATTATGCTTTTATATTTATTTTGATGGAGAAATCTGTGTAATACTCTACTTAGGTGCGGGCGGCTTTGCACGTCAGTGACCCTGTGATTCGTCACACGTTTACTCACCTAAGATGTGTGGTGTCTACCGGTTCTTCATCTCTTGTTGTTGAGTATATTCTTTCAGTTTCGTTGTTATTTTCCTCTCGATTGATTTTATAGAGGAAACTCTTTTCGTTTTTATTTTGAAATATATCCCGATATAAGGGGAAACTCTGCCGAAATTTTCCAAGAAATATGTCCCGATATAAGGGGAAACTCTGTCGAAATTTTCCGAGAAATATGTCCCGATATAAGGGGAAACTCTGTCAAAATTTTAAGAGAAAATATGTTCTTGGCGCTCTTCGTGTTCTTCGTGTTCTTCGCGTTCTTCGTGTTCTTCGTTCGTTCTTCGTGTTCTTGATACGTTCTTAGCGTTTTTGATACGAAAATGAAATTCGATCTTTTCAGGAGCTTTAAATCATCTTTTCTGAAAATGAAACACGATAAAGCACTGCATACGCGCACGCGAGAGAGAGAGAGAGCCCGATTAGGTAACGAAATCCTTCCTTTTGCTGTTGGGTTTTCATATGAAATTATTGAAATTCTTGATTTTGTGTTCTTTTCTACGAAGAACCCTAATTTTGGTTATTTTTGAAAAAGTCTGAAGAATTGCTTTGCGATTCCCACTAAAATAAGGTTTAAGCATCAAATCGATGCGGTGGCTTTAAAAGTTAGGATTTGGGAGTTAAAATAGGCATAAATACGAGTATATATGCATATGAATAATATATATATATGCGAGTCTATACTTAGTATTGCTGATTATGCAAATCGAAGACTTAACGAAAGAATTACATCATGGAAAATTGATGTGGTTTGAGTTGGATCCTGAAAAGGATCATGTGTCACGTTAAGGATGACTGGGAGTAGAACTACAGGTCGAGCATGCAACCTGTAGGTTTGTCGGAAGGAACCCCTATTGGTGTTTCCTTACCTACGTGGTACACGGTTGCCCTGTTATGATAAGTGCGCACGAAATGAATGTTTTGCAATGCGTGGTACCGGGAGCCAATATCTTCGGGTTGAACGACGGAAGATGTGGTCATGCCATGTGGAGGCACGGGTGGTTCAATAGCGGCTGGGTCACGGGAATATGTTTTTAAAGCCTCTACGTTATATGATTAAATGTTAGCCTGAGGTTTTAAGCAACCGAGTCCTCTAGGACGGTGTGCTCATTTGATTTTCCAGGTTGAGGATTGAGAACCTGTTTAATAAAAGAAAAGGAAATTGTTAGGGTAGTATTGGAGGATTGGTTGAGGCGACGTGCGGCGGCATAAGCTTACCAAGATCAACACAATCTCCAATCCCGAAGAGTCCACAGCTTCGGAGTCCAAGAATGGTGGGGTTCCCCTGGACTAATCCCTGATGTGGAATAGAAAGGAATATGACTTAAATTAATGAGAAGGAATGAAATTTTTGTGATATCAAGTTTTGAAAAATTACACAATTTGTTTGCTTTTCTCTTCTTCGTTACTTAGCATTCGTTAATTTTTATCCTATGATTTATGGAAAATCCAACAGGTATCAGTGAGCCATCGCAAGGACTTTAAAAAATACATCCAGCTTACATACTAGACATCCAGCCAACCACAATAGATTTACTCTTTAAGGTAGTTAGTAATCTTTTGTATATTTCCCTTTCAAGCTGATGTACATGTAAATGGTTATAGTGGGACAGTGTATCATCTGAACTTTATTTTGTGAATGGAAAAGTCTTGAAATACTTTCTTCTGAGTATTTTTTATTTGCAGTCTATTTTTGAATGTTAGTTGTGATTGCTGAATAAATTATTGCTGAGTAACCAGATCCGGATATGAGAGGATCCGACGGCCCGGGAAACGGGATCGCGACAGATTGGTATCAGAGCCCGGTTACTCCAGTAATTTATTTAGTAATTAACAACTATGAGCGGTATTCAGAAAACTAAGGTTGTATTAAGATCCTTTGATCTTAATAAATGACTGCAGTACCATTCACAAGTCATTGTCCGTTATGTACATCATGCTAAGACATATATGATCTGACCTTTCACCTTGACTCATCCCAGGATTATGGAAGACCAAGATGTGTCTAGACAATTAACGGTTATGATGGCAATGCTCCAAGACATGGGGCAAAGGCAACAAGCATTGGAGGAGAGGCTCAATACACAGGCTGAGAGACCCGATGCATCTAAGCCTGCAGATGCTAGGATTGAAGGTTATGTCCATCTTTCTAAGGAAGAATCTAGTTACCATCCTTCAACAGAGTCTGCTCCTACCCCGATTGAAGGAGCAATGGAGAAGGCCCTTCTTAGACACCAAACATTACTAGATAATTACCGAAAAGTAAAAATTCCTTGATTCAAAGGTGTAGAGACACCTGCCGAGGCTGATTTATGGCTCGATGAAGTTACTAGGATATTGAGGATAATCCATGCACCCGTTGACATCTGGGCGCACTTTGCTGATTACTCCCTAGCAGATTATACATGACGATGGTGGAGAGCAATTTCCAAGAAGTTAGCAGATCCTGTTCCATGGGATATCTTTGAAGAGAGGTTCCGAGCTCACTTCTGTCCCTCTCATTGGGAAGAATTAAAGAGGAGAGAGTTGGCTTCTCTATCAAGGTTCTAAGACCGTACGAGATTATCATATCCACTTTACTGACCTACTATGGTACTCACCAGCTCTAAAAGCTTCACCACAAGAGTGTGTTACCAAATTTGTTAGCGGTCTTCAGGGAGATCTACGAGAAAAGTTTGCTGGTTTTAGAGCTACAACCGTAGATGAAGAAATGGACATCGCCTCTTGTATTGAGATGGAGAGGGATGAAAATCGCCAAAGAAGAAGTTTCCACTTTAACGGTGGACCATCTAAAAGCAAGGCACATTATAATCGTAGAGATCATCGCTATCATCCAGCCGGTTCCAATATAAGCTAACCACAGACCTTCGGTTATGAATTATCATGAAGAAGGGGTTTCTCTAGACCTCCACTATATCCTCACGACTCAGCAGCAGGAGCTAGCACCTCTGTGGCTGGATCTTCAGCTGAAACAGGAGCACGTGTGTGTTTTTACTGTCATCAGGAAGGACACATCAAGAAAGATTGTCCGAAGTTGAGAGGTTCAGGGTTTAAATCAACCCCAATTAACAGTATAACATCCACCTCGAGCAATGGAGCAACACGCGGAGGAAGACATGGTTGAGATCGGGGCTCACAAGGATCATCTTCTACACAACAACAACCACAAAGTGTTGTGGGTTCTAGCTTGCCTATTCCTAATGGCCAGCTAAATGCAATCACTGAAGAACAAGCCTACAATTCAGGCACAGTCGTACGAGGTATCGTTACTATTCATGGCTTTTCAGTACATGTCTTATTTGATTCTGGTGCTTCACATTCATTTATTGCTCGACGATTAGTACCAACTTTGGGTAAGATACAAGTAGAAGTACAAAAGTCCTATCTGATCAAGGGACCAGGAGGACAAGTATTTATAATCCAAGAAATCCTGGATAATTGAATAGTAGTGATAGCGGGACATCAGTTACATGTTTCACTGCTACTAATAGAAATGGAGGACTTTGATCTTATACTAGGAATGGATTGGCTAGAAAGGCATCATTCATGTCTTGGTTGTTTTCAGAAGATAGTAACGTTTCACCCTCCTAACTCGATAGAGTTCCAGTTCATTGGAAAGACATCCAATGATAATATCGAATATATCTCTACATTGAAGGCACAACAATTGTTAGAGCAAGGTGCCATGGCTATTTAATTTATGTATCCACTATCAGGGTCAGAAAGAATGATAGAAGATGTGCCTATAGTGGGCGAGTTTTCTAATGTATTTCCAGAGGAACTACCCGGATTACCACCTGAGCGAGAGATTGAATATGAAATCTCTCTTATACCTGATACTCAGCCTAACTCTATCCTTCCGTATAGGATAGCACCAACTGAGTTAAGAGAGTTAAAGGTACAGTTGCAAGAACTGTTAGATAAAGGATTCATTCGTCCTAGTACTTCACCATGGGGTGCACCTGTCTTATTTGTCAGGAAAAAGGATGGGTCAATGCGGTTATGCATTTACTATAGACAGTTAAACAAGTTGACAATAAAGAGTAAGTACCCTCTGCCAAGAATAGATGATCTCTTTGATCAGTTACATGGTTCGACTGTGTATTCCAAGATTGACTTAAGATCTGGATACCATCAGTTGAAGATAAAAGATGCGTATATCCTCAAGACAACTTTTCGAACTAGATACGAGCATTATGAATTCTTAGTTATGCCTTTTGGACTAACAAATACCCCAGCAACCTTCATGGATCTCATGAATAGAGTATTCAAGGAGTTCTTAGATCACTTTGTAGTAGTCTTTATTGATGATGTGCTTATTTACTCCAAGGATAAGTATATGCATGAACACCATCTCAGGCGGGCACTTGAAACTCTAAGGAAGAACAAACTGTATGCTAAATATAGCAAATGTGACTTCTGGCTATCTGAAGTATCTTTCTTAGGCCATGTTATTTCTGGGGAAGGTATATCAGTTGATCCTACAAAGGTTAGTGCGGTGATAAGTTGGGAACGCCCGAAGACTGTCACAGAAATACGATCTTTTCTAGGTTTAGCTGAATATTATAGAAGATTTGTGAAGGACTTTTCACGAATAGCATTGCCAATGACTAGACTAACTCAGAAGGAAGTTCCATTCTTATGGTCTCATACATGTGAATCTAGTTTTCAAACACTGAAAGAATGCCTAACATCTGCACCAATCCTTACTCTACCCTCTGGGAGTGAAGGGTTCACAGTGTACACTGATGCATCTAAAGAAGGACTTGGGGCAGTTCTTATGCAACATGGTAAGGTAGTTGCGTATGCATCACGACAGCTCAGGACACGTGAGAAGAACTACCCAACACATGACCTTGAATTAGTTGCCGTAGTTTTCGCTTTAAAGATATGGAGACACTACCTGTATGGTATTACTTTTGAAATCTTCACCGATCATAAGAGCTTGAAATATCTGTTTGATCAAAAGGAGCTCAATATGAGACAGAGACAGTGGCTAGAGTTGTTGAAAGATTATGATTGCACTATCTCCTACCACCCAGGTAAGGGGAACATCGTAGCAGATGCCCTTAGCAGAAGAACTTATTCACCTGGGTTAGTGAGTGCTATCCACTTCTGGAGTTTACTATCAACGTTGAGTGAATGGAAACCATTTGATAGTAGTGTTGATACTATAACTATTCCTCATCGATACAAACCAGAGATCTGGGATAAAATAAAGAAAGGACAGGAGGATGATCCAGTCCTTAAAGACTTGAAACAACAACTTGAGAAGAATGAGATAGAGGGATTCCAGATACAAGATGGTTTACTGTATAACCATCACAGAGTTTGTGTACCAAACACACCTGAACTAAGGAAAGACATCTTACGAGAAGCGCACTGCTCATGATTATCTATTCATCCAGGAATTACAAAGATGTATAAGGATCTTCATTCATACTTTTGGTGGCCAGGAATGAATAAAGATGTTGCTGAATTTGTGAATTCATGTTTCAGTTACCAGCAGGTAAAGGCTTCACACCAAAAGCCAACGGGATTATTGCAACCCCTCCCTATACCTGAATGGAAATGGGAAAGCATTTAATGGACTTCGTTACTGGCTTACCTCAGACGACTGGTAGTAAAGATAGTATCTGGCTTATAATAGATCGTTTGACAAAGGTAGCACACTTTCTTCTGATAAGCTTATCTTTCACTCCAGACCCGCTTGCTGAGTTATATATTACACATGTGATTCGCCTCCATGGTATCCCAAAGGAAGTAGTTTCCGATCGAGATTCGCGATTCACCTCACACTATTGGGATAACTTCATGAAAGCCTTAGGTATACAGTTTAGCTTGAGTACAACATATCATACACAAACAGATGGTCAGTCAGAATGTACGATTCAGACACTAGAGGATATGCTACGAGCATGCGCCTTAGAATGGAAGGGATCGTGGATTAAACATTTGCCTCTTGCACAATTCACCTACAATAATAGTTACCATACAAGTATTGGCATGGCATCATTTGAAGCACTATATGGACGAAGGTATACCACTCCTTTGTGTTGGGAAGAGGTCAGAATAAAGAACCTTTATGATTCAGATAGACTTCAAGAGACACTGGAAGCTGTAGAGCTTGCCAGAAAAAGACTATTAACTGCCCAGAGTCGCCAGAAAAGTTATAGTGATACCAGACGAAGAGACCTTGAATTTGAGGTAGGTGAATTTATATTTCTCAAAGTATCATCTATGAAGGGTGCTCAGAGGTTTGGCTTGCGTGGGAAGTTAGCACCCAGGTTCGTGGGTCCCTTTGAAATTATTCAGCGCATTGGAAAAGTGGCATATAGACTTGCACTTCCTCCTCATCTTTCGGCAATACATGATGTATTTCATGTATCAAATCTGAGAAAGTACATTAGGGATCCAGAGCATAAGATAAGTTATGATGATTTACATGTTGAGCCAGACTTGACATACCAAGAGATACCTGTGTAAATACTTGAAAGAGATATCAAGAAGTTGAGAAACAAATAGGTGCCTCTAGTTAAAATATTATGGCGGAACCAAGAGTTTGAAGAAGCCACCTGGGAACCTGAGACAAAAATGAGAGAGAAATACCCCTACTTATTTGAGTAGTAACACTGTGTATTGTATATCTTCCTTATAAATGAAAGGACGTTCATTCTCTTTAAGGTTGTTATGGGTTCAATCCTCTTTAAGGTTGTTATGACTGCATATCTAGTCTCGAGGACGAGACTTCCTTTAAGGTTGTTATAATTGTAAAGCCTTGAACTTGGTATATCTTGGATCCTATATAATAAGATCCGGCTCGTCAAGAGGAAACTGGCGGAATTTGTTTCGTGTGAATCGAACTTCGTTTCGATTTGTTATGAATTTTGGAAGAAAGAGATGCAAGGAAGGCTAAGATGTCATTAACCCATAATGACTTTTATTAAGACTAATTAAACATGATTAAAGAAACTAATGATGTATTATAAACCACTAATGATCATTAGTAAACACGAATCAATAGTCAGTAAAAGATAAGTGTAAGCCGCGAAAGTTAAATCGCGATTAGTGAAAGTTAATCACAATTAGTATTAATTAAGCGTCGTTAGCGAATCTAGAATCCTCTAGAATGTTCTAACTTAAGCCCCAAGTTTGGGATAAGTTTTGGCTAAAACCATGGGCCAAAACTATGGGCTGCTAAACCATGGTTAAGGTCTAAACCATGGTTTTCTAACCATGGTTAGTGGTTTTTGGGAGCCTATAAATAGACCCCCCTACCCATTCATTCTCTACGACTTCCACTACCACCACCATCCCACGGGCTAGGGTCGAGAGGTCGGGAGGAGGAGTGGGAGGCGAGGGAGGAGCGCTAGCGAAGCGCTGCCGGGAGAACGAGGAGGAGAAAGGTATGATCCTCTCTTAGTTTGCTTTGTAAGCTAGGCTTTCGATTCATACTCTTGTTCTTCCAAGTTTTGTTCTTGATTCATCTTTCTTTCCGATTCGTTTTCCTGTTGTGGTTCGAGGAGAAATCTGTGTAACACCCTACTTAGGTGCGGGCGGCTATACACGTCAGTGATCCTGTGATTCATCAACGTTTACTCATCTAAGACGCGTGGTGTCTACCGATTCTCCATTGTTTATGTTTCTATTCTTCACATTATGCTTTTATAGTTATTTTGATGGAGAAATCTGTGTAATACCCTACTTAGGTGCGGGCGGCTATGCACGTCAGTAACCCTGTGATTTGTCACACGTTTACTCACCTAAGATGTGTGGTGTCTACCGGTTCTTCATCTCTTGTTGTTGAGTATATTCTTTCAGTTTCGTTATTATTTTCCTCTCGATTGATGTTATAGAGGAAACTCTTTTCGTTTTTATTTTGAAATATATCCCGATATAAGGGGAAACTCTGCCGAAATTTTCCGAGAAATATGTTCCGATATAAGGGGAAATTCTGTCGAAATTTTCCGAGAAATATGTCCCGATATAAGGGGAAACTCTGCAGATATTTTAAGAGAAAATATGTTCTTGGCGTTCCTCGTGTTCTTCACGTTCTTCGTGTTCTTCGTTTGTTCTTCACGTTCTTGACACGTTCTTAGCGTTTTTGATACAAAAATGAAATTCAATCTTTTCAGGAGCTTTAAATCATCTTTTCTGAAAACGAAACACGATAAAGCATTGCATACACGCGCGAGAGAGAGAGCTCGATTAGGTAACGAAATCCTTCCTTTTGCTGTTGGGTTTTCATACAAAATTATTGAAATTCTTGATTTTGTGTTCTTTTCTACGAAGAACCCTAATTTTGGTTATTTTTGAAAAAGTCTGAAGAATTGCTTTGTGATTCCCACTAAAATAAGGTTTAAGCATCAAATCAATGCGGTGGCTTTAAAAGTTATGGTTTGGGAGCTAAAATAGGCATACATACGAGTATATATGCATATGAATAATATATATATATATATGAGTCTATACTAAGTATTGCTGATTATGCAAATCGAAGACTTAACGAAAGAATTACATCATGGAAAATTGATGTGGTTTGAGTTGGATCCTGAAAAGGATCATGTGTCACGTTAAGGATGACTGGGAGTAGAACTACAGGTCGGGCATGCAACCTGTAGGTTTGTCGGAAGGAACCCGTATTGGCGTTTCCCTACATAGGTGGTACACGGTTGCCCTGTTATGATAAGTGCGCACGAAATGAATGTTTTGCAATGCGTGGTACCGGGAGCCAATATCTTCGGGTTGAACGACGGAAGATGTGGTCATGCCATGTGGAGGCACGGGTGGTTCAATAGCGGCTGGATCATGAGAATATGTTTTTAAAGTTACTTAATTTAGTGTTCATTTTATAGGTCAATTTGTCAATTCATTTTGCATTGTAAAATTTTCTTCTCTATCGATCTCTAACTATTGTTTTTGTGGTAGGTCCCTTGATGGTTCAAGGAGGCGAGGAGCAGGACGCTTCCCGCTACGAGGAGCCACAAAACATACGTGGAGAAAATAGGAAAGAAAGAAAAAAAATGTGTCTCGCATTTTATTGTTGCATGTCATGTAATAATTCGTTTTTTACATCGATCTTCGATCGAAGGCTCGCGGTTGTAATCGAACGATTATATGTGGTTGTGTGGGGATCGTCCCCACTTGAGTGTCGACCTAGGACCAGGCACGCGGCTCTCCGAGCTTTGTTTCAAATTCACATTTTTATGTGCTTGCTCGTAGGTAGGACACACCTTAATTCAAGACGCACATAATCTCACCTCACTTAGCCAAAATTAATGGAAATATTCCCCGCTAATAGAAGCCTGATTAGGTGCGGCTTTTATCGACTTGCACACATATTGATTTTGGTTTTTTAAAACACCCCAAGTTTTTTGACGGATTTTTTCGCTAAGTCACTGCATGATTTCTCGCTTAGCCTAGATCGCGGTTTTTATCGAATACGTGGTTTTCTCTCGGTTTCTCTTTCCTAGCTTGATCACCTAGGATTAAAGGAAAATGGGAACGAATGATAGACGATGATTGCTTGATTTTGTGCTAACCTTAATTCAGTGACAACCACAAATAAAAACTGGGACTGTTAATTGCAAGTCAAACCAAAAATGGAGTAAAACTTTGGTTTTGGGAGAGCAACACCCTCGTTTACGCATTGTTTTCACTTAACATTTTTCTCCGTGTAAAATATATGATGTTTTATCACCAATAAAACCTACAAGATAATAAACCAACTTCGGTTGGTTTCATGTGTGAGTTGGTGAAATTGAGGGTCTTGCTTGCTTGATGGAGCCTTGTTTGCTTCGATACACTCCCCAGAACCTTAGTCACTCCATCCATCTCCGTAGATTCATCCGCTCATCTGTACATCCATCCATCTTCTTCGTTACCCTTGGGTCCCTCCCAACATCAAATTCTCATCTTTATACTTAGGCTAATCTAGGGGGGACCCGAGTCCCCGTGATTTTCTCTACTCTCCTTTCCTTACCTTTATACTTAGGTTATTTCTAACCTAAGTATAGGGGGAGCTCCTCTTAGCTCCCGTATATTCCTTTATATTTAAATGGACCTATGTACTTGTAACATCTAGTGCTATGAGGACATAGCAAAGTTTAAGTATAGGGGGGTATACTGTATATACCGTATACTTACTTTATACCGTATACTTACTTTAGCTATAAACTGAAAATTTTGAAAAATTTAAAACTTTTTGGCTAAGGTAAAATTCTTTGGACTAAGAGAACTCAAATGTTTTTCTTACGGCTTTTCGATATTATGTTACGCTATTTTGATAAAAATATTTTCGAAAATGATTTTTCCTTATTTTGAAAAAATCTTTTGAAAATGTTTTGAAAACTTTTTATTTGTGTGACATGGTTTTGAAAATCTTTTATCTCATTTCAAGAAAAGTTGAGTCTAACTTGTGTTTTATCCTTTTTATTAAAATCCATAAAAATGAGAAAAACCCAAAATCCTTTAGGAGCCGTTAGTGACTACTAAGCCCAATTAAGTAGCCGCGTTCAGTGAGGGTTCACCCTTAGCAGATTGGATGGTTTAGAGGACATCGCGTAAGGCCGCGTCCTCAAGCAACGGGCTTCGGCCTGTACTTACATCCATACTGGCTAAATTGCAGATGCTTAATTGAGTTTAGGCAATTCTAATATCTCTTAAAGTTTTAAAAAAAGGTTTGTTTTTGAATGAAGGAGTTGGATTAATCCTCTACACTTACACTTCCACCCATGATCTGAAATGTTCAAGGAAACTTAGCTTGATGAGGTCTTTGAGATTTTATGTTAACCAGCCTTAGCCATTAGGGTCATAGACCTAATCATCCACATTCCCCTAGATTTCTAGATTTGCATGCTATATTCCATGCTTAGTCTCAGACATAAAGAATATGATCAGCACATCACATGCACAACTGCGGTTTCGATGAGATGAGTTGATTTTTCACTTGAGGAATTGGGAAGAGGAAGTTGAGTTTGGATTTGATCTAATGATGCTCGAGAATGGGATAAAATCTTTGGAGGCTTCATGAAACCTGAGTGTCAGCAATATTAGCCAGTATGAGAACTTGGTTCTTATACTAATCTCTTGATATTGACCTAAGTGCCAGGGTGTGAAATAAATAAAAAAGGTTGATCAGTGTGCGCCAACTCTTGGTAAAAGCAGTGGAGCTAGCCACAAATTATACAAGTCAATGAAATTTCCAAGAAAAGCTCTCATTCCACAAAGTTACATATCAAAGAGCTTCCTCCAAAGGCGAGCGCTCCCAAACTTTTCAAAGTGTCCACTTTGACCACCGCTATTAGGACCACGAGTCGGGCTTGCACCAAAAAAGGGCTATGCATCGTAAATGCTACAAGTCTGGGTGTCGAAGGTACAATAGGTACTCAAAAGAGACACACCCCGGTGTACTCCCAGGAAAACAAGTGCAGACGACTCCAACTTCTCTTGACGGACACACTGATCAACACCAAAAAAATGTGTTGCGTAAAAGGCACTAGAGAGAATCCTTGCTCCAATGAGAGGGAGAGAAGAAATGACACAATCCCATGCCCTCCATTACTGGCCTTCCATCTACATTTTCTAAGTCTGACAACTAAAGAGACGGTGGAACAAATGCAAGATTGGATTTACTCCCTAGTGTTGAGGATTGGGTCCTTAGGAGATTTTCTCGGACCGAGACTTTGGGTGAAGATTTGACTCTACTCTCGGAATTGCAGTCAACACTAAATTTCATATCCTTTAGATTATACGTACATCAGAGAGAGTCTGGAAAATTAGAGGAATTGGGTGCCTCTTGGTTAGGGCTGGGTTGAACTCTAGGATTTTGGACCTTTAAAGTTGAGTAGACTTGACCGGATCGGATCCTGTATTCACATGCACAAGGGAGTTAATCCAGCTAATTCATTTTTCTTTGATGATCGAGGACGAGCATAGTTTAAGTATAGGGGGGGTCACCCGCGTGACAGGCGGGAATATTTACCACTATAGCACTCCTCTCTATTCATCTAGGACGACCTCGGGGAATTCAGACCTACTCTCCGAGCCTGAGTTCACTTCCACCATGTTCCCCCTCGACCACCCTTCCCCTTCCATCAGTCCAAGAGTGTCAGATTTTAGTGAAGCACTGAGCTCAGATCATTTGTCGGCACCTGAGATGGGTTCTTTTGCCTTTGTAGAGACCCAAGACATGGATGGCAGAGAGGAACACCTAGATGAGCAGAGAGCGCCACCATTCCTATATGATCAAGCTGCCATCAACAACTCATTGTTAGCATCCCTGGAGACTATGCAGAGACAGATCAGAGATCGGGGAGTTTTCATGTGTGACCTCATGAGGGAGATTGCTCAGATGCGAGAGGTAATATATGACAGACCCGAGGGCGGTGGAGGAGATATACTAGAAGCAGCAGGTGAAGGAGGAGACCTTAACTAGGAGAGACCGCCACCGATGACCATGAGGCAGTTGCACAACCCAACCGCAACCCTCACTCACCGATGGATCCAGCTACCTCCCATTGTTGGGAACTTTGAGCTTCGCCCACAGACTATTCAGTTACTGCCCAAGTTTCACGGGCTAGCCACCGAGAATTCCATAGTCATGGCCCAAGCCCGCGTATACACACAGTCGAAGCTTCCACCATAGGTAGTAGGATATCAGAGGATAACACACATCGATGCCAATATACACACTCCGTCAGCAGTCGCAGCTCAGGCTGAATCCACCGCTGCCGATATGGGGATCATTTCTAAGAAGCTGGACCGCATCGAGATCCTTGAGAAGCAGAGCCAAGGTCTTGCCCAGATGGACCTTATTACGATGACCATGAGTGACCTGAAGACGCAGATTCTCTGCATTCAGGAGGCACAGACATCTACTCAGCAACCTCCCAGGTCACGGGCCGATCCCAGCAGTAGCAGCTCCAACCAGCCCTCTTCCTCGTACCGCCAAGTTCACCACATCTAGACAGAGCCGGTCCAACAGTTACAGTACTACCCATCACAGCCACCATCTTAGGACACTCAGATGGTGGTCTATCAGCCGGATCATCCACTAGCAGTTCTTCCAGCCCCCGTTGAGCAGGAACCATTGATGGAAGTCAATGGGATTTGGTACGACCGGTACCCACAGCAGCCCGGGATTCGTCGCGATCACCCGGATTCCGTTGGGGCACTGGTGGCACTTCATCCCAGCAGCAGTCTCCAGCTCAGGGCCATCCGAACAGCCAACAGTAGCAACACCAGCCCCAGTACGCCCACCAGCAATACCAACAGGGTCCTCATCCTGTCTATCAGGGACAACAGTGGAGGCAGCGTCAGCAGCCTCACTAGACATACTCCCATCCTCCCCACTACCAGCAGCAGCAGCCTCATTTCCAGCAGGGGAACACTTCCGATTCTCAGGCACCCGTCTTTGAGAACCCAGCTCTAGATGACCTCGCCCGCTTGATTTCTGACTAGTAGGCATCCTTCTGACAAGAAATGGATGAGTTCCGGCAGGAGATGAGGGATATCATCAAGGGCAAGGCTGCCATACCATCTCAGATTGAGCCAAATCCGAACAATATGAAGAGGAAGTCTGAGCATGTACAGTTCACAGAGGATACTTCTCCTAGTGATTATTTGAGTGACATGTCTTCTTTATATGATGATGATTTTGTGACTACTAGGAGCGGTAGGATGCCAGCTGGCGGCGCCTCATCTGAGCGACAACCACACGAAGAATCAGGAGCGCCGAACGAGCAGAGTAGCGGTGCTGATGCCGCTAATGATGATGATGATGATGACGGTGGTGTTGATGCCACCAATGATGGAGATCCAGATAACGATACTAAGGCCGTCATGATACCTGATGCAGACGGTGGTGCTGAGACCACCATTTTTGATGCAGAGCCAGAGCGCAGTGCTGTTGCCACGAAGACAGATGTCGTTGGTGGTACTGATGCCACCACTTCTACTTTTGCTGAGATCCCACATGTTGTGTTGCCACCTTTTGTATCTCAAGACTGTGGTAACAAAAAGAACAAAAAAATGAATAAAGGAAAGGTTTCTATATACACTTCAGATCCATATGTGTTGCATGATGATCATTGTATGGAGTCTATTCCTTCACAGGTACAGGAACCTATCCCTATTCCTCCATCTGCGGAGGCCCCTACCATCTCTTCCCACAAGCACTCCGCTTGGAGAAGGGGAATAAAAGAGAAAATTCCAAAAAGACTCAACATGTAGAGTTCAGCAACCAGATGATTGATAGATTCCAGATTCAGCTGACTCTACAGGAAGCACTTGAGCACATCCCCCTCTTCCAAAAGAGCTTGAGAGAGAAGACTACAGTCTGCAGGAAGAGGAGGAACCACAGAGCCATGTGCTCACCCATTCTACTTGTTGCACCATTCAGAACAAATTATCAGCCAAGAGACCTGATGCAGAAGCTCTCTATGTCAGATGTGAGATTAAGGAGCTGTGTTTCGACCGTACTCTATTAGACAACGGCTCTTCTATTAACCTTCTTCTGGCAGCCGTACTAGACCGATTCGAGTTTGGTCCTCTTCTTCGGAGCAGGATAGTCCTTCAGTTTGCTGATAGGTCGACTAAGAGGCCGAAGGGGTTGTTGAGAGATGTGGTCGTTACCATTCAGGGCCTAAAATTCCCCGTGGACTTTGTTGTATTGGACATGGAGATCCCTGAGTCGGTAACCGATGCCCCCATCATACTTGGACGCCCATTCTTGGCTACAGCCAAGGCGGTGACCGATCATGACAGTGGGAAGGTGTGCTTTCGCGTAGAGGGCGAGAGTATACAAATAGAGACGATCGAGGAGACCGGAGCGAGAGAACCAACATGCTTGGAGCAGTCCAGTGATGCCGCACAGATGACA
Organism: Ottelia alismoides; assembly: GCA_037367405.1. Lineage (NCBI taxonomy): Eukaryota > Viridiplantae > Streptophyta > Magnoliopsida > Alismatales > Hydrocharitaceae > Ottelia > Ottelia alismoides. The sequence goes on along the minus strand of JAZKJV010002476.1, from coordinate 251,683 downwards.
TAGGACGAGCTAGACATCCACCATGAGTGTGATTTTGTGATGACAGATGATGAATCCATTTGGACAGATCCCGTAGAACAGACCCTCGCCTTGCCTACAGATTCACTATATTTACAGCGCATGGCAGTTGAGAGCTTGGAGAGCACACCCCTAGATGAGGATACCTTTGAGGCTGACAGTTGTGGGACGAGTGGTGATGCTGATTTTTATTCTTGTTCATCTAGTTCAGATCCCTCGGATTCAGACATTGATTGGGATGATTTCGATGACTATTTACCATGTCTGATTCCTTCTGAGCCGACAGCTAGGATGGAGTGTGAGCCAATTCAGTTCATAGATGTCTAAGCAGGATTCCCTTCGTTAGATATTCATTCACAGCGAGAGTTCTCTCATGCAGACCTGGTAGCCTTCACACAGACATATCAGAAGCCAGATCTGCCACCTCCTAGTTGTCTAGAATTGAAGCCCTTGCCGCAGTCGCTGAAGTATAGATTCCTTACGGGGGAGCCAGATATGCACCCAGTCATTATCTCAGCAGGGTTGACTGGAGATCAAGAATCTCGTTTGATGGAGGTTCTTAAAAGAAACCGCAAGGCGATAGGATGGAGCATAGCTGATCTCCAGGGGATTAGTCTGGCTCTGTGCTCCCACCACATCTATCTTGAGGAGGACGCTAGGCCTTCGCGTGAGTTCCAGCGACGGCTGAACCCGGATCTTCGAGATGTGGTCATGAAGGAAATATCGAAGTGGTGGAGCGCCGATTTTATCTACCCCATCTCCGACTCCAAGTGGATCAGCCCATTACATGTGGTACCTAAGAAGACGGGTATCACTATAGTTGTGAGTGAGTCTGGAGAGGAGATAGCTACCCGAGTACCCACTTCTTGGAGGGTCTGTGTGGACTACAGACGATTGAATCAGGCCACCAAGAAGGATCATTTCCCACTGCCATTTAGTGATCAGATTATCGAGAGGCTAGCTGGGAAGAGTCACTACTGTTTTCTTGACGGGTACTCCGGTTACAATCAAGTGGCCATTGTGCCCGAAGACCAGGAGAAAACGACATTCACCTGTCCATTTGGGACTTATGCTTCCAGACGGATGCCCTTTGGTCTATGTAACACCCCGGCGACATTCCAAAGGTGCATGTTGTCCATTTTCTCGGACATGGTGGGTGACTGTTTAGAGGTCTTCATGGATGACTTCTCGGTCTATGGCGACGGGTTTGATGCTTGTCTTGACTGCCCGGACCGTGTGCTTCAGCGTTGCATAGAGGTCAATCTTGTCTTGTCTTGGGAGAAGAGTCACTTCATGGTGACTCAAGGGACGGTCCTTGGTCATATCATCTCCAACAAGGGCATGGAGGTCGATCCAGCCAAGGTGGATATCATCAAAAAACTCAATCCACCATCCAATCTGCGTCAATTGCGGTCCTTTCTGGGGCATGTTGGTTTCTACCGATGGTTCATTCAGAACTTCAGTCGTATTGCCCGACCGCTCACTGATTTGCTGATGAAAGACACCGAGTTCATTGTAGATGATAAGTATCTCACATCCTTTGAGACTCTCAAAAATATGGTTGTCATGGCTCCTGTCCTTCAACCACCCGATTGGTCTCTCCCATTTGAGATAATGACGGACGCTTCCGATTTTGCCGTAGGGGCTGTGCTTGGACAGAGGAGGGATGGATTGCCGTATGCCATTCACTACGCCAGTCGGACTTTGGATGCCGCTCAACAGAATTATACTGTGACAGATAAAGAGATGCTGGCCGTAGTCTTTGCTTTGGATAAGTATCGATCATATATTCTCAGATCTAGAGTGACTATCTTTACATATCACACCGCCATCCGGCACCTAATGGCCAAGAAGGATGCCAAAGCTCACCTTACCAGATGGATCCTTCTGCTCCAGGAGTTTGATATGGAGATTAAGGACAAGCTTGGAGTTAAGAATGTGGTGCCGGATCACCTCTCCCGCTTAGAGAACCTTGAGGAATCTGAGCCCAGCGCACTTATTACGGAGACATTTCCAAATGAGACGATCTTGGCTATCACCTCACTCCCATGGTATGCTGACATTGTGAACTATCTTGTTGCCAAGACGGTCCCACAAGGTTGGCCCAGGTAGAAACTTGAGACCTTCCTGGCGAAGGCCAAGTTTTATCATTGGGAGGATCCCGTCCTTTATCATGAAGGAGGGGATAGCATCTGGAGGAGGTGAATTCTTCAGGATGAGCAGCATAGCGCTCTCACATACTGCCACAAGCTTGAGGCAGGAGGACATTATTCTGGGAGACGGACAACACAGAAGGTGCTCCAATCCGGCCTTTGGTGGCCTACTCTCTTCAAGGATTCAGATGAGTTCGTAAAGAGATGTACTGACTGTCAGAAGATGGGTACTTGCAGACAGAGAGACATGATGCCCATGCAGCCCATTCACTTTTGTGAGGTTTTTGATGCATGGGGTATCGATTTCATGGACCCATTTCCTAAGAGTCGGGGGTTTGAGTACATTTTGCTCGTTGTAGATTATGTGAGCCGATGGGTTGAGGCCATCCCTGCCCGAGCCGCAGATGCTAAGACTGTGTGTCAATTTTTGAGGAAAAATATCATTTCACGGTTCGGGGTACCTAGAGTTCTGATTTCAGACGGGGGGTCTCACTTTATAAATGACAAGGTTAGGGCCCTTGCAGACGAGTTCATCATTGACCATTGTGTTGCCACGCCGTATCACCCTCAGACTAATGGTCTTGGTGAAGTATCGAACAGGGAGATCAAGACTATCTTACAAAAGGCCGTCCGCCCAGACCGAAGGGATTGGTCACAGCTTTTGGACTCGATCTTATGGGCCTATCGGACTTCCTTCAAAACTCCATTAGGGACATCTCCCTTTCGTCTCGTCTGGCAAGCCGTGCCATCTTCCAGTGGAGATCAAGCACAAGTCACTATGGGCAGTCACTGAGTTATTATTGGATCCTGAGAGTATAGGAGAATAGAGGAAAGCAGAGTTGGCAGCCCTGGAGGAGTTGAGAGATACAACCTTTTCTAGCAGCCTACAGTATAAGGAAAAAGTGAAGACATGGCACGATTCTCATATCAGCCATAAACAGTTTGAGCCCGATCAACGCGTATGGTTGTTTGATTCCAGGCTGAAATTATTTCCAGGGAAATTACAGAGTAAGTGGAAAGGTCTGTATGTGGTCAGGAAAGTACATGACAATGGTAGTATTGATATATCTGAGCCGTCATCTTCCTCTACCTTTCGTGTTAACGATCAGCGCCTGAAACTATATCTAGATCATGATTCACCGACCGTTGACGTTGCCCCCAGTATGAGATGCGCTCTGTGACTCATATCATTTGCATCTCATACATGGTGATCAATTCCATCTTCCGTTGTATAGATCCATCTGTCTATATCGTTCTTTCATTCTTCCGTTATGTCTGCTACACCGACTTCATCTTTTGATTTTACTATACTTAGGACGCACTTTGTCCTAAGTATAGGGGGTACATACACTAAGCTGTGATCTACACTTTTCTTCTTTTCTTCTTTTCCTTTTCTATTATCATCAAAAAGGTGTCGCCCCTTGTAGACAGTCTTCTATACTTAGAACGTACTTCATCCTAAGTATAGGGGGGTGTGCACCCCGAGTTTTCATTCTTTTCGATCCTCTCCATTGTCTCCTCTTCTTGTCTATACTTAAGGATATCTTACCCTAAGCATAGGGGGAGACAATCTGAGTACGATTTGTTCATTCCCACCCTTGATCCTCCCTGCTTTGTGTACAGTCTGCTATACTTAGGATTATTTGATCCTAAGTATAGGGGGAAGGTCAACTTCTCATTCGTTCATTCGTTTCTTTGTTCATTTATTCTTTAGACTTGCCTATACTTAGTACGAGTTATGTCTTCTCTTTTCTCTCTGATCTATGAGGACATAGCTCAAGCTAAGTATAGGGGGTCGTATATACTATGTATATACTTTAGCCATAACTCGTACTTTCGTATTTTCTTAATAATATGACTAATAATTCTTTAAAATTCATTAAAAACCATAATAAAAAGATGTTTTATTCCTCGGATTCTTTTTGTAATTACTGATTAATAAATTAGGTGAAAATATTTTTTGCAAAATGTTTGAAAAATAGTTTGAAAATCCTTGTGAAAATCTTTTTTGAAAACGTTTTGTTACATGTTTTCAACCTTTGTAAAAACATTTTGTTTTGAACATTTATTTTCTTTGTGTGAAATAAAATGATCGAAAAATGATTTGCAAATGATTTGACAAATGGTTGCAAAAATATTTTGAAAAATCTATCTATACTGTTTGGAAAACCTTTGCAAAATGATTTTCAAATGTGTGTACATGTTTGTAAAAACTGTTTGTCAAAATTATTTTGGACTATAGTTTTCGAAATTGTTTGAAAAACCTGTGTCAAATAAGTTTGAGGAATATAAACATCACCCTAAAATCCATTATATATCTATTTGTATAAAATCGATCACTTACCCTTGTAAATTCTTAAAATCCACTTGTTGTATATATAAGAAGCACTCACGTGTAAATATTTGTACCTAGTTTTTGGCCAAAATCTTTGTTTTCAAAAATCCCAAAAACATTTGCAAAAAATAAAATAACAAGAACATTGAAAAAAAACTTTTTGAAAAATACAAAAAATGCATATGCATCATCATCATCTTTTCAAAAATCCATAAAAATGCCAAATCTTGAAAATTGCATCACAAAAATATTTTCTACTTTCCGTATAGCATATCATTCGCATTTTTCGGATTGAGTGTGATTGTTGAACAAGTCTAAGTAAAATCCGGAGATTGGAGCTTGGTTGGACCTTAAAATCTACCCAATAACGGGAACCTTATAGGAATTGGAATTGAGGTACTTCAGGTCTAGTTGACTTAATTCTTTGAGGATCACGAGACTTTATTCAATGGATTCTTGACTACCTAAGTAGAGTATTTCGGAGCACACGCACGACTCTTGTTGATATTGACCTAACTTGGATGCCTGCACCTTTCACATGGCTCAACTCAGTTGGAGTGGTGAGGGGGTTGGATTTGCCAGTATGAGACACACACAAGTGGAAGCACTTGTCCTCCTCTAGGGAGGGAAGTGCACCCCAACCCGTCCAGTGATGAGGAAGTCTAAAGACAGGAGAGTGTGGGTTGCAATAAAGCTTCAAAAGAGGGATAGTCTACTGGCTCAAGAGGAAAAACTCCTTATGTAAATGCTGTTGTGAATAGTATCTCAAAAAAAAATGGACAGGCATGTACAAAAATAAAATGCCTGCAAAAGTATGTTGTATAGAAAATAAGCAAGCCTGAGTTCCAAAGTCAAATATGTGAGCCTGCAACTGGATGACTTGACTACACTGGTCTTGCATCCTAGGATAGGTAGCTACACTGGTTACCGTCCATTCTTCTCTTCACCCCCTCCTCTTGAGCTGATTGCCACTTGAACTTAGAAGGGAATACCCTGCTCCTCGAGGAAGGAGTTATTGGATTGGGGAATCATTGGGTTGAAATACTGGAGAAGTCAGTATCTTTGTCAATCTAGTTGGGGAGAGCCACAATCACTTACACTGTACGAGTCAGATTCATAGTCGTAAGGGTTTGCGTATGATTTGAGATATTTCTGACCTAGCTATTGAGGAGACTTGAGTTGAGTTTTTGGATTCTCAGGGACTGTTGAATTTCAAATCTGGTTCTGATTAAGGTTCCGCCTGCACTAAAATTCCAAAGGTCCAACTTAAGCTCCAAACTTTGATTTTGTGAGGACAAGTTTGATAATTAAACGTAATCCACTTTCTTCTTTTTCTTTTCTTTATTTTTCTTTTTGCACTTATTACATAAGTGTTTGCTAGGGACTAGCAAAGGTAAAGTATAGGGGGATGATGAATCCACATTTCATCATCTTTATTCTATCATTTTGGCCTCAAAACCCCTAGCAAATGCGTGTAAATATCCTTAATTCCAGCATCTTAGCATTCATGCATATGCACATAAATAATGTATAATATACTGTATTTAAAGCCAAAATTATAGAATAAATAAAAGAAAAGAAAAAGAATAAAATATTGTAAATATTTTATGACCCAAAACCCCGAGACCTAGGCATCTCGATGAATAGGTCGCCAAGGAATAAAGTAGGGGGAGATAAGGGCCAAAATACATATTCATTCTATTCATTCTTTATTCATTTTGGGACTATTTTTGGTTCCGCTTTTTATACCTCAAATAAAGAAACTTTCTACATGAAAGATGTAGATAATTAAATAAAGAAAAATACAAAATTGATTTCACTCAAAAATAATGTACAGATAAAAAGTTATGATCTGAATAAAATCCCAGAATCCCAACTTCCCAGACCTGTATCTCCTAAATAAAAACTCCAAATGCGTCAAACTCACCTTTAATTGTATATAATTAAAAATAATCTATTTAATGGCGGTGGTTTCGCATTTTGCGGAGCTACGGTTTGAAAGTTGAGTTTTGGACCTCTATTGTATATTTATACAGATAAAAATATTCATTTTATTATTTATTCATTATTATCATAATTTTATACTTGTATAATTTTGTAAATATTATTTATAATAAATATAAATATTAAAATTGAATAAAAACCTAAATAAAATACAAAATAAAAAGACATGTATATAATACATAGGTAGAATACCTGTATACATACCTATATAAACCATACTTTTATTTTATTAAGTGTGCAAAACACTTCAGAAAAATAAAAATATATTTAAGTGTATAAAAATACTTTATAAATTTATAAAATAATAAATAAAAATAAATAAATTAAATACACAAAATAAAAATAAAATATTAAAACATATAGACGTATATACCTATATAGCCTATAAAAGGTAACTTGTAAAAGAATACCTCATAAAAATAATTAAAAATCATATTAAAATACCTTATAAAATAAAAAACACTTTTTATTAGACAACCAAAAATTAAATAAATCGTTTACTAATTTAAATTAATTTTTGAAATCTTTTTCAGGAGGTTTTTTGTGGTTGGTCCACGTGGACCAACCAGGTGGTCTGGACTGTTGATCGAGGGTCAACAATCTGACCTTCCTCCTGTGCATCTGTCAGAGTTGAATTTTGACCCATGTTCTCGCTTTTTTCGAGGATAGCCCTTTCATCGTTTCGCCTATCGACCTTCACGATTTTTGATCCCCATTCATCGAGGATACACACCCAAGGTTAATCTTGGGGTGTGGATCATCGATGCGTGCATGCTTCCTCGTTCTTCTCGCCCTGTCCGTCAACTCTTCAAAATACAACCCTCCTCGTCCATTCAATTTTCGAACCCCATTTTGTCCCGATCTTCTCCCCTTTTGGCGTGCTTTGGCTACATGGAGGTGACAGCTCCAGATTCGGCCCTTCAAGGCGGAGATTCGTCACGGATTAGGGCGAGTTCCACCACCTCCGGTGACCCCCAGCCGTCGAGGTACTTTCTACCTCAGGTTCACTCCTTCGAGGTGCTTGTTTTCATCTTCTTCCTTGTCCTAGTTACTCTCAGTAGTCCTAAGATTCATTTCCCATCTTTACCCCTGTGTTTCGCCTATCGATTCGCACAATCGATACCCTCGCCGGAGCTACCTCCAGCCGACTGTCATCTTCGCCATCCCCGCGTCCATTTGCTCCCCCAACCTTCGAGGCACTTTGCCCTCGAAGGTTTAATCCTTTTTGTGCAGGTCTTAGGTGCATAAAGAGCTCCTGAAGACATTTTGCTCGTGTACCGGAGATACCTGGAGGGCACCAGCTCCTCCGACCTCGTAGGTGAACGCCGGATGATCTCCGGCTCTTTTGAGGCCTTCAGATGATAGAGGGAGCCACCGGCGTGCTCCTGGACATCCTCGTAGTGACGGAGGACAGCGACGGAAGGTGAGCGCTGCGATCCAAACCCACCGGGCCCGTGTTCTACCTTTGTTCTTGCAACGCAGCTCGGAGCCGTCTAATTCGCCTTGTTCTTCCAGACCGTGCATCCACCGTTCGATCACACGCAGCCTCAACCGTTGATATCCTCCCGAAGATCTAACATGGGCCGCACAAGCCGAACGGGTATCGGCGTACAGAAGCTCGACACGTGTCAAGTGGGAGAAATCCCACCGTCCGATCGCACCAAGGCGAGGGTATTTTGCATCTCAACCCTCACCCATTTTTGTATTTCTATTTAGTCCAGAAATTGTCGTCTGTAGTTTAAATATTGTTGTAATATTTGCATCCAAGCCCCCGAACTTTACATATTTGCACTTAGGTCCTTGTCCATGTCACCTCACATGCTTGTGCGCATGAGAGGATTGGACATTTTGTGTAGGACTCCTTGCGAGTTTCTTTATTTCGTTTCACTCCAGGAACTATTTTGCCATGTGTAATATTTTTGGGTAATTTACATGTAAGCCCCTTGGATTTTTGTATATTGCATTTAGGTCCTCTCCAGGCGTGTGCCAGTCACGCGTAGGGTTGGGAAATTTGCACTCGTGCCCTAGAGGCTTTGGTTATTTGTATTAACTCCTAGAAATTGATTTACTAGTTATAAATTTTGCGTGAAAATTGCATTGTTGCCCTTAAATGTTTGTCTATTTACATTTGTGCCCTTGCTAGTGTTGTATTTTTGCTTGGATGTTTGCATTTATTTCTTGCATCATGTTAACTCGAAAAATTATCAAAAAAATACCATAGGCTCTTGTTTGCTTGCTCATTCATGCCACATTTTTGTATGACATTTTTATTGCATTTCTATATTTATTAAAAATAAAAAACATGCATTTTTGCTACTATTTGCATTAGAAAATACCAAAAAAATATCAAAACTCCTTGAAAAATTCCAAAAAAAATTACCTTAGGTCTATTTTAGTGTCTTTTAGCTTTAGAACAAAAATCATTAAAAATTTCAAAACAAAAACCTTAAAAATTATAAACATCTAAAAATCTTCAAAAAATTATTAAAAATCCTATAAAAATCTTAAAAATACAATTTTAGTTGTTATAGTTTCCTTATTTTATTGCCTTCGATATAAAATTAATTTGAGGAATTTTGGATACTGTTTGCTATTTTTAATCCTCATTTTAATTTCTGCCAGTGTCTTAGTTCATTGTTTCCTAGTATTTCGACTTTTAAAAAAATACCAAAAGAAATTCTGGAAAATACCTAAAAATCACAAAAAACATCTAAAAATTATAAAAAGACAAAAAACATCTTATTTTCTGAATTTTGGTTATTTTTCTCTATTTTTATAAATACTATATCATTCCCTTTTCTTATATTGTGTATATACTCTATTTATAAAAAACAAAAAAAATTATAAAATATAAAAGAAAATATAAAATCAGTAAATCAAAATACAGAAATATAAAGTTAAAAATAAAAAAATTAAAAACCCACAAAAAATTTGCATATTGATAGGCACTTGATCACATTCACATTTTGCACAATTTTACCTTGATCTGTCTTGCTTGCTCCCTGTGTTCGACACTCTACACACTTGCACACTATACACACTTTTGTAGAGTTATAATAAATTTTAACTCCGTATCGCTTTTCATTGCTTGATTTGCTTGTTGTGGGTTAATTGTTAATTAATTAGGGCTTCTTGCGGGTCGCCACAGCGACTTCGTCTCCGCCTTGTGTGAGACGTATTTAGACCTGCGATAAACCATAGTTATCACAACCACAGAGCTCCCCCAACAATGTTCTCCTCCTCGATTGCGACGCCAGCACCCCCCCCGCCGCTTCTCCACCACTTTCGATCGGGCACGAGGCCCGAGGCTCCCCACGCACGTGCGGAGCACGTGCGTCGGGGGAGAACGTCAGCAGGAGCACCCCGGGTTCACGTGCCTTGCACGTGTCCTCTGGGCTATTTTCAGCAAGGCCCCCGGAGTCCCTACTATCTACACTGCAGTCCAAGGGTTACGTGCATAGCACGTGACCACTTGGTGATTTTATAGAAGGGCCCCTGAAGGTTTCCACATTCACGCTTCTGCCCCCGCCGATCCAAGTCGCGTGCATCGCACGTTGCTGGGAATTTTGTAGATAGCCCCCCTCCATTATTAGTAATTACAACTAGGCCCCCCACTTTATTTATTTATTTTATTTAATTGCAGAAATACCCCTGTATTCCCCATTGATTTTAGACCTCTACATGACTTCATTTTATTATCCAAAAATAGCATGATGTTTGTCATTTAATTTTCTACAGTTTGATATTGTGGAAAATTTTGTGATTGATGGTTAATTAATAATTAATTATTTTGTAGAAAATTGCAAACTTTTCCCATTTCGTGCTCTCAAATTTGTCGTTGATTAACCGTTGCTCTAAAAATTCCCGAAAAATCACATATTGTAGAACTAATTATGCTTGACATTGTGCCCAAAAAGAATTGCATTTGCATGATAGTTTGCCCTGTAAAAATCATTTTGCATATTTCAGTGTTTGATTTTTAATAGGTATTAAATCTCACATTTCGAGCTTTAGGATTTTTTTGAGATCCATCACCTAGTGATAAATCTTAGATAATTTTATCCCTTGAAAATAAGTAGGTTTAATATTTATTGTAGTTAAATATTGAAATTCATTATGTTTGAATTTAAAAATTCATAAAAAAATCCATATTGCATCCAAAAATTTCAAAAAAATTACGTTGCATTCATTTCATCATATTTTACATCGTGGACAAGTTTCATATTTTTCGGACATCGTTTGAATGTTATTGATATTTTAGTCCCTAAAATATGGTGAATTTGCATTTTGCATCCTTTATTGCATTAAAAATTACAAAAAAAGACCACCTCGAAAACCGCATATGAATTTTGATAGACATAATTCTAGGTTGTTCCTTTGCCTCCTTGTGTTCGACCTTGGGACTTGCCCAAGTAAAATAAATATAAAACCGCATTCATTAAAATCAACAAATATTTTGTGTGGTTATTATCTTCACCGACTTCCGAAAAAGCCGCAATTAATTTAAGATCGAGTCGAGTCGTGAGAGAGCGTAGAGTCTAGGATTTTAATTTCTGCAAATTTTTAATTTCTGTAATTAATTGGTCATTTATAGCGGTGTCCGTTTAGACTCTCGCGTGTGAAAAAGACCTTGAACTCTTTCTGTGGTGTGTCGTGGCCTGTTTCACTCTTCGGTGAGGGTGGGGCCCGACTTGAGTGGCGATTAGGATAGACCTGCACATACGGCTCTCAGAGCATTTTAATTTGTAATTGTGCTCGTAGGAATTAGGCCACACTTCACTATTAATTGAGACGCACATTAGATCGTTCAATTTAACCAAATTTAACTCAATTCTTCCCCGCTAATAGAACTTTCTACTAGGTGCGATTTTTCACCGGATTGCATTCATTTAGAATAAATTTTCAATTTTTGTCTAGCATCCCACATGGAGATTGCGAGGATTCACTATAAGTCTTCTAACTGAGCATACACATAGTTTTCCGCGTGCATCGGCTTTTCCTGAATTTCTGTCTCTTATTTTGCCACATAATCTTAAAAGGAAATTGGGATTGGACGGTAGATGTATATTTGTACTCACTTAATTCCTCAGTGATTGCCTAACTAAAATTGGGATTGCTAAATATAGCCGATTTAAAATAACCCATATAATCGAGAATTTCTGCGGGAGAGCAACCCCGACCTTGGATTATTTTATTTTTTCTGAGTGAGCGAGAGACGACACTTAAGGCTAGAGCCCAAATCCGGATTTTCATATTGACTACTGATTCTGCCAAAAACGATTAGCTACTTCTCAGTTAGGATCTACGGGTAGCCGGTAAACAGTCCGGATTTCCTTAGGAGAGTGGGTGGTTTAGAGGACACTGCGTAAGGTCCGTCCTCAAGTAACGGGTAGCGTTCTACGGTCCGTACTTACACTCATACTGGCTGAAAGTAGGCACAACTAGTCGTAAGAATTCCGGACAGTCATTAAGAAAATTTCCGGCACCTAACAGCTCGCTTAATTATTTTCCAATATTGTTTTGTCACCAATTAAAATTGAAAAGATAAGAACCGAACTCTTACAGCTTCATTGTATGTGTTGGTGAATCCGGAGTTTGATTTGTGTTTGCATTGGTGTGCGTGAACCGATATCGAAGATCAAAAGCCGCACATTTGATAAAATTTCTTTTGACTATCCCGTGCAATCATCTCTCTCCTTTCTTGATTTAAACCTCATCATAGAACTCTTGTCCAAAAACTCTTACAGACACAACCCCTCATTCCTTTCAGCTCTTTCAAAAATGGCCGAACATTTATATGAAAATCCATCTGCTATACTATGAAAATGAATTTGTTTTGGTTAGGCCCAAATCAACTACATCCTCTTCTTTCAATAATCCTCCAACATTTACGGAAGATTTTCACCCGCGGATGAATTCAGCCCCCTCATTGAATTCCTACTCGAATCATCCGACCGCACATGACCACCTACCATCTTGGACTGAACCGTCTTATTCTCGATTTCTCGCCAATGAACCATTTCAAAATAAAAATACCTTTGAGTCTCATGACTGGCCGAAAAACCAAACCCAGATGGAAAGACCCGTACTTAATGATCATCAGTGTTGGATTGACCTCGACGATCAAATCCCTATTGACTAACCCGAATATCACTCATTTGATAAACATGTACATACAGAGGACCACATGGATGAGATAGACACATATGCACCCTGTATGACCCCATTATTTGAGGACGATCAATCATGACCATGGAAGTAGACTCTACTCAAACCAAGATGGCATGCCCGAATCACGGCATGTTGAGTATGAGACCTACACATTCCCGCAAAACCCTTCCACTGAGTAGCCTCCTTCCATAATTTTTGAGGAGAAATTTTCAGAAAATAATGATCATATGTTGGACATTCCAAGAAACTCTTCTCCCAGCACATACAGGAAAATGGAAGATGAAAATATTAAATTGCAAAAACACACATCGACTGCTCCAATGATTGATCATGAACAGATTTTGGAGAATGATATTTCGAGAATAAATAAAAGATTCGAATTAATGGAGGATAGGTTTCAAAAATTTGCCGACCGACTAATTTCACTCTCTGGTGGCTCGGACATAAAAATAAATGAGGAAATGATCAGATCTAAGATTGAAAATTTTGAGGATATTCAAAAACCTAGGGATGATTCTGACATCGACACTTCTGCATATTATTCCCCTAGAAATGACTATGCCTCTGACTATTACTTTGGACATCAAAGCCCTTGCTCATCTGAGGAACACACCACATCACCACACCACACAGAAAATACCAAAAAATTGGAATATTTGAAAACCACAAAAAATCGAAAATCTTGAAAAATACATAAAAATCAAAACTGAAGAAGATCTGAAGAATTTGGATCCTACTGTATGGGAAGCACTGGAAAAGAAACTGATTTTTGAACTTCCCTTTCTACAAGCCATTGAACACTTCGCCGACCTTAAAGGATTTGTAATGGGTAAATTAATTATGAAAAAGTTGGGTAGGATTAGAACAAAGACCGAGAGACATATCTTGTCAATGGCCTCCTCCTTGGTGTTGAGGAGAAAAACCAAAAGCCGCATAGTGAAGCGGTTGCCCAGATTTGACTGCGAAATCAAAGACACAATTTTCACCCATGCTCGGATTGATGACGATTCACCGATCAATATCCTCCCGACCTCATAAAAAACTCATAAAAAGTTCAAAATTAGAAAATTATTTCCAAAAAATTGCTTTCTTTTTTGCATTGTACATATTTCTTGCATTTGCATGTGTGTTTTTCAGGATAGTATTGATATTTAATCTAAGTATGGAATAAAGTTGAAGAATGGAGCTTAGTTGGATCTTAATCCACTTAATTTCAGAGGAACCTTTAAGAAATAAGGTTGAGACTTTTCAGGTCCTAGAGACTTAATTCTTTGAGTCCATAAGACTATGTTCACAAGTCATCTTGATTAGTCTAAGTAGAATATTTAACTACACATGCATGATTCTTTCAGACCGTGGCTTATCTTGGACAAGCACTCTGCACGTAGCTCTTCATGGAGGAGGTAGTGAGGAGGCAGATCTTTTGACTTGGAGTACTAGGTGGAACCTCTCATCTTCCTCTATGGAGGATTGTGCTTCTCATCCTGATCTAGTAGCATTGAGGTTTAAAGACATGATGTTGTGGGGTTGCAATATTGCTTCAAAAGATGGATAGTCTACTAGCTCAAGAAGAAAAACTCCTTATGTACATGCTGTAACTTGTATATATTTTAAAAAAAAGAGAGAAAAAATGCAGAATCTCCAAAAGTGAACAAATCTGATTGAAAAGTAAAATGCCTGTCGGAGTGTATATACAAGGATAAAGAAAAATAATAATAAGAAGAGCTTCAAAGTCAAATTTTTGTAAGCTTGCAGTTGTATGACTTGGCTACACTGGTTACCGTACATTCTTTTCTCCATCTCCTCTTCTTGAGCTGGTTGTACTTAAACTTAAAAGGGAATATCCCTGCTCCTCGAGGAAAGAGTTGCTAGACCGGAGGACTAGAGTTACCTTGTTGAGGGAGGTTGTCTCTTTGCTACTTTTGACATGGGGAGCTATATTTCACTTACATGGTACAAGTAAAGATTCATAGTCATAAGAATTTGTGTATGTAGACTTGTTCTGACCTGACTGTTGAGGAAACCTGAATAGGAGTCTTGTGGAACGTAGAGGCTGTTAGGTTTTAAATCCATTTCCCATTAAGGTTCCGCCACACTAATAATCCAAAAGTCTGACAGAGCTCCATACTATAATTTTATGAAGATAAGTTTACTACTCAATATTGTCCTAATTTCTTTATTTTTTCCTTTCTTTTTCTTTTATTCACTTATTCTCTCAAATAAGTGTTTATTAAGGGACTAGCAAAGGTAAAAAATAAGGGGATGATGAATCTGCATTTCATCATCTTTATTCATTTATTTTAGCTTAAAATCTCTTATAAAACACATGTATATAATACTAATTCCATATTATTACTAACTTGCATCTATGTGTAAATATTGTATATTAATTATTATTTTAACCTAAACTAAATAAATAAATAAATAAAAGAAAAATAAAGAAAATAAAAAGAGATTGTATGTATGTAATAGATACAGGCTGGCTCGAACCCTGAGAGAAGGTCAAGACTTGACCTGATCGACCAGGAATAAAGTAGGGGAAGATAGGGTCCTTAATCGGAAAATCCAAAAAATGTGTTGTAAATATTTTTTTGTGTATATTTGTATACTTACACTATTTTATCTTTATATAAAGTGACCTAAAACTAAATAATTTTCAAAATAAAAATTGTAAATAAAAATGTTTTCTAAATAATAAAAATAATTGCAAAATAAAATCATGTACATAATAAAATCAAACACACTTGGAAAAAGCCGTAAAGCGATAACTGAAAGACCAATTCCGGCTCCATATGAACTCGAATTAAATCAAACTCACTTCCATTGTATTCTAAATTAAATTATCTTTAAAAAATCTATGATTTCCTCATTTTTGGAGTTACGGTTGAAAAATTGATTTTCTAGGGTGGTTTGTGCAATTTTACCCTTTTTAATGTATTTATTATTTTATTTGTACATATCATATTTTAATAATTATAAATATTGTTCACTGTAATTTAAAGTAAATAAAAAATTAATTATTTTTTTAAAAATTTATTTCCTTATTTGTATGTGTGTATAATGTACATTATGTATATATGATATGTATAAAATTAACCTCTTTATATAAAAACAACAAAAAATTAGTATTATCTAATATTAATTAATTACGAAATTTTGATTTATTTATTTACTTATTTGACTTGAAAACCTACCATATATATATGATTTAATTGTGTACCTTAAATAACCACCATAAAGGTGGCTAATTAATTTTTACCAATTAAATAATTTAATTCTGAATTTCATTTTTAGTTTAATTAATTAATTAATTATATTTATTTAATTCTACTACTAACTCCCTTCCTTATATTTATTCCATACAAATTTTGAAATCCAAATGTATATTCTTTCTATATAATTGGCTCCTCCTCCCTCCTTCTCACTTGATCAATCTTTGGTAAGAGGAGCCTATTCTCTAAGAGTCATCTCGTCGCAGAAGGGTGCCTAGCCTCCGAGCCGTCCGGTGACAGCGAGTCAACCTTCGTCACGTAGCATAATTTTTAATTTTGATTCATTGTCATTTTAGACTTTAGTTGATTATTTTTTTTAAAATCAACCATCCAAAATCCATTTCCGATTCGATCCGATTTTCCACCTTTATATCTCAATCTCTACACGTTCCCGTTCTACCTCGCATAATCTATCAAATCCGACAATGTACGGTGGCCGGAGATCTGGTTCAATCTCTCATTTCCCTCAGACCTAACCCATACACATTTCTCAGTTTTATTTATTTTAATAATAGGGACCGAGCCATCGTACTTGAGTCCATCTTGATCTTGCAATAAAATAAATAAGCAATAATGATAATACAATATTTTCTATATTTTTTTCTCTAACATTTGTGTATGCAGAATTAAAAAATTTTAAAAAAAATAATTTTTCTTTCTAACATTTGTTTTGCAGGAATAAAGAAAAAGATTACAAATAAATAAATAAAATACATACATAAAAAGATTTCTGCAGTTTATGTTTAAAAAATATAAAAATAAAAGTTCTTTTCTTTCTTTTCTCTTCTGTTTTTGTTTTACAAAAAAGAAAAAATTAAAAAGAAAAAAGAAAAAAACCGCAGCAAGCGCCACCCCACCAGCCTGCTAGTGGGCGCCCGCCACCCGTCTCTGCTTAAAGACGGCCAGGGCCGCCTGCGGCTGTGGCCCGCGCCGCTCTTGACTCCCGCAGCCACCTGCGACTCTCTCGTCGGCCGCCTGTACCTGTCGCGACCGTCGCCTTCGATCCACACGCAACAGCCATGCACCCCCGTGTGAGCCGCCGCCATCCACCAGGACACCGCCTCGTCACCAGCTGTCCTCCGCATCACCCTCCGACCTCTGTTTAGCCAACGCTCCAGCCCACCGCGAGCCCCCTTAGTGCAACATCTCGATCCCTTCGTCGCATGTCCGACGCACCACAACACCCCTGCCTATCATCGACTCCATCGACCAGGAAACCACCGCATCACCCTCAATCCACCTAGAGCATCAATAGACTTCAACTACACCATGTCGCGCTGCATCCCGTTGCCAATCTCATCTATAGCCGCCTGGACACCGACGCCGCCACCCTTGTGGGAGAGAAGAAAAGGGATGGTGGCGCCCCTATTGCCCCGCCTTGAACGAAGGAGAACATGAACGAGAACCCTAGGGGCATTTTAAAAAAATGGAAAAATATCGAAGATGCCCCTGGAACTTCTGAGATTCGTAAATAAAGCCACTGCTTCCAGCCTATAACGTGCTTGACATGTGCAACTTGGGTAATTTGCAATTTTCATCCTTATTTTATTTCCTTTTATAGTTTGATGTAAAAACTTTGAATAATTGCATTTTAATCCCTGCTTCCAGATAAGTAATTTGTATGTTCTTTTCATTGAAATAAACGTTTTTATTTGTCGATATATTCTCCAAATTCAAGTTAAGTTCCTGTCACTTGTTTCTTCATATGTATAAATTTCATTACATTTTATTTTTATTTGATATTATTTAAAAATAAAAAAATTGCATATTTTCCTGTTTGAACTTTGAAAAATCAGAATATTGCTTAAAAAATATAAAAAATTAGACTAGTTCACTTTTTGTGTCTTTTATTTCTATGCAATTTTCACGCATTAATTATTTATAAAACTCAAAAAAATGTAAAATACCAAAAATCTTATAAAAATCATAAAAAATGTAGAAAAATCCAAAAAATAGTGATTTTAGTTACTATTTGTAGATAATTTCTTGTAGTTTTTAAGAAAAACATTTTCATAAATTATTACATTTATTTGTTATTTTTAAAATGAAAAAAAATAATGTTTTTTCACTGTTTGCATTTAAAAAATCCATAGAATCCATAAAAACTTAACAAATCCTAAAAAATCTAAAAATCTCTAAAAATATAAAAATAATAAATGATTCATAAAAACACAAAAAGATTTTCTTTGGATATTTTTGAGCATTTTTGTCATATTTGAAAATCCGAAATGCGAGGGTTTCATTTCTTTCGTGTATATATCATTTATTTTGAAAAAAATAATCATTTTATAAAATTAAAATTTTGCAAAATTAAAATCATAAAAAATTTGTTAATCAGAAAATAAAAATAGAAATAAAAATTTTAAATAAATTAAAAAGACAAAAATCAAAACAAAAACTAAGCTTAGTGTACATTAAGAATTTCGTTTTCTTTTAATTGATTTTTTTTCGATTAATTGAATAACCCTCGAGAATTGTAGCCACCCTGAGTTCGATCCTATCAGCTATACATGTAAATAAGTAGCAAAATCTCCTACCACATTTTCTTGTAATTATTGGCTTGAGGAATAAAAATTGTTTGTTTGTTGACATTTGTTGAGTTGCAACGATATTCCTAAATCAATAAATTAAAAACCCGTGAAAAGCGTAGTCAACAGAAACTAGAGTGGTATATAAACAATGAAGAGGGTCCTTGGAGTAGACAAGTGGTGAGGAAAGTTGTGGCCAAGTGTTGGGAAAAGAAAGAGCCAAGTGGGGTGGCCGTGAAATTTCTTTTCTTTCCTTTTCTTTTCTTTTTTACCAATATCTCCTTCTTATCTAGAATCTCTAAGTCATCCGTATTTGCACCTCGAATTTCCAATTTCAATGAATAGTAGCTCATTTCGATTGTCTTGGAATGACGATCAAAATGAGTATAATATTAATATACTTCTGATATGAGACGATTTCATAAATTGTTGAAATGCAGTTTTGATTTGCAATTAAATTTCGCAATTTTAAATGACTAAATGTGCACCGATCGACAAACGGTTGATTTTGTTGATCTCATTTTGTCAAGACGAATTTTCTGATGGTCTCGGATTGTTTGCGATTTTCAATTTTGTGTCATAGCTTTTCTGGTGACACGCATTACGATGCAATCGAATTTTGGTTGATTACGTCCGAATGAGTTTCGATCTGCAATCTACATATTGAACTGAAGTTATTCGATACTAAATGAATATTAAATGAACTTTCATACTCTTAATCGGGTCATATTTGATTTATTCGGATATGGATGTCACAAATATATAAACCTCAAAAAGAGTCTCATCCTTGGGACTTGGGTCAAGGTCACTGTGTCTTGTTTGGATTTCGCTAGGCCATAAAAACCTCAAAGGGTTTTGAACCCATAAAAACCTCAAAGGGAAAACAAACTATATTCTTTCAACATGTATATCATTAAATGGACTTGTTTCGATGATTACCTGAGAAAAGTTGAGGGTATTGTACCTGCACGTCTGCTTCCATCTCCCATGTCGTCTCTTTGACACCATGTTGGTGCCATAGCACCTTGATTAAGGAAATCTCCTTGCTGCGAAGCTTCTTCAAAGCACTGTCAAGTATGTACACTGGCCTCTCCTCGTATGTCAAGTCTGTCTCTACGTTAAGATTCTCGTAGATGATGACATACCGAGGGTCGTGTACGTACTTCCTCAGGTTGGATATATGAAAAACATAATATACAGTTGATAGGTGTGGAGGAGGGTTACTCAGTAGGACACCTTCCCTACAAGAACAATGATCTCAAACGGTCCAACATATCGCGGTTCCAACTTGCCACGAACACCAAATATCTATAATCCATTCATGAGAGACACTCATAGAAACACCGAGTCTTCTGCCTGTATTTACAAAAATTTCATCAGTATGGAAGGGTAAGTTAAATCTTTAATAAGTCATATTTGAAATAGGTTTACACAAGATGTTTAGATTACCTGAAAATCCAAGTCTCTTCTTCGACGGTCTGTATAGCTCTTCTAGCAGCTCTGTGCCATCAAAAGATTTTACCTCACAAGAACAAAACCCTTGTAGTCTCCTCCAAGAGATCTACGGAGTAAAGAGCGTGGTCACCTACCTTACGCCAACTAAGAGGCGTGTGGCATATCCTCCCATATAGGGCTTCGAATGGTGCCATGTCGATATAAGAATGATGCTTATTGTTGTACATGAACTCTACTATTGGTAGGTGGTCCTTCTAGGACCCTTTCCACTCTAGTGTACATGCACGTAACAAATCCTCAAGTGTCTGAATGGTGCGCTAGCTCTGTCCGTCGGTCTGCAGATGATATGCAGAACTTATCTTCAGCTCTGTTTGTAGTGATGATATGAACCAGTGCTAGTAGTGAGATGTAAACCTCAAATCTCTACCAAACACTACCTCACGTGTTATACCATGAAGCATGTTAATGTTTTGCACGTACAATATGGCCAACCTAGATAGAGTGTAGGTCAAGCTGACATCTATGAAATGGGCCGACTTGGTCAACATGTCAACAACAACCCAAATAGCATCATGGTCACTTGGTGTCCTTGGCAATCCAATGACGAAGTCCATATAAATACTCTCCCACTTCCACTTAGGAATCAGGACAGACTGCAATAACCCTGGTGTTCTCCTGTGCTCAACCTTGACTATCTGGCAAGCCATACATATGCTAACATGATGTGCCACATCACACTTCATCTTGTCCCACCAGAAATGTCGGCGTATATCATAGTACATTTTTGTGCTGCCAGGATGAATAGATAATCGTGAATTGTGTGCCTTATCAAGAATATCTTTGCGTAACTGCTCATCATTGGGTACAACGACCTGGTTAGCCTTCCACAAAATGGACTCTGCCACAACAAAATCATCATATTCGTCCTTGATGGCATGCATGTACCAGTCTCGAATCCAAGGATCTGATTTCTGACCTTCCACTATGTGATCACACAAACTACTTAACCGTGGAGGCATGATAGTAGATATGGATGCACTCTCCTGAGGATGCCAATCAGTCAAAGCTGCAAGCATATCCCACATGTATAGCTAGTTTGTCGTACCCTCTGCATGAGATATCCTGCTAACTGCATCAGCCATCACTTTTCCCCTACTAGGGTGGTAAGAGATAGTGCAATCGTAATCCTTCAGTAGCTCAAGCCACCTGCGATGTCTCATATTCGGTTCCTTCTGCTAAAAAATGTACTTCAGGCTCTTGTGATATGTGAAAATCTCAAAATTCACCCCTTAAAGATAGTGGCACCAGATCTTCAAGGTGAAGACAACTACCGTCAACACAAAATCATGGGTGGGTTAATTCCGCTCATGTGGCCTCAACTGACATGATGCGTAAGAAATCATGTGACCTCGCTGAATCAATACTGCTCCTAAACCTTTTCCTGAGACATCTATATAGGCTGCATAATTCTGGTACTTGAAGGAAATGCAAGATTGGGTGCGATCGTCAATCTTTCCTTCAATTTCTTGAAGGCTTGCTCACATGAGTCGTCCCAAATGAAAGAAACTCCCTTATGTGTCGATCGTATCAAGGGAAGAACAACACATGAAAACCCGTTGACAAAGCATCTATAATAGCTAGCTAATCCATGGAAACTCTAAATCATAGTGATTGTCTTAGGTTGCTCCCAAGACAGGATTGCCTCAATATTCGCAGGATCAATTAAGATACTTGCTCCATAAACAACATGCTCAAGGAATGAGACCTAGGATAACCAGAACTTGCACTTGCTCAGCTTGGCATACAACTTGTGCTCTCGTAATGTGTCCAGGACTATCTTTATATCATTTACATGATCTTATTCATTCCGATAATATATCAGCACATCATCAATGAATACCATCACAAATTTGTCCAAGTATGGACAGAAGATCGTGTTCATCATGTCCATGAATGGTGCATGGGCATTGGTGAGCTCAAATAGCATCACCACAAAGTCATAGTGCCCATATCAAATCCTGAAAGTTGTCTTCGGAATATCCGACTCTTGAATCCTCAGATGATGGTAGCCAAATCAAAGATTGATATTTGAAAAGATCCATGAAGCTGATCAAATTAGTCATCGATGCACGAAAAAGGAAAACGGTTCTTCATCGTTCTGTTGTTCAGTTGTTTGCAATCAATGCAAAATCTCGCCGATCCATCCTTCATCCTGACAAAAAGAACTAGAGCACCCCAAGGTGAAGTGCTCGGCCTCATAAAACCTAAGTCAAGTAACTCTTGAAATTATACCTTCAGTTCTCTCAACTTGGTTGGTGCCATGCGATACCATTGAGATTAATTTTGTATGAGGTAATAATGTGATCTTGAACTCAATATCGCTCTCTCTCTCTCAGGAGGTAACCACGGTAACTCATCAGAAAATACATCTGGTTAATATGATACTATTCTTATGTCTTGGAACATCAACACATGATCGAATGTCTCTCGAAAAATGCTAAATATGAATCGCATCCCTGATCAACAAGTCTCTGAGCTCTCAACACTGAGATGTACTCCATTTTGGAGTCGTGTAATGTACCCTCAAAGGTGAACTCTGGTAAATCTGGAATCCTGAAGACAACCATCTTCCTAAAGCAATCAATAAGAGCATGATGCGCAGATCACCAATCCATGCCCAAAATCAAGTCAAACTCATCAAGCTATAGTAGCAAACAATCTGCGATCATCTCGTGACCTCCAATCATCATTGGTAAGTCTCTAACAATCAGTGAAATAACGAATAATTGACCACCTGACCCATGGGTGTAGTAAGGAGGATATAGGGCCTCTGCAACTCTACCCAGTGAAACTAGTAATCTTGAAACAAAAAAGGAATTCGTCGCTCCAAAATCAAACAAAACATTGAAGGTCAGCTCAGGATTGAGACCATACCTTTCACTACAATAGCTGATGATCGTGCATGCTCCTCGGTAACTGCATGTAACTATCCCTACCTAGCTGGCACAATACTCGAACCGACCATGCTTTGTGTCTATCTCGGCAGCCTCCCTTGATGAATCTCCATTTCATCACCTTTATTCTATCATTTTGACCTTAAAAACCCTAATTAATGCATGTAAATACCCTTTATTTACACCATTAACATTCATTCTTTGTTATATAAAATATTGTATAAAAAACTATTTTTAATGCCAAAATTATAGAATAAAGAAAAGAATAAAATACCAAAGGTATTTTATGACCCTAAACACAGATACCTAGGCATCTGTATGACTTGGTCGATAAGGAATAAAGTAGGGGGAGATAAGGGCCATAAATCACCAATAATTTCCATTCTTTTATTTATCATTTATTCATTTTTGGGACCTATTTTATTTTCCACTTTTTACACCATAAATAAACTTTGTATATGAAAATTGTAGATAAAAATGTCTAGAAAAGTACAAAAATTTATTTCATACAAAAATAATATACAGTGTACATTTTACACACAAAATAAAATCCCCAAACTCAAACTTCACAGATCCATATCTCTCAAATAAAAACTCAAAATGTATCAAAATCACCTTTAATTTATATAAATTTTAATAATCTATTTAATGAAAGTGGTTTCATAGTTTTTGGAGTTAAGGTGTGGAAGTTAGGGTTTGGACCCTTATTGTACAATATACATGAATAAAATATTCATTTTATTTCTTTATTATTTTTATATTTTTATATTCTTATAATTTTGTAAATATTATTTATATCATATATACATATTAAAACCAAAATAAAATCATAAAGATAAATATCAAAATAAAATACAAAAATACATAGATGAATATACTTTACATATACCTATATAATATACACATATATTTATTTAAGTGTATATATTACATCAGAAAAATAAAGTAAAAATATATTTAAGTTTATAAAATAAAGTTATAAATATATAAAATACTAAAATAAAATAATAAAATCAAAAATACAAAATAAAATCGGTAATACATAGGTAAATATACATATAATTAAGCTCTAAAAACTAACTTGTAATAATAAGATCTAAAAAATAAATAAGAATAAGAATAAAATAATACAAAAAAATAAGAAACAAGTTTTATTTTATAACTTTATTTTAATAAAATCGTTAACTATTTATTATACATTTTATATAATTTCGAGCTAGGTTTAACCTGGTTGGTCCACGTGGACCAACCACGTTGCGTCTTGAGTTGACCCACGGTCAACTCCTTTGACTTGCTGTCAGACCTACGTTTGACCCGACTTTCTATCTTTTTCTTTGATCAATGCATTCATCGATTCAGTTCGATTCCTTCTGAGTTTCTCTTCCTCGATCATTGTACATACCTGTGGGTATGATTTCTTGGCTAATGGGCCACAGAATCACATCCCTCATCTCTATCTTCCCATCGCTCCACCTCGATGTAGATAACCCTTCATCCAAGTTCCTTTTGATTTGTAACTGCTTTTTGCCATTGTCTCGACCTCCTTCTTCGAGCTCTGGATCAAGGGTCATGACAAGATCCTCTCCAGCTCCTTGGGAGCGAGCTCAGGCGGGCATTAGGCGTCTTCCACCCACCTCTGGTGGAGCACCACCGCGAGGTCGATCTCCTGGTCTTGGCAAGTTGAGGTAATATCTTTTCTTCTTTTTTCTAGCTTAGATTAACCCTAGGTTTGATGCTTGCTTTAGTTTTATCTTTTAATCGTGTTAATTGGATGCAAATCGCCTCTTCGTAGTTCGTAGGAGCTCGTCTCCGACAAACCATCCACAATATAACCCCGACTCGCCATCGCCACCATTTCTTTCCCCTACGTTTCCCTTACATCCCAACATATTCCATTCAACCTGCTCCTTCCTGGAGTAGGATCTCGGAGCTCCACTTCATCCCATTGTCGGAGCTGTCGCCTTCACGCTTCGCTCGGCTCCCATTCCCCTCCGATAGGGTCGAGGCAGTTTGCCCTCAACCCTGGTGTGCTTCTTGTGCAGGAACGAAGACCAAAGAACCGCTGGGGGTGATTTTGACCCCCATCGAAGGTACCTGGAGCTCCACACCTTCCCCGACTTCGTGGAAGAGCTCTAGTGAACCTTGAGGCTTTTTGCACCGTCCGATCGATGATGAATCTCGGATTCATCACTCTAAGTCTCATTAATAAAGCTCAGATCCCTCAAAATCATCAGCATTTCTGCATTTATTCTGCATAATTATCATTCATGCATGTTTTCATAAGAATTGCATTTTAGCACTAATTTCTGCACAAAATAAGAAGCCAAAAATCTCAGCCAAAATTAACCTGTAAATAGCCTAACTTCTAGGATTTTTAACTAATTCATGCTAACTCCGAATAACCCCAAAACCACCTCCACTGTGTACATATCACTAACAAGAATAAATGAAAAATATAAAAAATCACTAACCCAAATAAGTAGACCAAAAATCTAAACCCTAGTTTCATGATTTCAGGACTAAAAATATCATATCTTCCTCATACAGTGTCCTTTTAATCCTACTCACTTTTGAACTAATGTACATTCAATTATCTTCAAAACATAACCAAGTTCAAGTGATTCGGAACTCATATGTGAAAGTTGGGTTTTGGGCCTCTTTTGTACATTTTGTATTTTAGCAAATTTGACCTATTATTTTATGTACATATTTAACCTATTTTAGTTTGTTTATTTTTCATTTGTTTTCTTTGATAAAAGTTTTATTAAAATGCACAAAAATCGAAATCCAAATTAAGCTTGAATTCAAAGAAACAAATTGAGTCCGAGTCTTCACTAACTACTTGTACAAAATTAATCTTTTTCATATTTTATTTTATTTCTTCTTTTTCTTAATTAATAAAAACAAAAAACAATAGATTATTGTGTAATTATTTATCTTTGATTTTACCATTTTTTTTTCAGATTTTTATCTAGTTTAAAAATGACATAAAAATTATAAAACCCAAAAATCAAGGTATTCTATGTACATGGGATACTCCAAAAATTCACTTTGTGCATTTGATCGACTTTGATTTTGATGTATTCATGAAAGTTGTAGATCTCATCGAGACGAGCAATTCTGGTGAAAATACTTTTTCGATCCGAGGCCGTTTGCTATTTCTTTTGTATTCTACAAAGGTTTTAATCTTCGATTTTTGTGGTGATGACATGTGGCAACTCCTGGAGCCGCCACATGTCAGCCATTTTTGGCATTATTTATTATTCATTTTTTATAATAAAATTATAATAGCCGCATGTGCGGGGCACGTGCCTCCCTCGCACGTGCCCAGCACGTGCACCGCTCCACTTTCTTTTAACCGCCACACGTCATCACTGGGACCGTCCGATCTCGGCCGATCGGATGGCCCAGGGCTCATCTCCTACCTCAGATCTGCCTTTCCCAATCAGGCGTGCAGCACCCCCGATGAAATCGCCGCCGACTGTCGTATCCCTTCGATTTCGCCTCCGCCCGCTAATCTCGCCATCACCTGACCCCTCCGATCTCATCGAATCCTCGTCCGATACCGTCGCATCTCGTCGATACTCGATTTCCGCAAGTCCCCAGATCACAACGCCAACCGCCCCACCTTTCCTCTTCCGGCGCACCACCTCCCGCTATAAAAGCTTCACCACCCCTCAACTTCGAACCATCCGCCGATAGCCCTCGACTCCAAGCCTCACCGGTGGTGACAGCCCGGCAAGCTTCATCTTCGCTACGAGATCCGGCCACACCACCCCGTAGCCGTTGCAGCAGTGACTCCTCGCCGCCTTGCTGCCAAGCTCCGGTCTACCCGTTGAGCCACCAACGACCATCTTCTCCGTCAAGCCATCGACCACCATCAAACGACTCTCCTCCGACTCCATCGACTTCATCGTTCTCCGACAACCATCTCCCGCAGATCTCCAGGAAGTATCATCATCTTCTTCGACGTGCGCCACTGCCACCGACTCGATCGTCTTCAACACCTCCATAAGATTCAAGCTCCGACGCCGCACAAACCCAAGCTCCAGCCCACCAACCGCAAGGGGCTTCCGCCGGTCCCTCGTCGCTTCGAGCCGCCACCGCGCCTAGGGTCCATCCAGAAGCCCTCCTCCGCCTTTCACTCCACCGCCTGGGCTGGGCTCAGCCCCGCTGTCCTTCGCTCCACCGCAGGGCCGGGCGTGACACCTGAGACCCCCCGCACACGTGCGAGACACGTGCGTCTCGGGGGTGGGGGGGGTGGGACGTCAGCAATACGCCAGTACTCAGGGGTCACGTGCGGCGCACGTGACCTGCTGGGACATTTGCGAAAGGCCCCCTGGAACTTCTTCATATTTACATATCAACACGTGCCCCTCTGGAAATTTTACAGAAGAGCCCCCTCAATTTGTGGTAATTACATCTAGGTCCCCCACTGTTCATTTTCATTTATTTATTTTAATTATTTATTGCAGTTATACCCATGTATTCCCCATTGAGTTTAAACCTCTACATGACATTGTTTTATTTATCCAAAAATAGCATTGTGTTTCTGAATTAATTCTCTACACTTTGACATATTGTGGACATTTTTACGATCATTGGTTAATTAAAAATAATTAATTATTTTGTGGGAAAATTACATATTTTTTTCATCTTGTGCTCTGAAATTTGCCATTGATTAACCATTGCTCTAAAAATTCCCAAACAAATCACATATTGTAGAATTAATTGTTCTCGACATTGTGCCCAAAAAGAATCGCATTTGCATACATAAATTGCCCTGTAAAAATCATTTTGCATATTTCAGTATTAGATTTTTAATACGTATTAAATCTCACATTTTCGAGCTTTAGGATATTTCTGAGATCCATCACCTAGTGATAGATCTTAGATAATTTTATCCCTTGAAAATAAATAGGTTTAATATTTATTAAAATTAAATATTGAAATTCATTTTGTTTGCATTTAAAAATTCATAAAAAATCCATATTGCATCTAAAATTCCAAAAAAATTACAATGCATTCATTTCATCATATTTTGCATTGTGGCCAAGTTTCATATTTCCGGACATTGTTTGAATGTAATAGACATTTTAGTCCCTAAAATAAGTCGAATTTGCATTTTGCATCCTTTATTGCATTAAAAATTACAAAAAAAAAGACCGCCTCGAAAACCGTGCACGAATTTTAATAGACATAAGTCTAGGTTGTTCTTTTGCCTCCTTGTATTCGACCTTGGGACTTCCCAAGTAAAATAAACATAAAACCGCATTCATTAAAATCGACAAATATTTTGTGTGGTTATTTTCATGACCGATTCTAATTGTCACCTACAACGAAACGACAAATAATCATTTTTTTAGCACGAACGATAAATAAACACATCTTCTTAACATAACGAGTTTTCGGATTCGTCATATGGGACCGTTGACGGGGAGGCAAACAGCTTAGTTTTGTGTTTTTGAAAATTTTCGATCGGTTTTACGCATTCGGGTAGTCTAACCCTCGAATTTTTCATTGTAAATTCCATTTTTTCCCTGCATTTATTTTATTTTATTTTCAGCATTTATTTCTCTTATTTTACTTTTGATTTATTTTTGAGTCACTCTCTTACATTTTCTCTCTTATTTTTCTTGCGAGGTACTCGACGTACATGTAGCGGTTTTTCAAGAAACCGAAGCATCTTCAAGGACTTCCGAAAAATCCGCAATTAATTTAAGGCCGAGTCAAGTCATGAAAGTGCATAGAGTCTAGGTTTTTAATTTCTGCAAATTTTTAATTTTTGTAATTTAATTACTCATTTACAGCGGTGTCCGTTTGGACTCTCGCGCGTGTGAAAAGACCTTGACTCTTTCTGTGGTGTGTTGTGGCCTATTTCACTCTCCGGTGAGGGTGGGGCCTGACTTGAGTGGCGATTAGGATAGATCTGCACATACGGCTCTCAAAGCATTTTAATTTTTGATTGTGGGAAGTGGGCCACACTTCACATTAATCAAGACACACATAGATCGTTCAACTTAGCCAAATTCAACTCAATTCTTTCCCGCTAATAGAACTTTCTGCTAGGTGCGGTTTTTCATCGGCTTGCAATTCATTTATAATAAATTTTAAATTTCTGTCTAGCATCCCACATGGAGATTATGAGGATTCACTGTAAGTCTTCTAACTGAGTATACATCATTGTTTTCGCGTGCATCGGCTTTTCCCGAATTTCTCCCTCTTGTTTTGTCACATAATTTCAAAAGGAAATTAGGACTTGACAGTAGATGTATATTTGTGCTCACTTAATTCTTCAGTGATCGCCTAATTAAAATTGGGACTGCTAAATATAGCCGATTTAAAATAACCCATAAAATCGAGAATTTTCGCGGGAGAGCAACCCCGACTTGGATTATTTTATTTTTTCTGAGTGAGCAAGAGACGACACTTAAGTCTAGAGCCCAAATTCGGATTTTCATATTGACTATTGATTCTGCCAAAAACGATTAGCTACTTCTCGGTGAGGATCTACGGGTAGCCGGTAAACGGTATGAATTTCCTTAGCAGAGTGGGTGGTTTAGAGGACACTGCGTGAGGCTCCGTACTTAAGTAACGGGTAGTCGTTCTACATTCTGTACTTACTCCCATACTGGCTGAAAGTAGGTGCAACTAATGTTAAGAATTTGGGCCAGTCATTACGAAAATTTCAACACCTAACAGCTCGTTAAATTCTTTCCAAGATTGTCTTATCACCAACTAAAAATTGAAAAAGATAATAGCTGAACTCTTACGGCTTCATTGTGTGAGTTGGTGAACCTTGGGTTTGATTTATGTTTGCATTGGTGTGCTGAACCGATTTCGAAGATCAATAGCCGCACCTTTGATAAAATTTCTTTTGACTATCCCATGTAATCATCTCTCTCCTTTCTTGATTTAAACATCATCATGGAACTTTTTCCAGATCATAAAAATCAATTCGTCTCGAACAAACCCGATCCCTCATTCATTTTAGCTCTTTTAAAAATGGCCGAACATTTATCCGAGAATCCATCAGTGCTATACTATGAAAATGAATTTGTATCGGTTAGACCCAAAACACCTCCTCCAACTTCAACAGGAGACTCTTAACCACCAACACTCTCTACAAATCTGATCTGCTTGATGAATAACAACCCTTTGTATTCGGACCATACAAACCAACAACCGATTGAGGTTTCCACTTCTTCATACATCAGTCCACTCTACTCTGATCATACAATTCATCCTTCATATTCGGTAAATGTCAATCCATCATTCATGGGAGATGATAACCACATGATCGAATTGAACATTTCTTCACCTCTTCCATCGACCCTACCCTGGAACACCATGAACAATCATCATCTTGGATTGACCATGACAACCCCCTCTTCAGACATGATACTCATACAGAGGATTGGACAGATAACATAGAAACACATCAACCTTGTATGCTGACTCCACAATATCAAGGTCCGACCAGTCATAATCAAAGGATTGAACTCTACTCGGACCAACTCCGCATACCCAGACCATATGAGCAGCCGCCTTCAATAATTATTGAGGAGATATTTTCAGAAAATGATGATCATATATCAGATGTTTCAAGAGACTCCTCTCCTAGTACATATAGGAAAATGGAAGAGGAAATTCAATTACAAAAACACACCCCAACTGCTCCCATGATTGGTCATGAAAAGATTTTGGAGGATATTTTGAGGATGAATAAGAAATTTGATTTAATGGAGGATAGATTTCGAGAATTTGCCGATCGATTAATTTCAATCTCTGGTATCTCGGATATAAAAATGAATGAGGAAATGATTGGATCTAAGATTGAAAATTTTGAGGATATTCAGGAATCTGGGGACGATTCTGACAGTGTCACTTCTGCATATTATTCCCCTAGAAATGATTATGCCTCTGACTCCCACTCTGAACATCAGAACCCCTGCTCATCTGAGGAACACACCACATCACCCCACCACACAGAAAATACCAAAAAATGGGAATATTCAAAAACACCAAAAAATCGAAAATCCAGAAAATTTCATAAAAAATGAGACTGAAGAAGATCTGAGGAATTTGGATCATGCTGTACGGGAAGCATTGGAGGAGAAATTAATTTTTGAACTTCCCTTTCTAAAGGCCATTGAACACTTCCCCGACCTTAAAGGAGTTGTAATGGATAAATTAATGATCAAAAAGTCGGGCAGGATACAGACAAAGACTGAAAGACATATCTTGTCAATGGCCCCCTCCTTGGTGTTGAGGAGAAAAATGAAGAACTGCATAGTGAAGCGGTTGCCCAGGTTTGACTGCATAATCAAAGATACAATTTTCACCCATGCTCGGATTGATGACGATTCACCGATCAATATCCTCCTGACCTCTGTTTTTCACGAACTCAAACTCGGACCGATTCCGAAGATACGAGAGATTGTTCAATTGGATGACCGATCGATAAAGCGGCTGAGAGGAATCATTTCTGTCATCATGAAATTCCAAGGTGCTCCGCTCAAAGTAGAATTCATGATCATTGATATTGAGCATCAAGGAGAATTCACCCAGTCTTCAATTATTCTCAGAAAGCCATTCTTAGCATTGGCTAAGGCAATTATTGATTGTGAGACTCGGGAAATCAATTTCACAGCATTGGAAGCACTTCGATCTGGCCCAATCTTTGAGGAATCACGATTTTCTGAGGTAACCCATGAAGTCCCCGACAGCCGTAACCATGAAACGATAGAAGAGCCTTACCCCACTGCTATACCTGAGATGGCGGTTGTTGATGAGACTATTGGTTCAGCGAATCTCCCCCCTGCCCCATTCCCAGCTGCACCCACCATGGAGAATCGAGTATATGAATCATATGATCCGGAGACTTATGCATGGGCACACCCTGGGTCAACCTATTCTGACTACATGGATCCCATCAACTTGATACAGGAATGCTCCAATGTCAAATCAATTGATAATGAACATCTAGATACTCTTCCCAGTATTTCAATTCCCGCGGATCTCAAAATAGACAAATCCTTTTTCTATGATCCTGAGACATATGCATGGTCGCACCCTGGAGCAACCTTCTCTGAATACCTTGACCAAATCATCCCAAATTGAGAGTGCACCAACATTCAGAAGATTAAGAACAAACACGCAGGTCGAACACCGACCAAGGAGAAGAATTCCAATGGTTATTCATATGGATACTCAAGTGAACCGACACCTTCACGAAGCAAGAAAAAGAGAGTCACTTTTGACCTTTCGGAAGAGGAATCAACTGATGATCCCTCATCAGGTCCGGATTAGGTAATCTACATGAGTGAAGTCTGTTCGGCAGCTTTAAAACCATATCTTCACAAGGATCCAAAATTCGACTCTCGTTGGACAACTCCCGTTCTTAACTACTATTCATCCAAAGCAGATGCTCCTGCCCTCTTCAAGTACACTAGAATTATTTCTTATGAGCTGGCTGAGACCGGTGCTTCCGAGTATTCATCCGAGGAAAAACCGCTTGACCCCAATAAGGAACGAATTCTGAGAAACAATTGAAGAAATAAAAAGACATGAATATTTGGAGTATGTCCACTTTTGAATACTACTCCTCTGAGGATAATTTCGATGATGGATATCTTTCATCTGACTCAAACACTTCATCCACTATCCATCATGCTTTTTCTGAGGATGACACTGATAATAGTTGGGAATCATATGCCTCATCTCTGTCTCATCATTACGATCTCCCACCACAAGCTCACATGAAGGTCAGCCGAAAACCGCCTTAATCATCGGCTACCCACCCTCCCTCCTGACCACATCGGTCTCCTTGTACAGCTTCTTCCTCTACCTAGGCCAATGCCTAAGTATAGGGGGAGACCGATGCCATCTGTAGATACCATCCTTCTCCTATCTCCCGATCTCTCCATTTCCACCCTTCTGTTATACTTAGGCTGACCAAAGCCTAAGTATAGGGGGAACCGATGCCCATCTGTTTATACTCTCCTCATTCACATACCCCGATCACTTCATTTTTTCCGCTCTTCTTCTATACTTAGACTGTTCACAGTCTAAGTATAGGGGGGTGGTTCTGTAAATCTTGTTCTTTTTCTTTTACTTTTTCACTCTCTTACGTTAGCCCGAGCTATGTCTTCTTTTTTTACGCTTCTTGTGCTCTGAGGACACAGCACTCGCTAAGTATAGGGGGTCTGCATATATACTTTGTATATATTTTACCCATATCTCCTACTTGCGTGTAAGTCTATATGTATTTACAGTATGGGTAACTAACTTGAAAAAAAACAAAACAACAAAATAACAAAAATAAAGAAAAAAGAAAAAGAGTTTTGCTACTAACACTAACTGTGCCCAATTTTTTTTGAAAAAATGGCTTCTTATTCATTTTTGCATTAAAAATACCAAAAATCCCTTGCATAAAAAAATTACAAAAAAGAAAAAAAATATATCTGCATTTTACACACCTACACTTCATCCAACATCGCATTCATTCGCATGAAAAGTCATTGGGTTCTGAACCGAGTTGTGAGCAGAAACCGAGAATTGTCTGGACTTGACCTTAATCCACCTAATTTCATAGGAACTTCACCGAGAAGTAGGATTTTAGAAACTTCAGGTCTTTGACTTAATTCTTTAAGTTCCACATGAAAATGTGCAGTGTTTGACTCTTAGTGTCTAACATGATCTCTTCATTCTGGGTAAAACTCTGGAATAGGGAATTAATTTGTACTCTCACACTATGCACTTAGCTCAACTCAGACGGGATGTTGGAACACTGTGTGAGTTTCTTTTCTGGTAGCGTGGAAATCTAAAGCTCGGAGTACGGGTTGAAATAAAGCTTCAGAAAAGGGATGGACGGGTGGGCATAATTTTTTTGAAGACCCCAAAAAATGTACGGAAATAAAAAGATTCTATATCCGTCGGGGTACAACAAGATCCAAGCAGAACCACCAAAAATTCCAAATACAAAGAAGCCACTATCAAATAAAAATCTGACCAAAAAGGTCCAAGCTTCAAAGAAAAAACCTGCAGATCTTGGTGGAGACTCAGCTACATTGGCCAGCTTCACACGGACAGGTGACTACACTGGCCACCCTCCAATTCTTTTCTCTTTCTTCTAACTTCTCCCCCAATTCGATTGTGAACACAACGCGACAAACCTTAGAAGGAAATACCTCATTCCCCGAGGACGAGTTACTGGAGAGGAGAGAATCATGGTAGTCCGGCATTCTGGATGGGAAGAGCTAAAACCTTTCACACACATGAGTCGATTGTTCAATGTTCATTGGGTATATTTTGGGAAGAGGATTGATCTAAGATGACTTCTGAGCCGAAACTGTATCAATGATGTGTATAACTTGAAGGCTGTTAATTTTAAAATTCTAAGTCACACAGAAGTTCCGACACATAAATAATCCAAAGGTCGAGTTTAGTTTCACTTTCACCTTCAGTTCATGATCTTGGTATGGAACCCAATCTCATTTCACCTCAAGGCGTTTCTTTTTGATGCTCAGGGACGAGCATGGTTTAAGTATAGTGGGATGATGAATCGCGGATTCATCACTCTAAATCTCATTTATTAAGCTCAAATCCCTCAAAATCAACAGCATTTCTGCATCTATTCAGCATAATTAGCATTCATACATGTTTTAATAAGAATTGCATTTTAGCATGAATTTATGCACAAAATAAGAAGCCAAAAATCCAAGCCAAAAATGACATGTAAATAGCATAACTTCCCTAATTTTTAACCAATTCATGCTAACTCCGAATAACCCAAAACTACCTCCACTGTGTTCATATCACTAACAAGAATAATTGAAAAATACAAAAAAATCACTAACCCAAATAAGTGGACCAAAAACCAAACCCTAGTTTCAAGATTTCGGGACTAAAAACCTTATATCTTCCTCATCCAGTGTCCATTTTAATCCTACTCACTTTTGAACTAATGTACATTCAATTCCCTTCAAAACAAGACCAAGTTCAAGTAAATCAGAGCTCATATGTGAAAGTTGGGTTTTGGGCCTCTTTTGTACATTTTGTATTTTAGCAGTTTTGACCTATTATTTTATGTACAAATTTAACCTATTTTAGATTATTTATTTTTCATTTATATTCTTTGATGAAAGTTTTATTAAAATGCGCAAAAATCAAAATCCAAATTGAGCTTGAAATTAAAGAAACAAATTGAGTCCGGGTCTTCACTAACCAACTATACAAAATTGGTCTTTTCATATTTTATTTGATTTTTTCTTTTTATTAATTATTAAAAATCCAAAAAAAATTAGATTAATGTGTAAATATTTATCTTTGATTTTACCATATTTTTTCCGGATTTTTATCTGATTTAAAAATGACAAAAAATTTATAAAACCCAAAAATCAAGGTATTCTATTTACATGGGATACCCCAAAAAATCACTTTGTGCATTTGATCGATTTTGGTTTTGATGTCTTCATAAAAGTTGTAGATCTCATCGAGAGGAACAATTGTCGTGAAGAAACTTTTTTGATTCGAGGCTGTTTGCTATTTATTTTTAATTTTACAAAGTATTTATTTTCGGATTTTTGTGGTGCTGGCACGTGGCAGCTCCTGGAGCCGCAACATGCCAGCCATTTTTAGCATTATTATTAATTCGTTTTTATAAAAAAAAATATAAAATTAAAATAAAAAAATCCCGCACGTGCAACGCACGTGCACCACTTCCCTTTATCCCTTCACTACCACATGGCAACCGCTTGGCCATCCAATCTCGACTGATCGGACGGGCCCTGGCGGTCGTCTTCCTCCTCCGTCTCCTTGCCAGAACAGGCGGCGCTGCCTCCCCCAAATCTCACGCCGCCACCGCCTATCCCCAGAAATCTCCGCCGTATCCCCTGATCCCCTCCGATCCAATCTCGCTCCCAGTCCAAATCCTCGTCCGAATCGACGCATCTCCATCACAAATCCCCTTCCGCAATATCCGACGAACCACCCAAAACAAATCGCCCGACCGCAACTTTCCTTCTCCGACGACCTATCCCTCGCCCTATTTAAGCTCCTCGCCCTCCGTCTAAACCTTCATCCGCTGATTGCACAAGGAACGAGGTGGGCGACGAGGTGACAGGTCGTCGCCTCCCTCTTCCTCGGCGAGGTCCGGTGGCTGGGCCCTGACGAGTCGCTAGATACGGTGTTTAATTTGGTCAAGTTGTAGCACGTGTACTTAGCGATTCAGTCAGAACCGAGAGAAGATCTCCGTGAAGAGTGTCTCGGCTTAATTTATATCCCGGGCAAGTCCGGGGTTGAACTCAGGGAGGCAAAGGAACAACTTGGGTTTTAATTCAAAAAACTTAGGATCTAGATATCCAAACGGTATTTTTTAGATTTTTTTAATGCAAAAACCAAAGCAAATGCAAATGCGGCGGAATTAATACACTAAGAGAGCATACAACTTAGCCAAATTAATTTGAATAGAAAATAAGTCCAATTTAGCAAAGTTATATTTTTCCTAGAATACTAATCCAGAGATAAAAACAAAACATATTTTTTTGGAATTTTAGGACTTAAAATGCAATAAATAAAAATGCACACTTTTTATGGGTTTTTCGCAATTTATCACACAAACAGAAAGCAAAAATTATGAAAAAAATTACTGGAACTAAACCATGATGCAAGGAGACTACAGTAATGTTTTTAGAATTTTTTGACAAGTTATGAATTTTTTATGTATTTTTTAGTGAAATCAGAGTGACAGCGAGTAAATAATTTCTAATAAATCCACATTATAAAATTAAGCAGAATGCGAATTATCCCAAAAAGATATTTTCATGTAGAATCCAGAGAATTGAAATTTCGCAAAAAGGATATACGTGGATTCAATAAAAATCATATACTAAAATCACTCTACGATTTATTTCAAGCACAAAATAACTCCAATTTGGTTGAAATTTGGATAGAAAATTAATCACATATTAAGGCATCACATATATTTTTTGTGGAATTTTTAGAGCAACTATGTGTGAGATATAATTTTAAGAGCACAGAATGGGTAAAATATGCTAAATTTCAGTTAAACAATTTTAATTAATTACCCAACTAGCATAAAAATACAAATAAATGGTCAAAATGTAGGCAATTAGTTGCTCGTCACAATGGTATTTTTCTTTGAATAAAATGACACCAAAATGAAGTCCAAATTAACAAGAGAATACAGGGGTGTCTTTGCAAACTAGAAATAAAGAATTACAACAGAAAACATGAACAGGGACTGAAATGTAATTACAAAAACTTAAGAAATAAAAGAAGCAATTTTTACAATAAAATAAAGAAAAAAATGGAAGAGGACCTTTCTTCTACCTTTGGCTTCGCAGGTGAAGAACCCAAAGGAGAATTCGTCGACGGCGGCGTCGCGGCCACGCGCGGCCGCGAAGAGGAGGATCGGGCGGTGCGAGGGTCGCGCGTGGAGGACGAGGTGGGCGGCACGCGTGGCTGGCGAGGGAGAGAAGGGGGCGGTGGCGGAAGTTGGAAGCTGGTGGCGCAAGCAGGTTGGCGGAGGGAGGCGGCGAGCGGGCGGAGGTCGCGGGCGGCTGGGTGCGGCGCCGCTCGCGTGGCTGCGCCGACGCGAGGAGGGCGGTTGGAGGCGGCCGACGGCGCTGCCGCCATTGGGCTGTGGAGGCGCCGCTGCTCCTTGCTTCGTCTTTTTTTTTTAATTTTTGTTATGTTTTGATTTTTTTTTAAAAAAGAAACTGTTGTGCTATTTTTTTTACTTTTTTTTGCTGCTGTAATAAACAACAAAAAAAACCTTTTTTTTGTTTTAAACTTTTTTATCTTTTTTTTTAATTTTCTTTAGAAATGAAATATATACACACAAAAAGGGGTAAAATGGTAGTGAGAATATCAGTTGGTGGTGGTAATGATATGGAAAAAAAACTATTGTGGTGATGATTTGTGGAGTAAAACAAATGAAGGATGGTGGTGGTGATATGATGGATTAAAAAAATTACAAAGATAAAAATAAAGACAAGATGAACTAAAATTACCTACGATGAACGCGTGCACCTATGGAGTGCTCTCGTGAGCACGGTCTTCGCTCGAATCGCCGGCGTGCGATGAGCTCGAGCAGCGCGCGGTTGCGGCTGCGATGTTGGCCAAAAAAATCAACGGATCACACCGGAGAGAGGGCCGTCGTTGCTCGACCGCGGTTGCATCGCTGTCACCGATTCAACTCAGGGAACTAGGCTCTCCTCACATAAAGATGGATCAAAGGCAAAAATGAGGAGAATGACATGTATATAAAGAGAATGGGATGAGAGGTTATTAAAGTGGTGGGGTTGAATGGGAGGTTGATTTATTAATGGAGTTGAATGGGAAGTTGGGAAAAAATGGTGGAATAATGGAGTTGAATAGGTGGTTATTGTAGAGAATAGAAATTAAATAATAAATAAATAAATAAATAAAGTTGTCTACTTTAAATACAATAAAATAAAAAGAGAAGAGAAATAGTGGAGAATTTACAAAAGAAGACAAAACACCATGTACATTTTTTTTACTTTTCTAATATGTAATTTTTTGTCTTTTTAATAAGAGATATTTACAACGAAAAAATACAATAAAATAGTATAATTAAAATACAACACAAGTATGATTTTTTTGTATTTTTAATAATTAAGAAAGATATAATAAAAAAATGAAGAAAGTATGAATATATACATAATGTACAATGTACATCTAGGTCCCAAAACCCAGCTTTTGCAAATGAGCTCCGATTTTAATGAAACCACTTCCGTTGGATAGATAATTTTCTAACTTGAACTTTAAAAGTGAGTTTGGTGAATTTGGAGTTCATACGGAGCGGGAATTTAGCTTGGAAGTTGGTCTTTACGGCTTTTTCCCATTGGGATCTAGGAGCATTTATTTAAGGTAAATTTGTTTTGTATTTTTGTATTTTTATATACATTATTATGAACAAGTTAGAGAAAGAATTAGCCAAAAAGGAGTTGAAATGAAATTATTAAAAATCCATGAAGTTTTGAGCTATTTACAAGTATAAAACTCCTTTATTTTTGCGGCTTTTTTTATGTTAATTTATTTTATACAATCCAATATACAATAATTAGTGTGTTTTATTTACAAGAGTTATTTTATTAATTTATTGATTTTATGGACATTTATAAGGGAATTTACTTGTGGATTTTGCTAAGATCAAGATATTGAGATGATGAATCGTGGATTCATCACCCCCCTATACTTAAACTTTGCTAGTCCTCGAGCAAATAAAGAATGAATAAGTTTGGTTAACCCCTGACTGTGCATGTGAATACAAGACTTGATCCGTTCAAGAACTCTCGGTTTTAGAGATCCTAAAATTCTAAGCTGAACCAAGCTCTAGTCAAAAGGTACCCAATTTCCCTAATTATCAGACTCTCTTTGTATACGTATATATAAGGGATATGACTTTAAGTGTTGACCGCAGTTACAAGAGTAGAGTCACAACGTCACCCAAGGTTCCAGTCCAAGAGACTCTCCTATGGACCCGATCCTCAACACTAGGGAATAAATCATTTCTTGCATCCAATCCACCGTCTCTTTAGTTGTCAGACTTTGAAAGTGTAGATGGAAGGCCAGTTGATGGAGGGCATAGGATTGTGTCATTTCTTCTCTCCCTCTCATTGGAACAAGGATCCTCTCAAGTGCCTTATTACGCAACGCATTTTTTTGGTGTTGATCAGTGCGTCCGTCAAGAGAAGTTGGAGCCGTCTGCACTTGTTTTCCTGGGAGTACACCGGGGTGTGCCTTTTTTGAGTACCTATCGTACCTTCTACACCCAGACTTTAGCATTTACGATGCAGAGCCCTTTTTTGGTGCAAGCCCGACTCCTGGTCCTAATAGCGGTGGTCCAAGTGGACACTTTGAAATGGTTGGGAGCGCTTGCCTTTGGTGGAAGCTCTTTTGATAATTGACTTTGTGGAATGAGAGCTTTTCTTTGACATTTCATTGTTTTGTAGTATTTGTGGCTAGCTCCACTGCTTTTACCAAGAGTTGGCACACACTGATCAACATTTTTTTTATTTTATCACACCCTGACACATAGGTAAATATCAAGAGATAGTACAAGAACCATGTTCTCATACTGGCTAAATGTGCTGACACTCAGGTTTCATGAAGCCTTCATTGATTTTATCCCATCCTCGAGCATCATTAAATCAAGTCCAAACTCAAATCCCTCATCCCAGTTCCTCAAGTGAAATTATAACTCATCTCATCATAACTGCAGTCGTGTATGTGAGGTGCTGATCATATTCTTAAGGTAGAGACTAAGCATGCAATATAGCACACACATCTTTCAAACTAGGGAAATGTGAATAATTAAGTCAAGGACCCTAATGACTAAGGCTGGTTAACTCAAAATCTAAAGACCTCATAAACCAAGTGTTCTTGAACATCACTAGTCTTGTGTGAAAGTGAATTGTGTCAGGGATTAAACCAACTTATTAGTTAGTTTTTTTTTTAGTTTTTGTTTTTTTTAGTTTTCACAAAGGTTTTTTTTTGTTGACAAACAAAGGCAAAAAAGAAGTTTTTTTTTGTTAGAAAAGTTTTGCTTTTTTTTAAAGAGTTTTTTTTTTGAAAAAAGTTTTTTTTTGTTTACTTTTGTTTTGTTGTTTTTTTTACCCACCCCATAATTATTGTATAATATATAAAAAAATACGTGAAAGTACGAGGTATGTGTAAAGTATATATGTAATATATACACGCCCCCCTATACTTAGCTTGTGCTATGTCCTCATGGCACTAGGTGACAAAAAGACATAGCTCGTACTAAGCGTAGGAAAGCTAAAATAATAGAAATTATAGAAGTCGATCCGCCCCCCTATACTTAGGCTCTGGACAGCCTAAGTGTAGAAGAAGAGCAAAAATTGGGCGGACGAGGTCAAGAGGAGAAATGATGAGTAAATACACATGGCGGGCATCGGTCCCCCCTATACTTAGGCTTTGGTCAGCCTAAGCATAGGACAAGAGTAAGTGTGAGAACCGACGTGATCTCGAGAATATACAAAGAAGGGAGAATATGCACAAGAGTGATTGAATCTTCTAAGATGTTGAATCTTGATGCTGCATCTTCATGAAGAGTAATAAGATGTATCTGCTCTGTGCTCACTCTGTATGAAGTTGATGACCTCGACTTGGACTAACTGCTCTTTGGAATCAACAAAATGCTTCAACAGTTGTCCATTCACCACATGACATTGTGCACCATCTGTGAGATCAGCTATCTCTACACTTCCATTCTCGTGCACTTTCTTAACCACAAAGGGACCCGTCCATTTAGATTTGAGCTTCCCATGGAACATCTTCAACCTGGCATTGAACAACCATACCTTTTGTCCAGGGACAAAGTCTTTGCACCTAATGTGCTGATCATGCCATCTCTTTACTTTGTCCTTATAAATCAAACTGTTGTCATATGCCCTGTTTCGGATTTCCACGAGCTCGTTCAAGTTCAAGTCTCGGCAAAGCTTCCCTAGGTGACAACTCCAATTAATCTTCTTAATTGCCCATTCGGATTTATGAATCAATTCTGCGGGCAAATGGCATGGCTTGCCATAGATCATTCTAAATGGTGAAGTACCCAATGGTGTCTTGTTGGCTGTCCTATAGGCCCACAGAACTTGGTCCAAGAGCTGAGACCAGTTCTTCCTATCGGGACGAACCAATTTCTGCAAAATACTCTTCACCTCTCTATTCGAAACCTCTGCCATGCCGTTAGACTGTGGGTGGTAAGGACTAGTAACTCTATGATCAAATCCATAGTCCTTAGCTAAAGATCTCATATCTCGATTCACAAAGTGGCTACCCCCATCAGATATCAAAACTTTTGGCACCCCGAACCTAGCAATAATATGGTCTCTCACAAACTTACAGACAGTCTTGCTATCTGCG
Organism: Ottelia alismoides; assembly: GCA_037367405.1. Lineage (NCBI taxonomy): Eukaryota > Viridiplantae > Streptophyta > Magnoliopsida > Alismatales > Hydrocharitaceae > Ottelia > Ottelia alismoides. The sequence goes on along the minus strand of JAZKJV010002476.1, from coordinate 209,857 downwards.
GTTCGGGTTGGGATAGCCTCCACCCATCTAGATAAATAATCAACCGCCAACAAAATGTACTCATGTCCTTGGCTATTGGGGAAGGGACCCATAAAATCTATGCCCCATGCATCAAAAACATCACAAATAATCATCGGTTGCATGGGCATCTCATCTCTCTGTCCAACTGTCCCTCCCATCCTTTGACAGATCGGGCACGACCGTACAAAATCAATGGCATCTCTAAACAGGGTCGGCCAATACAATCCACATTGAAGTACTTTGTGAGCGGTTCTCTTTCCCGAATGGTGTCCTCCAGCCTCAAGTGAATGACAATATGTGAGGACACTTTGGTATTCCTCCTGAGGAATACACCTTCTCCAAACACAATCCGGTCCTTCGAAGAAAAGGAAAGGATCGTCCCAGTGGTATCTCCTCGAATCCGACTTCAGTCGATCAATGCTGCTCCTAGTCCAACCATGGGGAACCTGCTTGGAGACAAGATAGTTCACCATGTTGGCATACCACGGGAGTGAGTCAATAGCACAAATTGACTCATCTGGGAAGGTCTCTCTAATCCGCTCATGATCAGGAGAATCTTTAATTTCAATCCGAGAAAGGTGATCAGCCACAACATTCTTCACTCCAGGTTTATCTTTAATCTCCAAATTAAATTCCTGGAGGAGTAAAATCCACCTAAGAAGACGTGCCTTCGCATCCTTCTTTTCCATTAAGTATCGAATGGCTGTGTGATCAGTATAAATTATCACCTTAGAGCCCAAAATATATGATCTGAACTTCTCGAGGGCCCATACTACCGTGAGCATTTCCTTTTCAGTCACTATATAATTTTTCTGTGTAGGATCTAAAACTTTGCTCGCATAGTGAATCGCAAACGGAATCCCCTCTCGCCGTTGTCCTAACACAGCTCCTATAGCGAAATCTGAAGCGTCAGTCATGATCTCAAAGGGGAGAGACCAGTCAGGAGCTTGTAGGATAGGCGAGGCACAAATCTTCCTTTTCAAGAGCTCAAAGGTCTCCAGACACCTGTGATCTACAACGAACTCTGTGTCTTTCCCTAAGAGCTCAGTCAGTGGGCGGGCGATCTTTGAAAAATCTTGAATGAATCTCCTATAGAATCCAACATGCCCTAAGAATGACCGCACTGACTTCACGTTGGTAGGTAGATCGAGTTTCTTGATCACCTCCACCTTGGCAGGGTCAACCTCCATTCCCCTTTTGGAGATGACATGCCCCAACACGATACCCTCCGTCACCATAAAGTGACTCTTCTCCCAGGAGAGTACCAGATTCACCTCTCTACACCTCGTGAGGACTCGATCCAAGTGCGCTAAACATGTATCAAAAGAATCACCATGGACCGAGAAGTCATCCATGAACACTTCCAGGAAATCTCCCACCATCTCGGCAAATATGGCTATCATGCACCGCTGAAATGTGCCCGGGGAATTGCAGAGCCCAAATGGCATGCGCCTGAAAGCATAAGTACCGAATGGACATGTGAATGTGGTCTTTTCCTGGTCCTCAGGGGCTATGGCCACCTGGTTGTAGCCTGAGTACCCGTCAAGAAAACAGAAGAACTCTTTCCCTGCAAGTCTCTCCAAGATCTGATCAATAAAAGGCAAGGGAAAGTGATCTTTCTTGGTCGCGGCATTCAGGCGCCTGTAGTCAACACAGACACGCCACGACGTAGGTACTCGTGTCGCGATCTCTACCCCCTCCTCGTTGGTGACCATCTGAATTCCCGACTTCTTCGGGACAACATGAAGTGGGGCCACCCACTTGGAGTCAGAAATAAGGTATATGAACCCTGCCTTGCACCATTTCTCAATTTCATTCTTCACTACTTCCCGTAGATTGGGGTTAAGTCTCCTCTGAAACTCACGGGAAGGTCTCACGTTATCCTCAGTAAAAATGTGGTGCGAGCAGAGAGCGGGGTTGATGCCCACGAGATCCGACACTGTCCAGCCTATTGCTTTGCGGTTCCTCTCTAAGACTTCTAACAACCTAGACTCCTGCTCTAAAGTCAAGTCTGAGCTAATGATGACAGGATATCTCTCTTTGGGTCCCGCAAGAAAGGCGTACTTGAGTGTAGGAGGTAGTGATTTCAGTTCTGGCAATGTGGTATCATCAAGCAGATCTGGCTGAACTGAATCTGAATCTGGTTCCGTGCTGCATGAAGGTGGGCTAAGCTGAGTAGTACTCGCCACCAAATCAGAAGTATCGGGAGTCGGATCGTCAAAAGTATCAAAACAATCGGCAAAAGCCACGTCCGACTCGTCATCTATGTCCCATGATTGTTCCGAAGAGGATGGAACTGACAGATTCGGATGGATCTCTAAGTCATCATGAGAATAGGTTGATGCATCTCTAGCAAGATCAGACAACACCTGGCAAACTGCGTCATGCACTATATCCTCTCCAGATGAAAGGGTCTCGCTCTGTCCTGAAGGAATCTGTCCCCAAATCCCAACTGTGCTAATCATACTGCAGTCTGCCTCTGAAGATGAGTACTCTGTGCTACTATCTGAATCAGGTCGCTGACACTTGGTTTGCTTCATCTCTAGGTTCACCTCTCCGCTTGGAGAACGGAACTTCATCATTCCCGTACCATAATCGAAAGTTGCGCCTGCGGTCCTAAGGAAGGGTCACCCGAGAATGATCTGAGATTCTCTCCAATGATTGGGGGTCTCCATGTCTAAGACTGTGAAGTCCACCTGATAGTTCTGCCCCTCAATCGAGATAACGACGTTCTTCACTTCTCCCTTAGGTCTCTTCATTGAACGATCTACGAATTGGAGTAAAGCTCTAGATTTGCGAAGTGGTCCCAACTCCAATTTCTTATATAAGGCTAAGGGAAGTAAGTTGATCGAAGAACCGTTATCTAAGAGTGTGCGTGCAAACGCAATGTCGTCAATACGACTCTCCACATAGTGAGCACCCATGTCTCTCTTTTTCTTTGGCAAAGTCTGATTCTTGAGACAATAGGTTGTGGCTACTGATAAGACATGTGTCTTTATATTTCGGTTATCTTTCTTCCTGCTAACCCTTCTAGGTGTGCATCTCACCTTAAGGTATTTTTGGAAGGCAGGATGGTTAGCCACATATTCATCAAATGGCACCTTAACTGTGATGTTTTCTTTGCAAAACCGTGCCATGTCGGGGTCATCTTTCTGAATCTTTTTGATACGCTTTCCTGCCGTAAGAGCACGGGGGAAAGGGATTGAAGCTAAGGAAACAGAGGATGAAGAATCTGAATCATGAACTGAAAGATCATTCTTTGACTTAACGGAAACAAAGTTCTTCATACAAGAATCTTTTTGATGCAACATGGAATCGAAATCAAAACTATCTACTAAAGGTTGTGGAATAGAAGCTGGAATGGTATCCGCCACAACCGGAGATGCAAGGTCCTCCGTAGACTCAGAAGAATATCCATGCTGACGATGCTGCATACGTACTCTCCTCCTCCTCTCGGCTCCCTGAGTAGAAATCCTCGAATGGTGCTGATGGGGCTCTGAAATATGATGCCTCTCCTCCTCGTCCTCTGAAGACTCCTCAGGTAGAGCTCCAGAGATGCCCCTCCTCGTGTCCCTCGCCCGGTCAGGTACGACCACGATCCTTCCGCTCCTGAGTGACATGTGGTTAGCCTCGTCACACGAAAGAATCTCATGTTCAGATTTAGGAGATGCTGAATAGTATACCTGACCAAAGTGCTGCTGAGAACTAGAACGGTTCAGGCTATTGGGGTTAGCCTGAACTTGGGCTGGGATCGAGGTAGAGGGTGCAGTCTGCTCGTCTCTCCATCTGGATAGGCGGTTGACATCCACCCGTAAGTCCTGAACCTCGTTCCTGTAGGAACGTAGCTCGTCAAGTATCTGCTGCTGAATATCCACGGGACTAGACGATGAAGGAAGTGGATAAGATTGGGAAGAAGAACGGGAAGACTGGCCCTGCTGGCCAGTGTACTGCCTCTGCTGCTGCTGCTGGGGTGGCGGGCCCTGCTGGCCCGTCTGGTAATGGCCCTGTCGGCCATACTGCTGGTACTACTGCCTCTGCTGCTGGGGTGGATGGAATCCAGGGCTCTGCTGTGACGGAGGTGGTGCGGAGGTGAATGCGGTGTTGTGAAAGGTCGGGGGACGCTGATAGGTCTGTCGGTCTCCCGTACTTCCCTGCCTGGCAGGGTCCTGAGTATACCATATCCCATTCACCTCCCAAACTGGCGGAGGCTCCTCCTGGACTGTCTCTGCTACTGGAGGTGGCTGCTGGAAAGAGTGGGTGTAGGATTGGTCCTGCTCCCACGGCTGGGGTTGCCCTGACACCAACTGCTCCTGAACATGGTGAACTCGGTATATGGGAGCAGCGGGTGCAGTCACGGCGGGTATCCGTATCTTGGATACCTTCTCAGTCAACTCCTCCATCTGTTTTGGAAGTTTGGAGACGCTCCGGTCTAACTCATCAATCCTCCTGTCGATCTTCTCGACTACAGTAAGCTTGTCAGCAAGAAGTCCCATGCTAGGGATCACGTCTTGAGAGAGATCGACTACAGCTGATTTTCCCCCTCCAAGTGAGAGTGAACTGGGGGATGGTGTATAGGCCCTGCTGGCTATCTGTGAGCGGCTAGTTTCAGCCATCTGCTCGAATACCCTCCAGACGGTATCCGCTCCTCGTGATGTATAGCTGCCTCCACAAGCAGCGCTCACTAAACCCTGCATCTCAGGGTTGAGACCAGTGAAGAAGGATTGGACCAAGATGTTGTCATCTAATCTATGACAGGGACACTTCTGCAAAATGTCCTTGAATCTTTCCCAAGCATCACAAAAAGCTTCATGGGGTAATTGGGAAAAACTCGTAATGCGCGTCCTCATCATGTTAGTTCTACTCAAAGGGTAGAACTTCTTCAAAAACAGGTCCTTGAACTGGGCATATGTGGTGACGATGATTCCAAGATTCTTCACCCAGTAATCGGCTTTTCCACCCAAGGCAAATGGAAGGGCTTTGAGCCTAATATAATCCTGGCTAACATTGTTATGTTTGAGGTTAGCACAGATGAGCTCAAAGTCCCTTAGGAATGCATATGGCTCCTCAGAAGCATTCCCATCAAAATGTGGCAGCAGGTTCAGGAAATGCGGCTTCAGCTCAAAATCAACCTCGGGTTCGACCGGACTCAAGTAGTTATGAATTTGATATTGTCCGGGGTTATAAGCCGCATCCATTGGTAGTTGGACCCCAACATTTAACTGTCCTAACTGAGCTCTCAGTAATGCTTGTTGCTGCTCAGATGCAGCCAATCGGGCTAGTATACTTCTCATCGGGTCTTCATGGTTCTCTTCTTCCTCTTCTTTCTTCTTTGGAGGCATTTTACTCGTGTCTTCTATATGGCCTGAATCAGCAATGTTTTCTTGATTAGAAGAGGATTTATGAATCATGATATTCTCACCAAGGCGATGGTCTTCCTCGGTGAGGTGGGAAGAGAGAAATGGAATGGTTTGAGAGTAACCATCCCGGGAGTGAGTGATCCTGGGCTCAAGAGGGTCATGAGTCCAGGTTGGTCCAAGTTGCGCTTGGACCTTTGAAGACGTACTTTTTGAAGGGTTCAATGAGAGATTCGCAAAGTCCGAATAAATATCCCCCCAATCAGTCATCTTTGATGTCAAAAGAACCGATTAGATCACGATAATCAATGAGGCACTAGTTCTACGGTGCACGTAAATGTGCGGAGTGAACTCACACAATTCAAACGCAATTCAAACCCCCAATTTCACCAACTCAACACGTGATGGCCGTAAGAGTTCGGCCGATTTATCTGGTCAATTTTAGTTGGCGATAATACAATCTTGGAAAGATTAACGAGCTGTTAGGTGCCCGTATTTTCCTACAGACTGACCCGGTTCTTACGACTAGTTTGACCTACTTTCAGCCAGTATAGGAGTAAGTACGGACCGTAAAAATACGGCTACCCGTTCCTTGAGGACTAAGGCGTCCTCTAAACCTCCCACTCTGCTAAGGAAGTCCGGACCGTTTACCGGCTACCCGTAAATCCTCACTGAAAAGTAGCTAATCGCCTAAAAAGAAAGAACCAGTAGTAAGTAAGAAATCCAGACTTGGCTCTATCCTAGGGTCGTCTCTCTCTCACTTGCAATTAAAACAAACAATGAGGGCTTTTCTGCACCCGAGAACAAGGGTTCTTTTTATTCCAATTAATTAGATCGACCTGCTCAATTCAGTCCCAATTTTAGAGTTAGGTTATCACTTGAATTTTATGTGAACACACAAGCACGTCTACCGTTCAGTCCCAATTTCCTTTTGACCTTAAGTTGTAAAACAAGATGGGAATCGGAAATCAGAATGCAAACGAGAAACTATGATGCATGCTCAGAAGAAGGTATACTTACAGTGAATCCCAGCACTCTTCATGCGTTTATGCAGAACAGAATTTGTAAATATTACACTAAATGCATGCAGATCGAGAAAACCGCACCTAAACAGTATACTATTAGCGGGGAAGAATTGATTGAATTTGAGCTAAATAGTACGTGTCTATGTGCGTCTCATTATGAATCTTATAAGATAAGTGAATCTTCTAAGATATGTGTGGCCTAAATTACGATGGGCACAAGCAAATTTGAATCTAAACTACCGTGTGCCTAATCCTTAATTTCGCCACTCAAGTCAAGCCCCACCCTCGCCGGAGAGTGAAACAGGCTCGACACACCACAAATAATGTCTAAGTCTTTTTACATGCGCGAGCTCTCAAACCAGAGCCGCTAGAAATGAGCAACTACCTAAATAATTACAATAATTTACAAAACTTTCTCTCAAAAATAAATTGCTTTTCCTCGCTCTTCAGCAGTCGGCGCGCGTCGCGTCCGTCGACCTCCAATGCACTCCAAGTCCACCAGGCCCTCGCAAGGAAAATAAAATTTATATTAGAGAGATAAACAACAAGATATATACAAAAATATAAAGAGAAATAATTGCAAAAAAAATGGAATAAATACAAGTGGCTCGGGGGTCAGACTACCCGAGTAAATGGAAAACTAAATCCAAATTTTTAAACTATTCCCTAAGCCGTTTGCCTCCCCGGCAACGGCGCCATCTGACGAGTCGCTAGATACGGTGTTTAATTTGGTCAAGTTGTAGCACGTGTACTTAGCGATTCAGTCAGAACCGAGAGAAGATCTTCGTGAAGAGTGTCTCGGCTTAATTTATATCCCGGGCAAGTCCGGGGTTGAACTCAGGGAGGCAAAGGAACAACTTGGGTTTTAATTCAAAAAACTTAGGATCTAGATATCCAAACGGTATTTTTTAGATTTTTTTTAATGCAAAAACCAAAGCAATTGCAAATGCGGCGGAATTAATACACTAAGAGAGCATACAACTTAGCCAAATTAATTTGAATAGAAAATAAGTCCAATTTAGCAAAGTTATATTTTTCCTAGAATACTAATCCAGAGATAAAAACAAAACATATTTTTTTGGAATTTTAGGACTTAAAATGCAATAAATAAAAATGCACACTTTTTATGGGTTTTTTCGCAATTTATCACACAAACAGAAAGCAAAAATTATGAAAAAATTACTGGAACTAAACCATGATGCAAGGAGACTACAGTAATGTTTTTAGAATTTATTGACAAGTTATGAATTTTTTTATGTATTTTTTAGTGAAATCAGAGTGACAGCGAGTAAATAATTTCTAATAAATCCACATTATAAAATTAAGCAGAATGCGAATTATCCCAAAAAGATATTTTCATGTAGAATCCAAGAGAATTGAAATTTCGCAAAAAGGATATACGTGGATTCAATTAAAAATCATATACTAAAATCACTCTACGATTTATTTCAAACACAAAACAACTCCAATTTGGTTGAAATTTGGATAGAAAATTAATCACATATTAAGGCATCACATATATTTTTTGTGGAATTTTTAGAGCAACTATGTGTGAGATATAATTTTAAGAGCACAGAATGGGTAAAATATGCTAAATTTCAGTTAAACAATTTTAATTAATTACCCAACTAGCATAAAAATACAAATAAATGGTCAAAATGTAGGCAATTAGTTGCTCGTCACAATGGTATTTTTCTTTGAATAAAATGACACCAAAATGAAGTCCAAATTAACAAGAGAATACAGGGGTGTCTTTGCAAACTAGAAATAAAGAATTACAACAGAAAACATGAACAGGGACTGAAATGTAATTACAAAAACTTAAGAAATAAAATAAGCAATTTTTACAATAAAATAAAGAAAAAAATGGAAGAGGACCTTTCTTCTACCTTTGGCTTCGCAGGTGAAGAACCCAAAGGAGACTTCGTCGACGGCGGCGTCGCGGCCACGCGCGGCCGCGAAGAGGAGGATCGGGCGGTGCGAGGGTCGCGCGTGGAGGACGAGGTGGGCGGCACGCGTGGCTGGCGAGGGAGAGAAGGGGGCGGTGGCGGAAGTTGGAAGCTGGTGGCGCAAGCAGGTTGGCGGAGGGAGGCGGCGAGCGGGCGGAGGTCGCGGGCGGCTGGGTGCAGCGCCGCTTGCGTGGCTGCGCCGACGCGAGGAGGGCGGTTGGAGGCGGCCGACGGCACTACCGCTGTTGGGCTGTGGAGGCGGTGAAGGGAGGGGGCGGCGGCAGTAGCCGCTGCTCCTTCCTTCGTCTTTTTTTTTTAATTTTTGTTATGTTTTGATTTTTTTAAAAAAAGAAACTGCTGTGCTATTTTTTTTTTAATTTTTTTTTGTTGCTGTAATAAACAACAAAAAAAACCTTTTTTTTGTTTTAAACTTTTTTATCTTTTTTTTTAATTTTCTTTAGAAATGAAATATATACACACAAAAGGGGTAAAATGGTAGTGAGAATATCAGTTGGTGGTGGTAATGATATGGAAAAAAAAAACTATTGTGGTGATTATTTGTGGAGTAAAACAAATGAAGGATGGTGGTGGTGATATGATGGATTAAAAAAATTACAAAGATAAAAATAAAGACAAGATGAACTAAAATTACCTACGATGAACGCGTGCGCCTATAGAGTGCTCTCGTGAGCACGGTCTTCGCTCGAATCGCCGGCGTGCGATGAGCTCGAGCAGCGCGCGGTTGCGGCTGCGATGTTGGCCAAAAAAACCAACGGATCACACCGGAGAGAGGGCCGTCGTTGCTCGACCGCGGTTGCGTCGCTGTCACCGATTCAACTCAGGGAACTAGGCTCTCCTCACATAAAGATGGATCAAAGGCAAAAATGAGGAGAATGACATGTATATAAAGAGAATGGGATGAGAGGTTATTAAAGTGGTGGGGTTGAATGGGAGGTTGATTTATTAATGGAGTTGAATGGGAAGTTGGGAAAAAATGGTGGAATAATGGAGTTGAATTGGTGGTTATTGTAGAGAATGGAAATTAAATAATAAATAAATAAATAAATAAATAAAGTTGTCTACTTTAAATACAATAAAATAAAAAGAGAAGAGAAATAGTGGAGAATTTACAAAAGAAGACAAAACACCATGTACATTTTTTTTACTTTTCTAATATGTAATTTTTTTGTCTTTTTAATAAGAGATATTTACAACGAAAAAATACAATAAAATAGTATAATTAAAATACAACACAAGTATGATTTTTTTGTATTTTTAATAATTAAGAAAGATATAGTAAAAAAATGAAGAAAGTATGAATATATACATAATGTACATTGTACATCTAGGTCCCAAAACCCAACTTATGCAAATGAGCTCCGATTTTAATGAAACCACTTCCGTTGGATAGATAATTTTCTAACTTGAACTTTAAAAGTGAGTTTGGTGAATTTGGAGTTCATACGGAGCGGGAATTTAGCTTGGAAGTTGGTCTTTACGGCTTTTTCCCATTGGGATCTAGGAGCATTTATTTAAGGTAAAATTTGTTTTGTATTTTTGTATTTTTATATACATTATTATGAACAAGTTAGAGAAAGAATTAGCCAAAAAGGAGTTGAAATGAAATTATTAAAAATCCATGAAGTTTTGAGCTATTTACAAGTATAAAACTCCTTTATTTTTGCGGCTTTTTTTATGTTAATTTATTTTATACAATCCAATATACAATAATTAGTGTATTTTATTTACAAGAGTTATTTTGTTAATTTATTGATTTTATGGACATTTATAAGGGAATTTACTCGTGGATTTTGCTAAGATCAAGATATTGAGATGATGAATCGTGGATTCATCAGGCCCACCGTTGCAGCGTCACCAGCCGCGTTTGCCTTTGCTCCGGTCGCTCCTGGCTATCGAGCCAACTACGACCACAACTTCGCCCCTCTTCCTTGGCGTCGAGCCACCAACGACAACTTCGCCCCTCTGCCTTGGCGTCGAGACGTCAACGACCATCTTCACTTCCATCTCCGCCCACTCGAGCAGCGTCGCCGTCAAGCTTGTCATTGACAACCTGATGAATCCACATTTCATCATCTTTATTCTATCATTTTGGCCTCAAAAACCCTAGCAAATGCGTGTAAATATCCTCAATTCCAACATCTTAGCATTAATGCATGTGCACATAAATAATGTATAAAATACTGTATTTAAATCCAAAATTATTGAATAAATAAAAGAAAAGAAAAAGAATAAAATATTGTAAATATTTTATGACCCAAAACCGCGAGACCTAGGCATCTCGATGAATAGGTCGACAAGGAATAAAGTAGGGGGAGATAAGGGCCAAAATACCTATTCATTCTATTCATTCTTTATTCATTTTGGGGCCTATTTTTTATTCCACTTTTTATACCTCAAATAAAGAAACTTTGTACATGAAAGATGTAGATAATTAAATAAAGAAAAATACAAAATTGATTTCACTCAAAAATAATGTACAGATAAAAAGTTATGATCTGAATAAAATCCCAGAATCCCAACTTCCCAGACCTGTATATCCTAAATAAAAACTCCAAATGCATCAAACTCACCTTTAATTGTATATAATTAAAAATAATCTAATGGCGGTGGTTTCACATTTTGCGGAGCTACGGTTTGAAGTTGAGTTTTGGACCCATATTGTATATTTATACGGATTAAAATATTCATTTTATTATTTATTCATTATTATCATAATTTTATATTTTTATAATTTTGTAAATATTATTTATAATAAATATGCACATTAAAATCAGAATAAAAACCTAATGAAAATACAAAATAAAGATACATGTATATAATACATAGGTATAATACATGTATACATACCTATATAAACCAAACTTTTGTTTTATTAAATATGCAAAACACTTCAGAAAAATAAAATAAAAATATATTTAAATGTATAAAACACTTTATAAATTTATAAAATAATAAACAAAATAAATAAATTAAATACACGAAATAAAAATAAAAATATTAAAATATATAGATGTATATACCATATAGCCTATAAAAGGTAACTTGTAAAAGAATACCTCATAAAAATAATTAAAAATCATATTAAAATACCTTATAAAATAATAAACACTTTTTAATAAACAACCAAAAATTAAATAAATCATTTACTATTTTAAATTAATTTTTCAAATCTTTTTCAATAGGTTTTTCCTGGTTGGTCCACGTGGACCAACTATGTGGTTTGGACCGTTGACCGAGGGTCAACAGTTTGACCTTCCTCCTGTGCATCTGTCAGAGTTGAATTTTGACCCTTGTTCTTACTTTTTTTGAGGATAGCCCTTTCATCGTTTCACCTATCGACCTTCACAACTTTTGATCCCCATTCATCGAGGATACACACCCAAGGTTAATCTTGGGGCGTGGATCATCGATGCGTGCCTACTTCCTCGTTCTTCTTGCCCTGTCTGTCAACTCTTCAAAATACAACCCTCCTCGTCCATTCAATTTTCGAACCCCATTTTGTCCCGATCTTCTCCCCTTTTGGCGTGCTTTGGCTACCTAGAGGTGACAGCTCCAGATTCGGCCCTTCAAGGCGGAGATTCATCGCGGATTAGGGCGAGTTCCACCACCTCTGGCGACCCCCAGTCGTCGAGGTACTTTCTACCTCAGGTTCACTCCTTCGAGGTGCTTGTTTTCATCTTCTTCCTTGTCCCAGTTACTCTCAGTTTTCCTAGGATTCATTTCCCATCTTTACCCCCGTGTTTCTCCTATCGATTCGCACAATCAATACCCTCGTCGGAGCTACCTCCGGCCGACTATCATCTTCGCCATCCCCGCGTCCATTTGCTCCCCCAACTTTCGAGGCACTTTGCCCTCGAAGGTTTAATCCTTTTTGTGCAGGTCTTAGGTGCATAAAGAGCTACTGGAGCCATTTTGCTCGTGTTCCGAAGATACCTGGAGGGCACCAGCTCCTCCGACCTCGCAGGTGAACGCCAGATGGTCTCCGGCCCTTTTGAGGCCTTCAGACGATAGAGGGAGCCACCGGCGTGCTCCTGGACATCCTCGTAGTGACAGAGGACGGCGGCGGAAGGCAAGCGCGGCGATCCAAACTCGTCGGGCCCGTGTTCTTCCTCTGTTCTTGCAATGCAGCTCGGAGCCGTCGGATTCTCCCTGTTCTTCCAGACCGTGCATCCACCGTTCGATCACATGCAGCCTCAGCCGTTGATATCCTCCTGAAGATCTAATCTGGGCCGCACAAGCCGAACGGGTATCGACGCACAGAAGCTCGACACGTGTCAAGTGGGAGAAATCCCACTGTCTGATCGCGCCAAGGCGAGGATATTTTGCATCTCAATCCCTGCCCATTTTTGTATTTCTATTTAATCCAGAAATTGCCGTCTGTAGTTTAAATATTGTTGCAATATTTGCATCCAAGCCCTCGAACTTTACATATTTGCACTTCTTGTCCACGTCACCTCACGTGCATGTGCCCGTGAGGGGATTGGACATTTTGCGCAGGACTCCTTGCAAGTTTCTTTATTTCATTTCACTCCAGGAACTATTTTGCCATGTGTAATATTTTTGGGTAATTTACATGTAAGCCCCTTGGATTTTTGTATATTGCATTTAGGTCCTCTCCAGGCGCGTGCCAGTCACGCGTAGGGTTAGGAAATTTGCACTCGTGCCCTAGCGGGTTTGGTTATTTCTATTAACTCCTGGAAATCGATTTATTAGTTATAAATTTTGCACGAAAATTGCACTGTTGCCCTTGGATGTTTGTCTATTTACATTTGTGCCCTTGCTAGTGTTGTATTTTTGCTTGGATGTTTGCATTTATTTCCTGCATCACGTTAACTCGAAAAATTACCAAAAAAATACCATAGGCTCCTGTTTGCTTGCTCATTCACGCCACATTTTTGTATTGCATTTTTATTGCATTTATATATTTTTTAAAATCAAAAACATGCATTTTTGCTACCGTTTGCATTAGAAAATACCAAAAAAATATCAAAACTCCTTGAAAAATTCCAAAAAAATACCTTAGGTCTATTTTAGTGTCTTTTAGCTTCAGACCAAAAATCATTAAAAATTTAAAAACAAAAACCTTAAAAATTATAAAACTCTAAAAATCTTCAAAAAATTATGAAAAATCCTATAAAATCCTAAAAATACAATTTCAGTTGCTGTAGTTTCCTTATTTTATTGTTGAGGAATTTTGGATACTGTTTGTTATTTTTTTTCCTTGGCTTAGTTCACTGTTTCCTAGTATTTTGATTATTAAAAAAATACCAAAAAAATCTGGAAAATACCTAAAAATAAAAAAAAAAACATCTAAAAATTTTAAAAAGACCAAAAACATCTTATTTTCTGAATTTTGGTTATTTTTCTCTATTTTTATAAATACTATATCATTCCCTTTTCTTATACTGTGTATATACTCTATTTATAAAAACAAAAAAAATATAAAATATAAAAGAAAATATAAAATCAGTAAATCAAAATATATTGAAAAAGTTAAAAATTAAAAAATTAAAAATTAAAAACCCACAAAAAATTTGCATATTGATAGGCACTTGATCACATTCACATTTTGCACAATTTTACCTTGATCTGTCTTGCTTGCTCCCTTTGTTCGACACTCTACACACTTGCACACTATACACACTTTTGTAGAGTTATAATAAATTTTAACTCCGCATCGCTTTTCATTGCTGGATTTGCTTGTTGTGGGTTAATTGTTGATTAATTAGGGCTTCTTGCGGGTCGCCACAGCGGCTTCGTCTCCGCCTTGTGTGAGACGTATTTAGACTTACGATAAATCCTAGTTATCAAATAGCATCGTTGTAAAGCCTTGAACTTGGCATATCTCGGATCATATATAAGACGGCTCGTCAAGAGGAAACCAGCGGAATTTGTTTCGTGTGAATCAGACTTTATTTTGATTTGTTATGAATTTTGGAAGAAAGAGAAGCTAGGAAGGCTAAGATGTCATTAACCCATAATGACTTTCATTAAGACTAATTAAACATGATTAAAGAAACTAATGATGTATTATAAACCACTAATGATCATTAGTAAACACTAATCAATAGTTAGCAAAAGATAAGTATAAGATGCGAAAGTTAAATCGTGATTAGTGAAAGTTAATCACAATTAGTGTTAATTAAGCATCATTTGCGAATCTAGAATCCTCTAGAATGTTCTAATTTAAGCCCCAAGTTTGGGATAAGTTTTGGCTAAAACCATGGGCCAAAACTATGGGCCGCTAAACCATGGTTAAGGTCTAAACCATGGTTAGTGGTTTTTGGGAGCCTATAAATAGACCCCCCTACACATTCATTCTCTACGACTTCCACTACCACCACCACCCCAAGGGCTAGGTCGAGAGGTCGGGAGGCGCTGCCAGGAGAACGAGGAGGAGAAAGGTATGATCCTCTCTTAGTTTGCTTCGTAAGCTAGGCTTTCAATTCATACTTTTGTTCTTCCAAGTTTTGTTCTTGATTCATCTTTCTTTCCGATTCGTTTTCCTGTTGTGGTTCGAGGAGAAATCTGTGTAACACCCTACTTAGGTGCGGGCGGCTATGCACGTCAGTGACCCTGTGATTCGTCACACATTTACTCATCTAAGATGTGTGGTGTCTACCGATTCTCCATCGTTTATGTTTCTATTCTTCGCATTATGCTTTTATAGTTATTTTGATGGAGAAATCTGTGTAATACCCTACTTAGGTGAGGGCGGCTATGCACGTCAGTGACCCTGTGATTCGTCACACATTTACTCACCTAAGATGTGTGGTGTCTACCGGTTCTTCATCTCTTGTTGTTGAGTATATTTCTTTCAGTTTCGTTGTTATTTTCCTCTCGATTGATTTTATAGAGGAAACTCTTTTCGTTTTTATTTTGAAATATGTCCCGATATAAGGGGAAACTCTACCGAAAATTTTCCGAGAAATATGTCCCGATATAAGGGGAAACTCTGTCGAAATTTTCCGAGAAATATGTCCGATATAAGGGGAAACTCTGCCGAAATTTTAAGAGAAAATATGTTCTTGGCGTTCTTCGTGTTCTTCGTGTTCTTCGTGTTCTTCGTGTTCTTCGTTCGTTCTTCACGTTCTTGACACGTTCTTAGCATTTTTGATACGAAAATGAAATTCGATCTTTTCAGGAGCTTTAAATCATCTTTTCTGAAAACGAAACATGATAAAGCACTGCATACGCGAGAGAGAGAGAGAGCACGATTAGGTAACGAAAATCCTTCCTTTTGCTGTTGGGTTTTCATACGAAATTATTGAAATTCTTCATTTTGCGTTCTTTTCTACGAAGAACCCTAATTTTGGTTATTTTTGAAAAAGTCTGAAGAATTGCTTTGCTATTCCCACTAAAATAAGGTTTAAGCATCAAATCGATGTAGTCGCTTTAAAAGTTAGGGTTTGGGGGTTAAAATAGGCATAAATACGAGTATACGTGCATATGAATAATATATATATATGAGTCTATACTAAGTATTGCTGATTATGCAAATCGAAGACTTAACGAAAGAATTACATCATGGGAAATTGATGTGGTTTGAGTTGGATCCTGAAAAGGATCATGTGTCACGTTAAGGATGACTGGGAGTAGAACTACAGGTCGGGCATGCAACCTGTAGGTTTGTCGTAAGGAACCCATATTGGCGTTTCCCTACCTAGGTGGTACAAGGTTGCCCTGTTATGATAAGTGCGCACGAAATGAATGTTTTGCAATGCGTGGTACCGGGAGCCAATATCTTCGGGTTGAACGACAGAAGATGTGGTCATGCCATGTGGAGGCACGGGTGGTTCAATAGCGGCTGGGTCACGAGAATATGTTTTTAAAGCCGCTATGTTATATGATTAAATGTTAGCCTGAGGTTTTAAGCAACCGAGTCCTCTAGGACGGTGTGCTCAATTGATTTTCCAGGCTGAGGGTTGAGACCCTGTTTAGTAAAAGAAAAGGAAATTGTCAGTGTAGTATTGGAGGATTGGTTGAGGCGACGTACGGCGGCATAAGCTTACCAAGATCAACACAATCTCCAATCCCGAAGTGTCCACAGCTTCGGAGTCCAAGAATGGTGGGGTTCCCCTGGACTAATCCCTGATGTGGAATAGAAATGAATATGACTTAAATTAATGAGAAGGAATGAAATTTTTGTGATATCAAGTTTTGAAAAATTACACAATTTGTTTGCTTTTCTCTTCTTCGTTACTTAGCATTCGCTAATTTTTATCCTATGATTTATGGAAAACCCAATATGTATCGGTGAGCCATCGCAAGGACCTTAAAAAATACATCCAGCTTACATACTAGACATCCAGCCAGCCACAATAGCTTTACTCTTTAAGATAGTTAGTAATCTTTTGTATATTTTCCTTTCAAGCTGATGTACATGTAAATGGTTATAGTGGGACAGTGTATCATCTGAACTTTATTTTGTGAATGGAAAAGTGTTGAAATACTTTCTTCTGTGTATTTTTTATTTGCAGTCTATTTCTGAATGTTAGTTGTGATTGCTGAATAAATTACTGCTGAGTAACCAGATCCGGATATGGGAGGATCCGACGGTCCAGGAAACGGGGTCGCGACAGATTGGTATTAGAGCCCGGTTACTCCAGTAATTTATTTAGTAATTAACAACTATGAGCGGTATTCAGAAAACTAAGGTTGCATTAAGATCCTTTGATCTTAATAAATGACTGCAGTACCATTCACAAGTCATTGTCCCTTATGTACATCATGCTAAGACATATATGATCTGACCTTTGACCTTGACTCATCCCAGGATCATGGAAGACCAAGATGTGTCTAGACAATTAACAGTTATGATGGCAATGCTCCAAGACATGGGGCAAAGGCAACCAGCATTGGAGGAGAGGCTCAATACACAGGCTGAGAGACCCGAGGCATCTAAGCCTGCAGATGCTAGGATAGAAGGTTCTGTCCATCTTTTTGAGAAAGAATCTAGTTACAATCCTTCAACTGAGTCTGCTCCTACCCCGATTGAAGGAGCAATGGAGAAGGCCCTTCTTAGACACCAAACATTACTAGATAATTACCGAAAGGTAAAAGTTCCTTGATTCAAAGGTGTAGAGACACCTGCCGAGGCTGAGTTATGGCTCGATGACGTTACTAGGATATTGAGGATAATCCATGCACCAGTTGACACCTGGGTGCACTTTGCTGATTACTCCCTAGCAGATTATGCACGACGATGGTGGAGAGCAATTTTCAAGAAGTTAGCAGATCCTGTTCCATGGGATATCTTTGAAGAGAGGTTCCGAGCTCACTTCTGTCCCTCTCATTGGGAAGAATTAAATAGGAGAGAGTTGTCTTCTCTGAATTAGGGTTCTAAGACCGTACGAGATTATCATATCCACTTTACTGAGCTACTACGGTACTCACCAGCTCTAGAAGCTTCACCTCAAGAGTGTCTTACCAAATTTGTTAGCGGTCTTCAGGGAGATCTACGAGAAAAGCTTGCTGGTTTTAGAGCTACAACCGTAGATGAAGCAATGGACATCACCTCTCGTATTGAGATGGAGAGGGATGAAAACCGTCAAAGAAGAAGTTTCCACTTTAATGGTGGACCTTCTAAAAGCAAGGCACATTATAATCGTAGAGATCATCGCAATCATTCAGCCGGTTCCAATATAAGCTAACCACAGACCTTGGGTCAGGAATAATCAGGAAGAAGGGGTTTCTCTAGACCTCCACTATATCCTCGCGACTCAGCAGCAGGAGCTAGCACCTCTGTGGCTGGATCTTCAGTTGAAACAAGAGCACGTGTATGTTTTTACTGTCATCAGGAAGGCCACATCCAGAAATATTGTCCGAAGTTGAGAGGTTCAGGGTTTAAATCAACCCCAATTAACAGTATAACATCCACCTCGAGTAATGGAGCAACACACGGAGGAAGACATGGTAGAGGTCAGGGCTCACATGGAGCATCTCCTACACAACAACCACCACAAAGTGTTGCGGGTTCTAGCTTTCCTATTCCTAATGGCCAACTAAATGCAATCACTGAAGAACAAGCCTACAATTCAGGCACAGTCGTACGAGGTACCGTTACTATTCATGGCTCTTCAATACATGCCTTATTTGAGTCTGGTGCTTCACATTCATTTATTGCTCGACGGTTAGTACCTACTTTGGGTAAGATACCAGTAGAAGTACAACAGTCCTATCTGATCAAGGGACCAGGAGACAAGTATTTATAATCCGAGAAATCATGGATAATTGAATAGTAGTGATAGCGGGACATCAGTTACCTGTTTCACTACTACTAATAGAAATGGAGGACTTTGATCTTATACTAGGAATGGATTGGCTAGAAAGGCATCATTCATGTCTTGACTGTTTTCAGAAGACAGGAACGTTTCACCTTCCTAACTCGATAGAGTTCTAGTTCATTGGAAAGACATCCAATGATAATATCGAATATATCTCTACATTGAAGGCACAACAGTTGTTAGAGCAAGGGTGCCATGGCTATTTAGTTTATGTATCCACTATCAGGGTCAGAAAGAATGATAGAAGATGTGCCTATAGTGGGCGAGTTTTCTGATGTATTTCCAGAGGAACTACCCGGATTACCACCTGAGCGAGAGATTGAATTTGAAATCTCTCTCATACCTAATACTCAGCCTAACTCTATCCCTCCGTATAGGATGGCACCAGCTGAGTTACGAGAGTTAAAGGCACAGTTGCAAGAACTGTTAGATAAAGGATTCATTCATCCTAGTACTTCACCGTGGGGTGCACCTATCTTATTTGTCAGGAAAAAGGATGGGTCAATGCGGTTGTACATTGACTATAGACAGTTAAACAAGTGGACAATAAAGAATAAGTATCCTCTGCCAAGAATAAATGATCTCTTTGATCAGTTACAGGGTTCGACTGTGTATTCCAAGATTGACTTAAGATCTGAATACCATCAGTTGAAGATAAAAGATGTGGATATCCCCAAGACAACTTTTCGAACTAGATACGGGCATTATGAATTCTTAATTATGCCTTTTGGACTAACAAATGCCCCAGCAGCCTTCATGGATCTCATGAATAGAGTATTCAAGGAGTTCTTAGATCACTTTGTAGTAGTCTTTATTGATTATGTGCTTATTTACTCCAAGGATAAGTATCTACATGAACACCATCTCAGGCGGACACTTGAAACTCTAAGGAAGAACAAACTGTATGCTAAATATAGCTAATGTGACTTCTGGCTATCTGAAGTATCTTTCTTAGGCCATGTTATTTCTGGGGAAGGTATATCAGTTGATCCTACAAAGGTTAGTGCGGTGATAAGTTGGGAACACCCGAAGACTATCACAGAAATACGATCTTTTCTAGGTTAAGTTGGATATTATAGAAGATTCATGAAGGACTTTTCACGAATAGCATTGCCAATGACTAGACTAACTCAGAAGGAAGTCCCATTCTTATGGTTTCATACATGTGAAGCTAGTTTTCAAACACTGAAAGAATGCCTAACATCTGCACCAATCCTTACTCTACCCTCTGGGAGTGAAGGGTTCACAGTGTACACTGATGCGTCTAAAGAAGGACTTGGGGCAGTTCTTATGCAACATGGTAAGGTAGTTGCGTATGCATCACGACAGCTCAGGACACATGAGAAGAACTACCCAACGCATGACCTTGAATTAGTTGCCGTAGTTTTCACTTTAAAGATATGGAGACACTACCTGTATGGTATTACTTTTGAAATCTTCACCGATCATAAGAGCTTGAAATATCTGTTTGATCAAAAGGAGCTCAATATGAGACAGAGACGGTGGCTAGAGTTGTTGAAAGATTATGATTGCACTATCTCCTACCACCCAGGTAAGGGGAACGTCGTAGCAGATGCCCTTAGCAGAAGAACTTATTCACCTAGGTTAGTGAGTGCTATCCACTTCTAGGATTTACTATCAACGTTGACTGAATGGAAACCATTTGATAGTAGTGTTGATACTATTACTATTCCTCATTGATACAAACCAGAGATCTGGGATAAAATAAAGAAAGGACATGAGGATGATCTAGTCCTTGAAGACTTGAAACAACAACTTGAGAAGAATGAGATAGAGGGATTCCAGATACAAGATGGTTTACTGTATAACCATCACAGGTTTGTGTACCAAACACACCTGAACCAAGGAAAGACATCTTACGAGAAGCGCACTGCTCAAGATTATCTATTCATCCAGGAATTACAAAGATGTATAAGGATCTTCATTCATACTTTTGGTGGCCAGGAATGAAGAAAGATATTGCTGAGTTTGTGAATTCATGTTTCACTTGCCAGCAGGTAAAGGCTTCACACCAAAAGCCACCGGAATTATTGCAACCCCTCCCTATACCTGAATGGAAATGGGAAAGCATTTAATGGACTTCGTTACTGACTTACCTCAAACGACTGGTAGTAAAGATAGTATCTGGATTATAATAGATCGTTTGACAAAGGTAGCACGCTTTATTCCGATAAGCTTATCTTTCACTCCAGACCAGCTTGCCGAGTTATATACTACACATGTGATTCGCCTCCATGGTATCCCAAAGGAAGTAGTTTCCGATCGAGATTCACGATTCACCTCACACTATAGGAAGAACTTCATGAAAGCCTTAGGTACACAGTTATGCTTGAGTACAGCATATCATCCACAAATAGATGGTCAGTCAGAACGTACGATTCAGACACTAGAGGATATGCTACGAGCATGCGCCTTAGAATGGAAGGGATCGTGGATTAAACATTTGCCTCTTGTAGAATTCACCTACAATAATAGTTACCATACAAGTATTGGCATGGCATCATTTGAAGCACTATATGGACGAAGGTGTACTACTCCTTTGTATTGGGAAGAGGTCACAATAAAAAACCTTTATGATTCAGATAGACTTCAAGAGACACGGGAAGCTGTAGAGCTTGCCAGAAAAAGACTATTAACTGCCCAGAGTCGCCAGAAAAGTTATAGTGATACCAGGCGAAGAGACCTTGAATTTGAGGTAGGTGACTTTGTATTTCTCAAAGTATCACCTATGAAGGGTGTTCAGAGGTTTGTCTTGCGTGGGAAGTTAGCACTCAGGTTCGTGGGTCCCTTTGAAATTATTCAGCGCATTGGAAAAGTGGCATATAGACTTGCACTTCCTCCACATCTTTTGGCAATACATGATGTATTTCATGTATCAAATCTGAGAAAGTACATTAGGGATCCAGAGCATAATATAATTTATGATGATTTACATGTTGAGACAGACTTGACATACCAAGAGATACCTGTGCAAATACTTGAAAGGGATATCAAGAAGTTGAGAAACAAAGAGGTGCCTCTAGTTAAAATATTATGGCGGAACCAAGAGTTTGAAGAAGCCACCTGGGAACCTGAGACAGAAATGAGAGAGAAATACCCCTACTTATTTGAGTAGTAACACTGTGTATTGTATTTCTTCTTTACAAATGAAAGGACGTTCATTCTCTTTAAGGTTGTTATGGGTTCAATCCTCTTTAAGGTTTTTATGCCTGCATTTCTAGTCTCGAGGACGAGACTTCCTTTAAGCTTGTTATAATTGTATAGCCTTGAACTTGGCATATCTCGGATCCTATATAATAAGATCCGACTCGTCAAGAGGAAACCAGCGGAATTTGTTTCGTGTGAATCGGACTTCGTTTCGATTTGTTATGAATTTCGGAAGAAAGAGAAGCAAGGAAGGCTAAGATGTCATTAACCCATAATGACTTTCATTAAGACTAATTAAACATGATTGAAGAAACTAACGATGTATTAAAAACCACTAATGATCATTAGTAAATACTAATCAATAGTTAGCAAAAGATAAGTGTAAGCCGCGAAAGTTAAATCACGATTAGTGAAAGTTAATCACGATTAGTGTTAATTAAGCATCATTAGCGAATCTAGAATCCTCTAGAATGTTCTAACTTAAGCCCAAGTTTGGGATAAGTTTTAGATAAAACCATTGGCCGCTAAGCCATGGTTAAGGTCTAAACCATGGTTTTCTAACCATGGTTAGTGGCTTTTGGGAGCCTATAAATAGACCCCCCTACCCATTCATTCTCTATGACTTCCACTACCACAACCACCCCAAGGGCTAGGGCCGAGAGGTCGGGAGAAGGAGTGGGAGGCGAGGGAGGAGCGCTAGCGAAGCGCTGCCGGGAGAACGAGGAGGATAAAGGTACGATCCTCTCTTAGTTTGCTTCGTAAGCTAGGCTTTCAATTCATACTCTTGTTCTTCCAAGTTTTGTTCTTGATTCATCTTTCTTTCCGATTCGTTAACCTATTGTGGTTCGAGGAGAAATCTGTGTAACACCCTACTTAGGTGCGGGCGTCTATGCACGTCAGTGACCCTGTGATTCGTCACACGTTTACTCATCTAAGACGCGTGGTGTCTACCGATTCTCCATCGTTTATGTTTCTATTCTTCGCATTATGCTTTTATAGTTATTTTGATGGAGAAATCTGTGTAATACCCTACTTAGGTGCGGGCGGCTATGCACGTCAGTGACCCTGTGATTCGTCACACGTTTACTCACCTAAGATGTGTGGTGTCTACCGGTTCTTCATCTCTTGTTGTTGAGTATATTCTTTCAGTTTCGTTGTTATTTTCCTCTCGATTGATTTTATAGAGCAAACTCTTTTTGTTTTTATTTTGAAATATGTCCCTATATAAGGGGAAACTCTGCCGAAATTTTCCGAGAAATATGTCCCGATATAAGGGGAATCTCTGTCGAAATTTTCCGAGAAATATGTCCCGATATAAGGGGAAACTCTGTCGAAATTTTAAGAGAAAATATGTTCTTGGCGTTCTTCGTGTTCTTCGTGTTCTTCGCATTCTTCGTGTTCTTCGTTCGTTCTTCGCGTTCTTGACACGTTCTTAGCGTGTTTGATACGAAAATGAAATTCGATCTTTTCAGGAGCTTTAAATCATCTTTTCTGAAAACGAAACACGATAAAGCATTGCATACGTGAGAGACAGAGCTCGATTAGGTAACGAAATCCTTCCTTTTGCTGTTGGGTTTTCATACCAAATTATTGAAATTCTTGATATTGTGTTCTTTCTACGAAGAACACTAATTTTGGTTATTTTTGAAAAAGTCTGAAGAATTGCTTTGCGATTCCCACTAAAATAAGGTTAAAGCATCAAATCGATGCGGTGGATTTAAAAGTTAGGGTTTGGGAGTTAAAATAGGCATAAATACGAGTATATATGCATATGAATAATATATATATGAGTCTATACTAAGTATTGCTGATTATACAAATCGAAGACTTAACGAAAGAATTAAATCATGGAAAATTGATGTGGTTTGAGTTGGATCCTGAAAAGGATCATGTGTCACGTTAAGGATGACTGGGAGTAGAACTACAGATCGGGCATGCAATCTGTAGGTTTGTCGGAAGGAACCTGTATTGGCGTTTCCTTACCTAGGTGGTACACGGTTGCCCTGTTATGATAAGTGCGCACGAAATGAATATTTTGCAATGCGTGGTACCGGGAGCCAATATCTTCGGGTTGAATGACGGAAGATGTGGTCATGCCATGTGGAGGCACGGGTGGTTCAATAGCGGCTGGGTCACGGGAATATGTTTTTAAAGCCGCTACGTTATATGATTAAATGTTAGCCTAAGGTTTTAAGCAACCAAGTCCTCTAGGACGGTGTGCTCATTTGATTTTACAGGCTGAGGGTTGAGACCCTGTTTAATAAAAGAAAAGGAAATTATCAGGGTAGTATTGGAGGATTGGTTGAGGTGACGTGCGGTGGCATAAGCTTACCAAGATCAACACAATCTCCAATCCTGAAGGGTCCACAGCTTCGGAGTCCAAGAATGGTGGGGTGCCCCTGGACTAATCCCTGATGTGGAATAGAAAGGAATATGACTTAAATTAATGAGAAGGAATGAAATTTTTGTGATATCAAGTTTTGAAAAATTACACAATTTGTTTGCTTTTCTCTTCTTCGTTACTTAGCATTCGCTAATTTTTATCCTATGATTTATGGAAAACCCAACAGGTATCGGTGAGCTATCGTAAGGGCTTTAAAAAATACATCCAGCTTACATACTAGACATCCAGCCAGCCACAATAGATTTACTCTTTAAGGTAGTTAGTAATCTTTTGTATATTTTCCTTTCAAGCTGGTGTACATGTAAATTGTTATAGTGGGACAGTGTATCATCTGAACTTTATTTTGTGAATGGAAAAGTGTTGAAATACTTTCTTTTGAGTATTTTTTATTTGCAGTCTATTTCTGAATGTTAGTTGTGATTGCTGAATAAATTATTGCTGAGTAACCAAATCCGGATATGGGAGGATCCGACGGCCCGGGAAACGGGGTCGCGACAGATTGGTATCAGATCCCGGTTACTCCAGTAATTTATTTAGTAATTAACAACTATGAGCGGTATTCAGAAAACTAAGGTTGTATTAAGATCCTTTGATTTTAATAAATGACTGCAGTACCATTCACAAGTCATTGTCCGTTATGTACATCATGCTAAGACATATATGATCTGACCTTTGACCTTGACTCATCCCAGGATCATGGAAGACCAAGATGTGTCTAGACAATTAACGGTTATGATGGCAATGCTCCAAGACATGGGACAAAGGCAACAAGCATTGGAGGAGAGGCTCAATACACAGGCTGAGAGACCCGAGGCATCTAAGCCTGCAGATGCTAGGATTGAAGGTTTTGTCCATCTTTCTGAGGAAGAATCTAGTTACCATCCTTCAACAGAGTCTGCTCCTACCCCGGTTGAAGGAGCAATGGAGAAGGCCCTTCTTAGACACCAAACATTACTAGATAATTACGGAAAGGTAAAAATTCCTTGATTCAAAGGTGTAGAGACACCTGCCGAGGCTGAGTTATGGCTCGATGACGTTACTAGGATATTGAGGATAATCCATGCACCAGTTGACACCTGGGTGCACTTTGCTGATTACTCCCTAGCAGATTATGCACGACGATGGTGGAGAGCAATTTCCAAGAAGTTAGCAGATTCTGTTCCATGGGATATCTTTGAAGAGAGATTTCGAGCTCACTTCTGTCCCTCTCATTAGGAAGAATTAAAGAGGAGAGAGTTGTCTTCTCTGAATCAGGGTTCTAAGACCGTACGAGATTATCATATCCACTTTACTGAGCTACTATGGTACTCACCAGCTCTAGAAGCTTCACCACAAGAGTTTCTTACCAAATTTGTTAGCGGTCTTCAGGGAGATCTACGAGAAAAGCTTGCTGGTTTTAGAGCTACAACCGTAGATGAAGCAATGGACATCGCCTCTCGTATTGAGATGGAGAGGGATGAAAATCGTCAAAGATGAAGTTTCCACTTTAATGGTGGACCATCCAAAAGCAAGGCACATTATAATCGTAGAGATCATTGCTATCATCCAGTCGGTTCCAATATAAGCTAACCACAGACCTTGGGTTAGGAATTATCAGGAAGAAGGGGTTTCTCTAGACCTCCACTATATCCTCGCGACTCAGCAGCAGGAGTTAGCACCTCTGTGGTTGGATCTTCAGCTGAAAAAGGAGCACGTGTGTGTTTTTACTGTCATCAGGAAGGCCACATCAAGAAAGATTGTCTGAAGTTGAGAAGTTCAGGGTTTAAATCAACCCCAATTAACAGTATAACATCCACCTCGAGCAATGGAGCAACACGTGGAGGAAGACATGGTTGAGGTCGGGGCTCACAAGGATCATCTCCTACACAACAACCACCACAAAGTGTTGCGGGTTCTACCTTGCCTATTCTTAATGGCCAGCTAAATGCAGTCACTGAAGAACAAGCCTACAATTCAGGCACAGTCGTACGAGGTATTGTTACTATTCATGGCTTTTCAGTACATGTCTTATTTGATTCTGGTGCTTCACATTCATTTATTGCTCGACGGTTGGTACCAACTTTGGATAAGATACCAGTAGAAGTATAAAAGTCCTATCTGATCAAGGGACCAGGAGGACAAGTATTTATAATCTAAGAAATCCTGGATAATTGAATAGTAGTGATAGCGGGACATCAGTTACCTGTTTCACTGCTACTAATAGAAATTGAGGACTTTGATCTTATACTAGGAATGGATTGGCTAGAAAGGCATCATTCATGTCTTGACTGTTTTTAGACGACAGTAACGTTTCACCCTCCTAACTCGATAGAGTTCCAGTTCATTGGAAAGACATCCAATGATAATATCGAATATATCTCTACATTGAAGGCACAACAGTTGTTAGAGCAAGGGTGCTATGCTTTTTAGTTTATGTATCCACTATTAGGGTCAGAAAGAATGATAGAAGATGTGCCTATAGTGGGCGAGTTTTCTGATGTATTTCCAGAGGAACTACCCGGATTACCACCTGAGCGAGAGATTGAATTTGAAATCTCTCTTATACCTGATACTCAGCCTAACTCTATCCCTCCGTATAGGATGGCACCAGCTGAGTTACGAGAGTTAAAGGTACAGTTGCAAGAACTGTTAGATAAAGGATTCATTCATCCTAGTACTTCACCATGGGGTGCACCTGTCTTATTTGTCAGGAAAAAGGATGGGTCAATGCGGTTGTGCATTGACTATAGACAGTTAAACAAGTGGACAATAAAGAATAAGTATCCTCTGCCAAGAATAGATGATATCTTTGATCAGTTACAGAGTTCAACTATGTATTCCAAGATTGACTTAAGATCTGGATACCATCAATTGAATATAAAAGATGCGGATATCCCCAAGACAATTTTCGAACTAGATACGGGCATTATGAATTCTTAGTTATGCCTTTTGGACTAACAAATGCTCCAGCAGCCTTCATGGATCTCATGAATAGAGTATTCAAGGAGTTCTTAGATCACTTTGTAGTAGTCTTTATTGATGATGTGCTTATTTACTCCAAGGATAAGTATCTGCATGAACACCATCTCAGGCGGGCACTTGAAACTCTAAGGAAGAACAAACTGTATGCTAAATATAGCAAATGTGACTTCTGGCTATCTGAAGTATCTTTCTTAGGCCATGTTATTTCTGGGGAAGGTATATCAGTTGATCCTACAATAGCATTGCCAATGACTAGACTAACTCAGAAGGAAGTCCCATTCTTATGGTCTCATACATGTGAAGCTAGTTTTCAAACACTGAAAGAATGCCTAACATCTGCACCAATCCTTACTCTACCCTCTGGGAGTGAAGGGTTCACAGTGTACACTGATGCGTCTAAAGAAGGACTTGGGGCAGTTCTTATGCAACATGGACAGCTCAGGACACATGAGAAGAACTACCCAACGCATGACCTTGAATTAGCTGTCGTAGTTTTCGCTTTAAAGATATGGAGACACTACCTGTATGGTATTACTTTTGAAATCTTCACCGATCATAAAAGCTTGAAATATCTGTTTGATCAAAAGGAGCTCAATATGAGACAGAGACGGTGGCTAGAGTTGTTGAAAGATTATGATTGCACTATCTCCTACCACCCAGGTAAGGGGAACGTTGTAGCAGATGCCCTTAGCAGAAGAGCTTATTCACCTGGGTTAGTGAGTGCTATCCACTTCTGGGGTTACTATCAACGTTGAGTGAATGGAAACCATTTGATAGTAGTGTTGATACTATAACTATTCCTCATCGATACAAACCAGAGATCTGGCATAAAATAAAGAAAGGACAAGAGGATGATCTAGTCCTTAAAGACTTGAAACAACAACTTGAGAAGAATGAGATAGAGGGATTCCAGATACAAGATGGTTTACTGTATAACCATCACATAGTTCGTGTACCAAACACACCTGAACTAAGGAAAGACATCTTACGAGAAGCGCACTGCTCAAGATTATCTATTCATCCAGGAATTACAAAGATGTATAAGGATCTTCATTCATACTTTTGGTGGCCGGGAATGAAGAGAGATGTTGCTGAATTTGTGAATTCATGTTTCACTTTCCAGCAGGTAAAGGCTTCACACCAAAAGCCACCGGGATTATTGCAACCCCTCCCTATACCTGAATGGAAATGGGAAAGCATTTAATGGACTTCGTACTGGCTTACCTCAGATGACTGGTAGTAAAGATAGTATCTGGCTTATAATAGATCGTTTGACAAAGGTAGCACACTTTATTCCGATAAGCTTATCTTTCACTCCAGACCAGCTTGTTGAGTTATATATTACACATGTGATTCGCCTCCATGGTATCCCAAAGTAAGTAGTTTCCGATCGAGATTCACGATTCACCTCACACTATTGGGAGAACTTCATGAAAGCCTTAGGTACACAGTTATGCTTGAGTACAACATATCATCCACAAACAGATGGTCAGTCAGAACGTACGATTCAGACACTAGAGGATATGCTACGAGCAGGCGCCTTAGAATGGAAGGGATTGTGGATTAAACATTTGCCTCTTACAGAATTCACCTACAATAATAGTTACCATACAAGTATTGGCATGGCATCATTTGAAACACTATATGGACGAAGGTATACTACTCCTTTGTGTTGGGAAGAGGTCGGAATAAAGAACCTTTATGATTCAGATAGACTTCAAGAGAAACGGAAAGCTGTAGAGCTTGCTAGAAAAAGACTATTAACTGCCCAGAGTCGCCAGAAAAGTTATAGTGATACCAGGCGAAGAGACCTTGAATTTGAGGTAGGTGGCTTTGTATTTCTCAAAGTATCACCTATGAAGGGTGTTCAGAGGTTTGTCTTGCGTAGGAAGTTAGCACCCAGGTTCGTGGGTCCCTTTGAAATTATTCAACGCATTGGAAATGTGGCATATAGACTTGCACTTCCTCCACATCTTTCAGCAATACATAATGTATTTCATGTATCAAATCTGAGAAAGTACATTAGGGATCCAGAGCATAATATAAGTTATGATGATTTACATGTTGAGCCAGACTTGACATACCAAGAGATACATGTGCAAATACTTGAAAGAGATATCAAGAAGTTGAGAAACAAAGAGGTGCCTCTAGTTAAAATATTATGGCGGAACCAAGAGTTTGAAGAAGCCACATGGGAACCTGAGACAGAAATGAGAGATAAATACCCCTACTTATTTGAGTAGTAACACTGTGTATTGTATATCTTCTTTATAAATGAAAGGACGTTCATTCTCTTTAAGGTTGTTATGGGTTCAACCCTCTTTAAGGTTGTTATGCCTGCATTTCTAGTCTCGAGGACGAGACTTCCTTTAAGGTTGTTATAATTATAAAGCCTTGAACTTGACATATCTCAGATCCTATATAATAAGATCCGGCTCGTCAAGAGGAAACCAGCGGAATTTGTTTCGTGTGAATCGGACTTCGTTTCGATTTGTTATGAATTTCGGAAGAAAGAGAAGCAAGGAAGGCTAAGATGTCATTAACCCATAATGACTTTCATTAAGACTAATTAAACATGATTAAGGAAACTAATGATGCATTAAAAACCACTAATGATCATTAGTAAAACACTAATCAATAGTTAGTAAAAGATAAGTGTAAGCCGCGAAACTTAAATCGCGATTAGTGAAAGTTAATCACAATTAGTGTTAATTAAGCTTCATTAGCGAATCTAGAATCCTCTAGAATGTTCTAACTTAAGCCCCAAGTTTGGGATAAGTTTTGGCTAAAATCATGGGCCAAAACTATGGGCCGCTAAACCATGGTTAAGGTCTAAACCATGGTTTTCTAACCATGGTTAGTGGTTTTTGGGAGCCTATAAATAGACCCCCCCTACCCATTCATTCTCTACGACTTCCACTACCACCACCATCCCAAGGGCTAGGGTCGAGAGGTCGGAAGGAGGAGTGGGAGGCGAGGGAGGAGCGCTAGCGAAGCGCTGCCGGGAGATTGAGGAGGTGAAAGGTATGATCCTCTCTTAGTTTGCTTTGTAAGCTAGGCTTTCAATTCATACTCTTGTTCTTCCAAGATTTGTTCTTGATTCATCTTTCTTTCCGATTCGTTTTCCTGTTGTGGTTCGAGGAGAAATCTGTGTAACACCCTACTTAGGTGCGGGCGGCTATGCACGTCAGTGACCCTGTGATTCGTCACACGTTTACTCATCTAAAACGTGTGGTGTCTACCGATTCTCCATCGTTTATGTTTCTATTCTTCGCATTATGCTTTTATAGTTATTTTGATGGAGAAATCTGTGTAATACCCAACTTAGGTGCGGGCAGCTATGCACGTCAGTAACCCTGCGATTCATCACACGTTTACTCACCTAAGATGTGTGGTGTCTACCGATTCTTCATCTCTTGTTGTTGAGTATATAATTTCAGTTTTGTTATTATTTTCCTCTTGATTGATTTTATAGAGGAAACTCTTTTCATTTTTATTTTGAAATATATCCCGATATAAGGAGAAACTCTGCCGAAATTTTCCGAGAAATATGTTCCGATATAAAGGAAAACTCTGTCGAAATTTTCCGAGAAATATGTCCCGATATACGGGGAAACTCTGCAGAAATTTTAAGAGAATGTATGTTCTTGGCGTTCTTCATGTTCTTCGTGTTCTTCGTTTGTTCTTTGCGTTCTTGACACGTTCTTAGCGTTTTTGATACAAAAATGAAATTCAATCTTTTCAGGAGCTTTAAATCATCTTTTCTGAAAACGAAATACGATAAAGCACTGCATACGCGAGAGAGAGAGAGAGCTCGATTAGGTAATGAAATCCTTCCTTTTGCTGTTGGGTTTTTCTACGAAATTATTGAAATTCTTGATTTTGTGTTCTTTTCTACGAAGAACCCTAATTTTGGTTATTTTTTAAAAAGTCTGAAGAATTGCTTTGCGATTACCACTAAAATAAGGTTTAAGCAT
This sequence comes from Ottelia alismoides, assembly GCA_037367405.1. Taxonomy (NCBI): domain Eukaryota; kingdom Viridiplantae; phylum Streptophyta; class Magnoliopsida; order Alismatales; family Hydrocharitaceae; genus Ottelia; species Ottelia alismoides. The sequence goes on along the minus strand of JAZKJV010002476.1, from coordinate 178,691 downwards.
CAAATCAATGCAGTGGCTTTAAAAGTTAGGGTTCGGGAGTTAAAATAGGCATAAATACGAGTATATATGCATATGAATAATATATATATATGAGTCTATACTAAGTATTGCTGATTGTACAAATCGAAGACTTAACGAAAGAATTACATCATGGAAAATTGATGTGGTTTGAGTTGGATCCTAAAAAGGATCATGTGTCACGTTAAGGATAACTGGGAGTAGAACTACAGGTCGGGCATGCAACCTGTAGGTTTGTCGGAAGGAACCTGTATTGGTGTTTCCCTACCTATGTGGTACACGGTTGCCCTGTTATGATAAGTGCGCATGAAATGAATGTTTGGGAATGCGTGGTACCGGGAGCCAATATATTCGGGTTGAACGACGGAAGATGTGGTCATGCCATGTGGAGGCACGGGTGGTTCAATAGCGGTTGGGTCACGAGAATATGTTTTTAAAGCCGCTACGTTATATGATTAAATGTTAGCCTGAGGTTTTAAGCAACCGAGTCCTTTAGGACGGTGTGCTCATTTGATTTTCCAGGCTGAGGTTTGAGACCCTATTTAATAAAAGAAAAGGAAATTGTCAGGGTAGTATTGGAGGATTGGTTGAGGCGACGTGCTGCGACATAAGCTTACCAAGATCAACACGAGATCCCGAAGTGTCCACAGCTTCGGAGTCCAAGAATGGTGGGGTTCTCCTGGACTAATCCCTGATGTGGAATAGAAAGGAATATGACTTAAATTAATGAGAAGGAATGAAATTTTTGTGATATCAAGTTTTGAAAAATTACACAATTTGTTTGCTTTTCTCTTCTTCATTACTTAGCGTTCGCTAATTTTTATCCTATGATTTATGGAAAACCCAACAGGTAACGGTGAGCCATCGCAAGGACTTTAAAAAATACATCTAGCTTACATACTTGACATCCAGCCAGCCACGGTAGCTTTACTCTTTAAGGTAGTTAGTAATCTTTTGTATATTTTCCTTTCAAGCTGATGTACATGTAAATGGTTATAGTGGGACAGTGTATCATCTGAACTTTATTTTGTGAATGGAAAAGTGTTGAAATACTTTCTTCTGAGAATTTTTTATTTGCAGTCTATTTCTGAATGTTAGTTGTGATTGCTGAATAAATTATTGTTGAGTAACCAGATCCGGATATGGGAGGATCCGACAGCTCGGGAAACGGGGTCGCGATAGTCGTTGCTGGGGAGTAACAGCGTATAGGTCATATTTTTGTCTGATTGTGATTGTTTGCTTGCCAGTATTGCTCCATTTGTTTCTCTTGTATTTGATTCACATTTTTGAGCTATCTGATCACTTTCTTTCTTGTCTTCTTGCAAGGGACCACCAACCGAGAAGGATCACCTACGGATCCTGAGCAGCCTTGGGAGGCGGAGCTGGCTATTCTACCCTAGCCAGCAGGAGAGAGCAGGAGGATTTGAGAGAAAGAGAGGATAGTTAGTTTTATTTGTATTTTTGTTGAGAGAGAGAGACATTTAATTAATTTGTAATAATACAGGTACATTGGACTTTGGACACTCGGGCCCAATTTCCAAGTGTTTGTTCACTTGGGAGCTCACCGCCATTTTTGACGCGTTTTCCCGCTTGTCATTTTCCAGCTTTGTTTTATTTTTTCTTTACTTACGTGGAATGATCCCTTAGTTTTTAGGCTTGCTTGATCGAGTAAATTAGGTCCAAACACCTTAATATCTTGCATGTACCTATAGTGCGCTTTGGACTTAGTTTAAACTTTAAACAGTCGCCTCATCATCTTCAAGCCTTCGTGCTACGAGCCCACCCTGCCATGCACTGCTCCTGAACTCGATGTGTCGAGAGGAGGAGGGGTGAGCCTAGACCGGACTCCTGTATTGAAGATCGGTGACCGACTTGTGGTGCTTCACGCTAGCAATTTCCTGCTTAGGATGATTTCCGTGTGTATATCGATATATAGATTAGGTTTCTAAATTCCTGTTTTGCATCCCGCATGGAGAGAGCTGGGAGGCACTATAAGTATTCTATCTTTGCATTCATCATCTAGGCACAAAGGTGAGATTTCCATCTTAGTGCCACCTTGTATTGCTTTTCCAATCTTCTCTCTCTATTTTTGGATCAATAGGAATCAAAGAAAATACCAAAAACGTTAGGCGCTTGTATTGAATTGACTCAAAACAAGTGATAACACCAAAAAAATTAAAAAAGGGAATGCTAAAGAAAACTTGATCTAAATAAAATTGGTTAAATGGATTCATTGCTTGGGGTGAGCAAAGCCCTCATTTGTATTCAGGTTGCATGGGAAGGTCTTCTTCCAAGTGAGTAGAGCGACTTCGTAAGGATTAGAGCCCAAAACCCAGTCTGTGGTTGCCTTGTGTATCGCCTGGATTTTCGAAATATTGGCGCTACTATCGTACGTAGACGAGTAGGGCTTGGTCGCCATTGATGACTCTCTATTGTGTAGAGCATTGACCTTGTCCGAAGTATCGAGCATAGGCCACGCCTTCATGGGGGTGTCTGTCTCATCGTCTTGCGTCCGAGTAGGATCTTGCACGCTCACGGGTGATTCCGTTGCGAGCGAGATCCGAAGTATCGGTTTCGCCTATCGGCTTCCTCCCTCTTTTCTTTGGCTGAGTAGGGATCCATGAAGGGTTACAAGGACCTCAAATAACGCAGACTACAGGTTACACAGGAGGAAGACAAGTACGAGATTCTTTTATGGCAGTACTCTCTCTCCTATAGGCGTAGCACTCTAAGGACTCGTTCAAAGATAATTGCCCGAATTCAATCTAAAAACTACAAAGATAATAGCCGGACCTTCACGGCTTCACACGTTGAGTTGGTGAACCCCTTGTCTTGTGTTTGATTGTCTAGTTGCATTAAGGTCAAGATCAAAAACACTGCACAATTGTGCGCAATTTTGCCCCCCCCCCCCTCTTCTTCATTTCTCAACCTTGCTCTTCTCAATAATCACGATGATGGGAAGGAGGTCTCTTAGGCCGTCTCTGGCGGCACCGTGATGAAACCCAATTTCATCATCACAATTTCCATTTATTAACCCCCTTGCTTAATCTATTTGTCAATAAAACCTAGATAATGTCATGTATTTATCAGAGTCCTTAATAAATTAAAAACCACAAAAAAATGACAAAACTGGAATCCGTGGTATTTTTAACCTTAAAAATACCCTTAAAAATCTTTCAAGTCTTTGTTTGACCTCATCTCCAGTTTTGGTCAACATGAAACTTGTAGATCTCATCGAGATCTACAACTTTTATGTTTTGAGTTTTCTCAAATTCGGCAATCTAACCCTTCAAAAATCAACTGGAAGATCAGAATAATCTGATTGGGCCACGTGGCCCATTCTAGGTACGCCACGTGGCCCATCCTCCTTTGCCTAATCTGCCTGCACCCATGGTCATTGGATCACCTCTTGATCCAACAGCTAAATAACCTCCACGCCCGCTATGATTCTCTGCCATCCGATCTCACTCACACCTTGATCATCACCGCACGTAAGCGCTCAACGCAGAGCCTGCCACGTGGCGACTCTCTGCGCCACTCGATCGCGTCCATGCCTTTCCATCACAGCCTCTATTCCTATCGCGCGCCTCAGCCCTTCGATCACCTCGCCTTGGATCTAATCTAGACCGTCACATCGCGCCCAATCGTCAGCCGTTGGATCTCTAGATCCAACAGCCATCGGTCTTCGTCATCCTCCGGCTCCCTCCTCTTTCACACGATCTCCAGCTCGCGTACCTCTCTCCCCCTTCCCTTTTTCTCCACCTCCTTCGACCACCTCTTCAAGCTCCAACTACCCCACGACCGAGCCCAGTTATTCCTTGACCTCGCGAGCTACCACACCCCCCACGAACGCCTCTCCACTCGCCCATTTCATCGTCGAAACCCATGACACCACCACCATAATCGCCTTCATCGCTCCTTAAATACTCCGCTCCCACCGTCAGCCATGGTTGTCTAGCTTTACGCGGGGAGGGGCCCAGCCCTCCTCCGCCTCCCTGTGACACGGGGAGGCGGAAGGATCGAGCGATGATGACCTTCTCCCCCGGTGATGACCCTCCGACCTCCACGGCGGAGTTGCGGCGCCTCGCGTCCGCCCGAGCTGCACCAACCGGCTGAAGTTGTTCAGCGATGACCCGAGGCTCGAATCGAGCCCCTAGCCCAAGCCTCCGCTCCATCCCCAATGTCAGGTAAGTCCTCCGATCCCTTTTGTATTTTTCTTTTATTTTCTCGTAATTTCGTAGGTCGATTCACCCATCTCCGACCTCCATCAACCCCCCTCCGAGCTCCGCCATACTTCCGCCCTTCACGCGACGCTCTCAGACCACTCTCTTCTTCCTCCAGCTTCCCAGACCATGTCCGACCCATCTCCTCTGTCCTCATGGCGGAGGAGCAACCGAGCTCCCATCCTCTTTGTTCCCTGAGCTCCCATTCCATTCACATACGTGTTCCATTTCTTTCTTGTGCTTCGGCTATGCTACTAACTACGCAGGTCCTCGAAGCTCTCATCGATCGGAGCTTCATCGGAGCCCACTTCGTCACCGCCGCCCTCAACTTCAGCGCTCCTGTGGCTTGAGCCAAGATGCTAGACACCTTTCCCGAGCTTCGAGCTTCATCGACGTATATACAAGGAGCTCAGGGGAGGCCTATGGAGCTGGAACACCAGCGGCGGAGCTGGAGCTCCTTCGCCGGAGCTCTATCTCCGCCGCCAGCCGCTGATGAAGACAGAGCTGCAGATACCGTTGGATGGTCCTCTCTCAGCGACCATCCAACGGCCCAGATGAGGCCACGCCATCGATTCCAGATGCTGTTGGATCTTCGAAGATCCGACAGTGTATGATCAGCCACGATCACGTTCCAGTAGCCATTGGATCCTCCCAATCCAATGGCCTTCATTCGGCCACGTGGCAGTACCCGAGTCCTCTCCGAGCCTTAGCACCAGACCAGGAGGTTCGGATGCTCCGAACCTAGCCCGAGCCTGCATCGAGCCCAAGCCATTCTCCGAGCCTAGCCGAAGCACAACGAGCCTCTGCCGAACCCGAGCCTCCGACCGAACCTAGATGGTGCGTGCGTAGCACGTGCCATCTGGGTAATTTGCACAGAGGTCCGCCTTCTTCTCCAATATTGCAACCATATCCAGAACACGTGCAGTGCGCGTGCACTGTGGGAATTTTGCATAAAAACCCTCACGGGTTTTTTAAATTGCAAAAATGCCCCTATGCGTTTGGGCAAATTATAGGGAAGGTCCCGTTCTTTTATGTATTTACACTTTAGTCCTCCCATGGACCTGTCTGCAATTTTATTTCATGTTTTATTTCATTTATGCCCTTGTCTTCTTTATTTCATATTTTGAGCATCGTGTGTCCGATTCAGTCGATTTCAGTTCCATTTCGAAGCTATTTTGATGGTCTTTCTAATGGCATAATTCTCATTTTTGGACACATTAATTTTGATGTAATATTTTATTCGTCATGTGTCTCTTAATGCTTTAACTTGTGCCTAACTTAATTTGTCCATCAAGCTTGATTGCTCAATTAATCCTGAAATCGAATTTAGTTAAAATTGCTCATCATTTTGACCTAGGGCATATTTGTGATGCATTTCATGGCATTTACTTGCATAATAAAAAAATAAAAAATGCATGTTTATTTCTTTAATGCATTGTTTGGTCCTTCTTGCATCTCTTTGACCTATATGTTCTTCAACTCAACACTTAGTTAAATAGAATAAAAATCTGACTAATACGAGAGAGGCTCGTGTCCCTGAGTTCGACCTTGGTATCTTGCCAAGTAAAATAAAAAAATATAAGACCATCTTATTCTTATCGAAATATCAATCAGATGGTCTTTGATGACCCGAATTGGCCCGACTGCGATGACGATTCCAAGTGCTAATTCAGCACTATTAAAGGGTCGATTTTGCGGTTTATCAAATGGCACCGTTGCCGGGGACACGGCTCATTTCTTGTTTTTTTTAATTTTTGTTTACTTAATTTATTGTTCATTTTATAGGTCAATTTGTCAATTCATTTTGCATTGTAAAATTTTCTTCTCTATCGATCTCTAACTATTGTTTTTGTGGCAGGGCCCTTGATGGTTCAAGGAGGCGAGGAGCAGGACGCTTCCCGCTGCGAGGAGCCGCAAAACATACGTGGATCAATTAGGAAAGAAAGAAAAAAAATGTGTCTCGTATTTTATTGTTGCATGTCATGTAATAATTCGTCTTTTACAGCGATCTTCGATCGAAGGCTCGCAGTTGTAATCGAACGATTATATGTGGTTGTGTGGGGATCGTCCACACTTGAGTGTCGACCTAGGACCAGGCACGCGGCTCTCCGAGCTTTGTTTCAAATTCACATTTTTATGTGCTTGCTCGTAGGTAGGACACATCTTAATTTAAGACGCACATAATCTCGCCTCACTTAGCCAAAATTAATGGAAATATTCCCCGCTAATAGAAGCCTGATTAGGTGCGGCTTTTATCGACTTGCACACATATTGATTTTGGTTTTTCAAAACGGCCCAAGTTTTTTGACGGATTTTTTCGCTAAGTCACTGCATAATTTCTCGCTTAGCCTAGATTGCGGTTTTTATCGAATATGTGGTTTTCTCTCGGTTTCTCTTTCCTAGCTTGATCACCTAGGATTAATGGAAAATGGGAACGAACGGTAGACGATGATTGCTTGATTTTGTGCTAACCTTAATTCAGTGACAACCACAAATAAAAACTGGGACTGTTAATTGCAAGTCAAACCAAAAATGGAGTAAAACTTTGGTTTTGGGAGAGCAACACCCTCGTTTATGCATTGTTTTCACTTAACATTTTTCTCCGTGTAAAATATCTAATGTTTTATCACCAATAAAACCTACAAGATAATAAACCAACAGATAGGAGACACCAGAAGTGAAACTGAGTACCTAGAAAATGATGTACCCTCCCGCAGATAACCCTCGGGGAGTAGTACATGCTAATCAATGAACAAGCAGAAAGAGGCTCGACCTTGCGAGGGTCGTCAAGGTGAGCGGACGCAAAGGCGTCAGTGATCCATCAGACGGATCATCAGGTATGGTCTCGGTAGGCGACATGTCAGCTACCAGCAGAAGAGACCGACAAATCGAGAAAGTGTGGTAGCGTCCCGCAGATAATCCTCGGGGAACGTGCTACCAGCTAGGCATGGAAATAACAGATATGAGGAGCTAAACCTTGCTAGGACCGTCAAGGCGAGCTGACTCAAAGGAGTCTAATCAGATGGGTCCCATGATCTGCAAATTGGATAGGCAAGTCAGGATGGGACCAAAATCATATCTATCAAATGACTCGGTTCCATGCTCCGTAGATCGGAGACACAGTCAGTAGGGGGAACCGAGCATAAAGAGAGTGTCGCATGCTCCCGCAGCTAGTCCTCGGGGAGCTATGCAATCTAGGCAAGGAATAGTCAGAATGTGTCTCTACCTTGCGAGGGTCGTCAAGGAGAGAGAAGGGCTCGCAGGAGCTGGATTCATCAGACAGATCCACAGAAAACATGGTCTCGATAGACGGCAGACCGTCTACCAGCAGAAGAGACCAGGGAGCTAAACTGTGTCATAGCCTCACGCAGATAACCCTCGGAGAGCTATGAACTAGGCGGTGAATAACCAGAATATCGAGTCTCGTCCTTGCGAGGACCGTCAAGGCGCGCAATCAGACAGTTGGCCTCATGTACCGACAAGTCGGGTACGCAAGCAGGATGGAGGCCAATCAAGCATATCATCTGACTCAGTTTCGGGTCCCATCAACATGGCGACCCAAGCAGTGGATGAAACCGAAGTCCAAGAAATTGTCGCATTCTCCCGCAGATAGTCCTCAGGGAGGAATGCGAGCTAGATCAAAGGAGGTCATGGGAATGCTGGCATAAAACCTCAGGTTCTCAAAAGCATTCAATCATTCAATCATCCGGAGGGCATAAGATCATGTGAGGGGGCAAATAATCAGGTCATTCACAATACAGTCCCTGGAGTTACTCTAATCAGCTGAGATGGCACAACAGATAATCAAGAATCCTCAAAGTGCCATGGGTGGATCAAGGAGTCAGGAGATCAAGGATGGGTCAATCAAGAAGATGAGAGATCATGCAGGATCCATCGACCTTTATCTGGAAGTCCAAATCAGAATAATCAGTCAATCCTCAAAATCAAGATGAGTGGATCCTCAAGATAGATAAATCAATCAATACTCATGAAAGCATCACCAAATCATCGCATCATATCACATCCTCAATCCGGTGTGCGAGATCTAAATCCTCAATAAAGAATCACACCTATACTTGTGCCAAAGTCAAATATCCTCAAAAACATGCACGTATCCGATCACAATCCCATGGTACACTCATCCCAGCATCCTCAATCATTGGCCCGGCTTACACAAATAGTCAAGGTAATCATAAATCCTCGATGCGGGCCTCATTGATGTGCACAGCATTCTCGGGTAATAGAAAATTGATACAGAGGGGACGAGGAGGGCGGGTGAGAAGATCGGGACATAGACAAAATTTGGTGTTCCACACAAGACGGGAACACCGTCAAACTGGTGGTCCGAAGAGCATGCTCTCCTCAAACCTGAGAAGATGGGGATGGTACGGTGGATACGAGGAAGATGGTGAAGAAGAGGGAAACGAAGGACTTGGCAAAGAAATGATTGAGCTCAAGCGCCAATATCATGACTCGATGCAGATGAGGAGAGATATATATAAGAGAGGTAGAGAGACTCAAAGATGAAAAATGCATGACTCACACGGACGGGACCGGCTACTCTAATAATGAATGAAAACTCAACGGACTCCAAATCACAATCAATATGCAAGGCAAACCCCCGATTCACCTACTCGACACAGTGAAGACCGTCAAGTGACGATCATTTATCTTTACAGTTTTAGAGTGAGGTGAGAATCACAAAGTTGTACAAACACTTAGGAGGCTTGATGGGATTTGGGCTCTACTCCTTAGTGTGTACGTGAGCAATTAAAACGCATACATTGAGGGGGTTGCACTCCCCAAGACAAGGAAATCTATTATGTTTTATTTTTAAGTCCAATAGAGTTAACAGTCCCAATTTTATTTTGGTTATCACTTTTTTTTGGGATATTTTCAATGCACGTGCCTATCGAGGTTCCAATTTCCATTAAGCATCCTAGGTTGGCAAAAACAGAGGGAGAAGATCGGAAAAGCCATGCAAGTCGGAAATCGATGATGCATGCTAAGTAAGAAGACTTAAAGTGCCTCCAGCTCTCTCCATGTGGGATGCATAACAGAATTTGAAACATATGCTATATGCAAATGCAAGTCGAAGAAATCGCCCTAGGATAGTGATGAATCCACAATTCATCATCTCAATATCTTGATCTTAGCAAAATGCACGAGTAAATTCCCTAATAAATATCCATAAAATCAATAAATTAACAAAATAACTCTTGTAAATAAAATACACTAATTATTGTATATTAGATTGTACAAAATGAATTAACAATAAAAAGCCGCAAAAATAAAGGAGTTTTATACTTGTAAATAGCTCAAAACTTCATGGATTTTTAATAATTTCATTTCAATTCCTTTTTGCCTAATTCTTTCTCTAACTTGTTTATAAAAGTGTATATAAAAATACAAAAATACAAAACAAATTTCACCTCAAATAAATGCTCCTAGATCCCAAAGAGAAAAAGCCGTAAAGTCCAACTTCCAAGCTAAATTCCCGCTCCGTATGAACTCCAAATTCACCAAACTCACTTTTAAAGTTCAAGTTAGAAAATTATCTATCCAACGGAAGTGGTTTCATTAAAATCGGAGCTCATTTGCAAAAGTTGGGTTTTGGGACCTAGATGCACAGTGTACAGTATGTATATATTCATACTTTCTTCATTTTTTATTGTATCTCTCTTAATTATTAAAAATACAAAAAAATCATACTTGTGTTGTATTTTAGTTGTACTATTTTATTGTATTTTTCTGTTGTAAATATCTCTTATTAAAAAGACAAAAAAATTACATATTAGAAAAGTAAAAAAAATGTGTACATGTTGTTTGTCTTCCCTTGTAAATTGTCCACTATCTACTTTATTCCTTTTTATTCTATTAGAATTAAAGTAGATAACTTTATTTTATTTATTTATTTATTTTATTTTACATTCTCTACAATAACCACCAATTCAACTCCATTACTCCACCATATTTTCTAACTTCTAATTCAACTCCACCATTTTATTAACCTCCATCCCACTCCATCTTAATTCTAACTTCCATTTTTCTTCTTCTTTATATACATGCCATTCTCCTCATTTTTGCCTTTGATCCATCTTTATGTGAGGAGAGCCTAGTTCCCTGAGTTGAATCGGTGAAAGCGACGCAACCGCGGTCGAGCGACGACGGCTCTCTCTCCGGTGTGATCCGTTGGCTTTTTGGCTAACATCGCAGCCGCAACCGCGCGCTGCTCGAGCTCATCGCACGCCGGCGATTCGAGCGAAGACCGTGCTCACGAGCACATCATAGGCGACTTTCTCCACCGTAGGTAATTTTTCGTCTCACTTTTTATCATCTTGTTAGTTTTGCATTTTTTTTATATTTACCACATCATATCACCACCCACCATCCATAATTTGTTTATCCATCTTCATCTTCATCACCGTAATCTAACTATCATTCCCCTCCCCCTTTTTCCTTTTTGTCTACATATTTCCTGTCTAAAGAAAATAAAAAAAAAGATAAAAAAAATTAAAACAAAAAAAATCCTTATTACAGCAGTTAAAAAAATATAAAAAAATCAAAAAAAACACGCAAGGGAGCAGCAGCGGCCTAGCCGCCGCCGCTCCCCCCCTCCCCGCCCTCTTCCACCGCTCCTTACCGCCGCCGCGGCCGCGCGCGGCGCAGCCGCCGCAGCCACCAGCAGCCCCCTTGCCGCCAGCCTCTGCGCCGCCAAGCCGCGCGCCTGCCGCCTCCAGCCCCCTCGCTCGCCGTCGCCGCCGCCTTCCTCCACGCGAGCAACCACCGCCGCCGCTCAAGCCGGCCACATGCGCCTCCTTTCTCCAACGCCTGTACGAAGAAGAAGGTCCTCTTCCATTTTTTTATTTTATTTGTAAAAATTGCATACTTTATTTCTCATGTTTCCGTAATTGCAATTCCGTCCATGTACATAAGTTGCTTAGTATTTTTAATTTCTGTTTTTTCACAAAGACCCATGTGTTCATACTTTAATTTGGACCTCGTTTTTGCATCATTTTGTTCAATGAAAAATGCCTTTGTGAATAGCAACTAATTGTCTACAATTTGACTATTTATTGGTATTTTTGTGACTCATGGGTAATTAATTATAATTGTTTAACTGAAATTTTTCATAGTTTACCCATTCTGTGCCATTAAATTAATATCTCACACACTGTTGCTCTAAAATTTCAACAAAAATTATATGTGATGCCTTGATATTGATGTAATTACTGTCCAAATTTCATCTAAAATGGAGTTGTCTTGTGCTTGAAATAAATCGTAGAGTGATTTTAGTATATGATTTTTAATTAAATCCACGTATATCCTTTTTGCGAAATTTCAACTCTCTTGGATTCTACATGAAAATATCATTTTTGGATAATTCGCATTCTGCTTAATTTGATAACGTGGATTAAATAGGAATTATTTACTCACTGTCACTCTATTTTCACTAAAAAATTCATAAAAAAATTCATAACTCGTCAAAAAATTCCAAAAAAATTACTGTAGTCTCCTTGCATCATGTTTTAGTTCCAGTAAATTTTTCATAATTTTTGCTTAATGTTTGTGTGATAAATTGCGAAAAAACCATAAAAAGTGTGCATTTTTATTTATTGCATTTTAACCCCTAAAATTCTAAAAAAATGTGTTTTGTGTTCATCACTGGATTAGGATTCTAGGAAATATATAATTTGGCTAAATTGGACTAATTTAATATTAAAATTAATTTGGCCTTGTTGTATGCTTTCTTGGCGTCTTGATTCACCCGCAACTTGCATTTGCTTCTCTTTTTGCATTAAAAAATCTGAAAAAATACCGCACTGAAATCTAGACCTAATTTCTTGAATTAAAACCTAAGTTGTTCCTTTGCCTCCCTGTGTTCGACCCCGGACTTGCCCGGGATATAAATTAAGCCGAGACACTCTTCACGGAGATCTTCTCTCGGTTCTGGCCGAATCGCTAAGTACATGTGCTACAATGTGACCGAATTATTTATCGTATCTAGCGACTCGTCAGATGGCGACGTTGCCGGGGAGGCAAACGGCTTAGGGATTAGTTTAAAAATTTGGATTTAGTTTTCCATTTACTCGGGTAGTCTGACCCCCGAGCCACCTTGTATTTATTCCATTTTTTTTAAAATTATTTCTCTTTATATTTTTGTATATATCTTGTTGTTTATCTCTCTAATATAAATTTCATTTTCCTTGCGAGGGCCTGGTGGACTTGGAGTGCATCAGAGGTCGACGGACGCGACGCGAGTTGACTGTGAAGAGCGAGGAGAACTAGTTTATCTTTGAGAGAATTTTTTGTAAATTATTGTAATTATTTAGGTAGTTGCTCATTTCTAGCGGCTCTTGTTTGAGAGCTCGCGCATGTAAAAAGACTTGGACATTATTTGTGGTGTGTCGAGCCTGTTTCATTCTCCGGCGAGGGTGGGGCTTGACTTGAGTGGCGAAAATTAAGGATTAGGCACACGGTAGTTTAGAATCAAATTTGTTTGTGCCCATCATAATTTAGGCCACACTTATCTTAGAAGATTCACATATCTTATAAGATTCATAATGAGACGCACATAGACACGTACTACTTAGCTCAAATCCAATCAATTCTTCCCCGCTAATAGTATATTGTTTAGGTGCGGTTTTCTCGATCTGCATGCATTTAGTGTAATATTTACAAATTCAGTTTTGCATAACGCATGAAGAGTGCTGGGATTCACTGTAAGTATACCTTCTTCTGAGCATGCATCATAGTTTCTTGTTTGCATTCTGATTTCTGATTCCCATCTTGTTTTACAACTTAAGGTTAAAGGAAATTGGGACTGAACGGTAGACGTGCTTGTGTGTTCACATAAATTTCAAGTAATAAACTAACTCTAAAATTGGGACTGAATTGAGCAGGTCGATCTAATTAATTGGAATAAAAAGAACCCTTGTTCTCGGGTGCATAAAGCCCTCATTGTTTGTTTTTAATTGCAAGTGAGAGAGAGACGACTCTAGGATAGAGCCAAGTCTGGATTTCTTACTTACTACTGGTTCTTTCTTTTTAGGCGATTAGCTACTTTTCAGTGAGGATTTACGGGTAGCCGGTAAACGGTCCGGACTTCCTTAGCAGAGTGGGAGGTTTAGAGGACGCCTTAGTCCTCAAGGAACGGGTAGCCGTATTTATACGGTCCGTACTTACTCCTATATTGGCTGAAAGTAGGCCAAACTAGTCGTAAGAACCGGGCCAGTCTGTAGGAAAATACGGGCACCTAATAGCTCGTTAATCTTTCCAAGATTGTATTCTCACCAACTAAAATTGACCAGATAAATCGGCCGAACTCTTACGGCCATCACGTGTTGAGTTGGTGAAATTGGGGGTTTGAATTGCGTTTGAATTGTGTGAGTTCACTCCGCACATTTACGTGCACCGTAGAACTAGCGCCTCATTGATTATCGTGATCTAATCGGTTCTTTTGACATCGAAGATGACTGATTGGGGGGATATTTATTCGGACTTTGCGAATCTCTCATTGAACCCTTCAAAAAGTACGTCTTCAAAGGTCCAAGCACAACTTGGATCAACCTGGACTCATGACCCTCTTGAGCCCAGGATCACCCACTCTCGGGATGGTTACTCTCAAACCATTCCCTTTCTCTCTTCCCACCTCACCGAGGAAGACCTTCGCCTCGATGAGAATATCTTGATTCATAAATCCTCTTCTAATAAAGAACACATTGCTGATTCAGGCCATATAGAAGACACAAGTAAAATGCCTCCAAAGAAGAAAGAAGAGGAAGAAGAGAACAATGAAGACCCGATGAAAATGATACTAGCCCGATTAGCTGCATCTGAGCAGCAACAAGCATTACTGAGAGCTCAGTTAGGACAGTTAAATGTTGGGGTCCAACTACCAATGGATGCGGCTTATAACCCCGGACAATATCAAATTCATAACTACTTGAGTCCGGCCGAACCCGAGGTTGATTTTGAGCTGAAGCCGCATTTCCTGAACCTGCTGCCACATTTTGATGGGAATGCTTCTGAGGAGCCATATGCATTCCTAAGGGACTTTGAGCTCATCTGTGCTAACCTCAAACATAATAATGTTAGCCAGGATTATATTAGGCTCAAATCCCTTCCATTTGCCTTGGCTGGAAAAGCCGATTACTGGGTGAAGAATCTTGGAATCATCGTCACCACTTATGCCCAGTTCAAGGACCTATTCCTAAAGAAGTTCTACCCGTTGAGTAGAACTAACATGATGAGGACGCGAATTACGAGTTTTTCCCAATTACCCAATGAAGCCTTCTGTGATGCTTGGGAAAGATTCAAGGACATCCTGCAAAAGTGCCCTTGTCATAGATTAGATGACAACATCTTGGTCCAATCCTTCTTCACTGGTCTCAACCCTGAGATGCAGGGTTTAGTGAGCGCTGCCTGTGGAGGCAGCTACACATCACGAGGAGCGGATATCGTCTGGAGGGTATTCGAGCAGATGGCTGAAACTAGCCGCTCACAGATGGCCAGTAGGGCCTATACACCATCCCCCAGTTCACTCTCACTTGGAGGGGGGAAACCAGCTGTAGTCGATCTCTCTCAGGACGTGATCCCTAGCATGGGACTCCTTGCTGACAAGCTTACTGTAGTCGAGAAGATCGACAGGAGGATTGATGAGTTAGACCGGAGCGTCTCCAAACTTCCAAAACAGATGGAGGAGTTGACTGAGAAGGTATCTAAGATAAGGATACCCGCCGTGACTGCACCCTCTGCTCCCATTTACCGAGTTCACCATGTTCAGGAGCAGTTGGTGTCAGGGCAACCCCAGCCGTGGGAGCAGGACCAATCCTACACCCACTCTTTCCAGCAGCAACCTCCAGTAGCAGAGACAGTCCAGGAGGAGCCTCCACCAGTTTGGGAGGTGAATGGGATATGGTATACTCAGGACCCTACCAGGCAGGGAAGTACGGGAGACCGACAGACCTATCAGCGTCCCCCGACCTTTCACAACACCGCATTCACCTCCGCACCACCTCCTTCACAGCAGAGCCCTGGATTCCATCCACCCCAGCAGCGGAGGCAGCAGTACCAGCAGCATGGCCGACAGGGCCATTACCAGACGGGCCAGCAGGGCCCGCAACCCCAGCAGCAGCAGAGGCAGTACACTGGCCAGCAGGGCCAGTCTTCCTGTTCTTCGTCCCAGTCTTATCCACTTCCTTCATCGTCTAGTCCCATGGATATTCAGCAGCAGATACTCGACGAGCTACGTTCCTACAGGAACGAGGTTCAGGACTTACGGGTGGATGTCAACCGCCTGTCAAGATGGCAAGACGAGCAGACTGCACCCTCTACCTCGATCCCAGCCCAAGTTCAGGCTAACCCCAATAGCCTGAACCGTTCTAGTTCTCAGCAGCACTTTGGTCAGGTATACTATTCAGCATCTCCTAAATCTGAACATAAGATTCTTTCGTGTGACGAGGCTAACCACATGTCACTTAGGAGCGGAAGGACCGTGGTCGTACCTGACCGGGCGAGGGACACGAGGAGGGGCATATCTGGAGCTCTACCTGAGGAGTCTTCAGAGGACGAGGAGGAGAGGCATCATATTTCAGAGCCCCATCAGCACCACTCGAGGATTTCTACTCAGGGAGCCGAGAGGAGGAGGAGAGCACGTATGCAGCATCGTCAGCATGGATATTCTTCTGAATCTACGGAGGACCTTGCATCTCCGGTTGTGGCGGATACCACTCCAGCTTCTATTCCACAACCTATAGTAGATAGTTTAGACTTTGAGTCCATGTTGCATCAAAAAGATTCTTGTATGAAGAACTCTGTTTCCGTTAATGCAAAGAATGATCTTTCAGTTCATGATTCAGATTCTTCATCCTCTGTTTCCTTAGCTTCAATCCCTTTCCCCCGTGCTCTTACGGCAGGAAAGCAGATCAAAAAGATTCAGAAAGATGACCCCGACATGGCACGGTTTTGTAAAGAAAACATCATAGTTAAGGTACCATTTGATGAATATGTGGCTAACCATCCTGCCTTCCAAAAATACCTTAAGGTGAGATGCACACCTATAAGGGTTAGCAGGAAGAAAGATAACCGAAATATAAAGACACATGTCTTATCAGTAGCCACAACCTATTGTCTCAAGAATCAGACTTTGCCAAAGAAAAAGAGAGACATGGGTGCTCACTATGTGGAGAGTCGTATTGACGACATTGCGTTTGCACGCACACTCTTAGATAACGGTTCTTCGATCAATTTACTTCCCTTAGCATTATATCAGAAATTGGAGTTAGGACCACTTCGCAAATCTAGAGCTTTACTCCAATTCGCAGATCGTTCAATGAAGAGACCTAAGGGAGAAGTGAAGAACGTCGTTATCTCGATTGAGGGACAGAACTATCAGGTGGACTTCACAGTCTTGGACATGGAGACCCCCAATAATTGGAGAGAATCTCAGATCATTCTCGGGCGACCCTTCCTTAGGACCGCAGGCGCAGCTTTCGATTATGGTACGGGAATGATGAAGTTCCGTTCTCCAGGCGGAGAAGTGAACCTTGAGATGAAGCAAACCAAGTGTCAGCGACCCGATTCAGAGAGTAGCACAGAGTACTCATCTTCAGAGGCAGACTGCAGTTTGATTAGCACAGTTGGGATTTGGGGACAGATTCCTTCAGGACAGAGCGAGACCCTTTCATCTGGAGAGGATATAGTGCATGATGCAGTTTGCCAGGTGTTGTCTGATCTTGCTAGAGATGCATCAACCTATTCTCATGATGACTTAGAGATCCATCCGGATCTGTCAGTTCCATCCTCTTCGGAACAATCATGGGACATAGATGACGAGTCGGACGTGGCTTTTGCCGATTGTTTGGATACTTTTGACGATCTGACTCCCGATACTTCTGATTTGGTGGCGAGTACTACTCAGCTTAGCCCACCTTCATGCAGCACGGAACCAGATTCAGATTCAGTTCAACCAGATCTGCTTGATGATACCACATTTCCAGAACTGAAATCACTACCTCCTACACTTAAGTATGCCTTTCTTGCGGGACCCAAAGAGAGATATCCTGTCATCATTAGCTCAGACTTGACTTTAGAGCAGGAGTCTAGGTTGTTAGAAGTCTTAGAGAGGAACCGCAAAGCAATAGGCTGGACAGTGTCGGATCTCGTGGGCATCAACCCCGCTCTCTGCTCGCACCACATTTTTATTGAGGATAACGTGAGACCTTCCCGTGAGTTTCAGAGGAGACTTAACCCCAATCTACGGGAAGTGGTGAAGAATGAAATTGAGAAATGGTGCAAAGCAGGGTTTATATATCCTATTTCTGACTCCAAGTGGGTGGCCCCACTTCATGTTGTCCCGAAGAAGTCGGGAATTCAGATGGTCACCAACGAGGAGGGGGTAGAGATCGCGACACGAGTACCTACGTCGTGGCGTGTCTATGTTGACTACAGGTGCCTGAATGCTGCGACCAAGAAAGATCACTTTCCCTTGCCTTTTATTGATCAGATCTTGGAGAGACTTGCAGGGAAAGAGTTCTTCTGTTTTCTTGACGGGTACTCAGGCTACAACCAGGTGGCCATAGCCCCTGAGGACCAGGAAAAGACCACATTCACATGTCCATTCGGTACTTATGCTTTCAGGCGCATGCCATTCGGGCTCTGCAATGCCCCGGGCACATTTCAGCGGTGCATGATAGCCATATTTGCCGAGATGGTGGGCGATTTCCTGGAAGTATTCATGGATGACTTCTCGGTACATGGTGATTCTTTTGATACATGTTTAGCGCACTTGGACCGAGTCCTCACGAGGTATAGAGAGGTGAATCTGGTACTCTCCTAGGAGAAGAGTCACTTTATGGTGACGGAGGGTATCGTGTTGGGGCATGTCATCTCCAAAAAGGGAATGGAGGTTGACCCTGCCAAGGTGGAGGTGATCAAGAAACTCGATCCACCTACCAACGTAAAGTCAGTGCGGTCATTTTTAGGGCATGTTGGATTCTATAGGAGATTCATTCAGGATTTTTCAAAGATCGCCCGCCCACTGACTGAGCTCTTAGAGAAAGACACAGAGTTCGTTGTAGATCACAGGTGTCTGGAGGCCTTTGAGCTCTTGAAAAGAAAGATTTGTGCCTCGCCTATCCTACAAGCTCCTGACTGGTCTCTCCCCTTTGAGATCATGACTGACGCTTCAGATTTCGCTATAGGAGCTGTGTTAGGACAACGGCGAGAGGGGATTCCGTTTGCGATTCACTATGCGAGCAAAGTTTTAGATCCTACACAGAAAAATTATACAGTGACTGAAAAGAAAATGCTCGCGGTAGTATGGGCCCTCGATAAGTTCAGATCATATATTTTGGGCTCTAAGGTGACAATTTATACTGATCACACAACCATTCGATACTTAATGGAAAAGAAGGACGTGAAGGCGCGTCTTCTTAGGTGGATTCTACTCCTCCAGGAATTTGATTTGGAGATTAAAGATAAACCTGGAGTGAAGAATGTCGTGGCTGATCACCTTTCTCGGATTGAACTTAAGGATTCTCCTGATCATGAGCGGATTAGAGAGACCTTCCCAGATGAGTCAATTTGTATTATTGACTCCCTCCCGTGGTATGCCAACATGGTGAACTATCTTGTCTCCAAGCAGGTTCCCCATGGTTGGACTAGGAGCAGCATTGATCGACTGAAGTCGGATTCGAGGAGATACCACTGGGACGATCCTTTCCTTTTCTTCGAAGGACCGGATTGTGTTTGGAGAAGGTGTATTCCTCAGGAGGAATACCATAGTGTCCTCACATATTGTCATTCACTTGAGGCTGGAGGACACCATTCGGGAAAGCGAACCGCTCACAAAGTACTTCAATGTGGATTGTATTGGCCGACCTTGTTTAGAGATGCTATTAATTTTGTACGGTCGTGCCCGATCTGTCAAAGGATGGGAGGGACAGTTGGACAGAGAGATGAGATGCCCATGCAACCGATGATTATTTGTGATGTTTTTGACGCATGGGGCATAGATTTTATGGGTCCCTTTCCCAACAGCCAAGGACATGAGTACATATTGTTGGCGGTTGATTATTTATCCAGGTGGGTGGAGGCTATCCCAACCCGAACCGTAGACAGCAAGACTGTTTGTAAGTTTGTGAGAGATCATATTATTGCTAGGTTCGGGGTGCCAAAAGTTTTGATATCTGATGGGGGTAGCCACTTTGTGAATCGAGATATGAGATCTTTAGCTAAGGACTATGGATTTGAGCATAGAGTTACTAGTCCTTATCACCCACAGTCCAACGGCATGGCAGAGGTTTCGAACAGAGAGGTGAAGAGTATTTTGCAGAAATTGGTTCGTCCCGATAGGAAGAACTGGTCTCAGCTTTTGGACCAAGTTCTGTGGGCCTATAGGACAGCCTACAAGACACCATTGGGTACTTCACCATTTAGAATGATCTATGGCAAGCCATGCCATTTTCCCGCAGAATTGATTCATAAATCTGAATGGGCAATTAAGAAGATTAATTGGAGTTGTCACCTAGGGAAGCTTTGCCGAGACTTGAACTTGAACGAGCTCGTGGAAATCCGAAACAGGGCATATGACAACAGTTTGATTTATAAGGACAAAGTAAAGAGATGGCATGATCAGCACATTAGGTGCAAAGACTTTGTCCCTGGACAAAAGGTATGGTTGTTCAATGCCAGGTAGAAGATGTTCCATGGGAAGCTCAAATCTAAATGGACGGGTCCCTTTGTGGTTAAGAAAGTGCATGAGAATGGAAGTGTAGAGATAGCTGATCTCACAGATGGTGCACAATCTCATGTGGTGAATGGACAACTGTTGAAGCATTTTGTTGATTCGAAAGAGCAGTTAGTCCAAGTCGAGGTCATCAACTTCATACAGAGTGAGCACAGAGCAGATACATCATATTACTCGTCATGAAGATGCAGCATACAGATTCAACATCTTAGAAGATTCAATCACTCTTGTACATTCTCCCTTCCTTGTATATTCTCAAGATCACATCGGTTCTCACACTTACTCTTGTCCTATACTTAGGCTGACCAAAGCCTAAGTATAGGGGGGACCGATGCCCGCCATGTGTATTTACTCATCATTTCTCCTCTTGACCTCGTCCGCCCCATTTGTGCTCTTCTTCTACACTTAGGCTATCCAGAGCCTAAGTATAGGGGGGCGGATCGACTTCTATACTTTTATTATTTTAGCTTTCCTACGCTTAGTACAAGCTATGTCTTTTTGTCACCTAGTGCCATGAGGACATAGCACAAGCTAAGTATAGGGGGGCATGTATATATTACAAATATACTTTACCCATAGCTCGTACTTTCACTTATTTTTGTATATATTATACAATAATTATGGGGTGGGTAAAAAAAACAAAACAAAACAAAAAAAATCCTCTTTTGCTAAAAAAAACTTTTTTTCAAAAAAAAGTCTTTTCTTATTCACCTATCTTTTTCAAAAAAAAACTTTTTCTAAAACTAAAAAAAAACTAACTAATAAGTTGGTTTAATCCCTGACACAATTCACTTTCACACAAGACTAGTGATGTTCAAGAACACTTGGTTTATGAGGTCTTGAGATTTTGAGTTAACCAGCCTTAGTCATTAGGGTCCTTGACTTAATTATTCACATTTCCCTAGTTTGAAAGATGTGTGTGCTATATTGCATGCTTAGTCTCTACCTTAAGAATATGATCTGCACCTCACATACACGACTGCAGTTATGATGAGATGAGTTGAAATTTCACTTGAGGAACTGGGATGAGGGATTTGAGTTTGGACTTGATTTGATGATGCTCGAGGATGGGATAAAATCAATGAAGGCTTCATGAAACTTGAGTGTCAGCACATTTAGCCAGTATGAGAACATGGTTCTTGTACTATCTCTTGATACTTACCTATGTGCCAGGGTGTGATAAAAAAAATGTTGATCAGTGTGCGCCAACTCTTGGTAAAAGCAGTGGAGCTAGCCAAAAATACTACCAAGCAATGAAATGTCAAAGAAAAGCTCTCATTACACAAAGTCAATTATCAAAAGAGCTTCCACCAAAGGCGAGCGCTCCCAACCATTTCAAAGTGTCCACTTGGACCACCGCTATTAGGACCAGGAGTCGGGCTTGCACCAAAAAAGGGCTCTACATCGTAAATGCTACAAGTCTGGGTGTAGAAGGTACGATAGGTACTCAAAAAAGGCACACCCCGGTGTACTCCCAGGAAAACAAGTGCAGGCGGCTCCAACTTCTCTTGACGGACGCACTGATCAACACCAAAAAAATGTGTTGCGTAATAAGGCACTTGAGAGGATCCTTGTTCCAATGAGAGGGAGAGAAGAAATGACACAATCCTATGCCCTCCATCGACTGGCCTTCCATCTACACTTTCAAGTCTGACAACTAAAGAGACGGTGAATTGGATGCAGGAAATGGTTTATTCCCTAGTGTTGAGGATCGGGTCCATAGGAGAGTCTCTTGGACTGGAACCTTGGGTGACGTTGTGACTCTACTCTTATAACTGCGGTCAACACTTAATGTCATATCCCTTATATATATGTATACAAAGAGAGTCTGATGATTAGGGAAATTGGGTACCTTTTGACTAGAGCTTGGTTCAGCTTAGAATTTTAGGATCTCTAAAACCGAGAGTTCTTGAATGGATCAAGTCTTGTATTCACATGCACAGTCAGGGGTTAACCAAACTTATTCATTCGTTATTTACTCGAGGACTAGCAAAGTTTAAGTATAGGGGGTGATGAATCCACAATTCATCATCTCAATATCTTGATCTTAGCGAAATCCACGAGTAAATTCCCTAATAAATATCCATAAAATCAATAAATTAACAAAATAACTCTTGTAAATAAAATACACTAATTATTGTATATTAGATTGTACAAAATGAATTAACAATAAAAAGCCGCAAAAATAAAGGAGTTTTATACTTGTAAATAGCTCAAAACTTCATGGATTTTTAATAATTTCATTTCAACTCCTTTTTGCCTAATTCTTTCTCTAACTTGTTTATAAAAATGTATATAAAAATACAAAAATACAAAACAAATTTCACCTCAAATAAATGCTCCTAGATCCCAAAGAGAAAAAGCCGTAAAGTCCAACTTCCAAGCTAAATTCCCGCTCCGTATGAACTCCAAATTCACCAAACTCACTTTTAAAGTTCAAGTTAGAAAATTATTTATCCAACGGAAGTGGTTTCATTAAAATCGGAGCTCATTTGCAAAAGTTGGGTTTTGGGACCTAGATGCACAGTGTACAGTATGTATATATTCATACTTTCTTCATTTTTTATTGTATCTCTCTTAATTATTAAAAATACAAAAAAATCATACTTGTGTTGTATTTTAGTTGTACTATTTTATTGTATTTTTCTGTTGTAAATATCTCTTATTAAAAAGACAAAAAAATTACATATTAGAAAAGTAAAAAAATGTGTACATGTTGTTTGTCTTCCCTTGTAAATTGTCCACTATCTATTTTATTCTTTTTTATTCTATTAGAATTAAAGTAGATAACTTTATTTTATTTATTTATTTATTTTATTTTACATTCTCTACAATAACCACCAATTCAACTCCATTACTCCACCATATTTTCTAATTTCTAATTCAACTCCACCATTTTATTAACCTCCATCCCACTCCATCTTAATTCTAACTTCCATTTTTCTTCTTCTTTATATGCATGCCATTCTCCTCATTTTTGCCTTTGATCCATCTTTATGTGAGGAGAGCCTAGTTCCCTGAGTTGAATCGGTGACAGCGACGCAACCGCGATCGAGCGACGACGGCTCTCTCTCCGGTGTGATCCGTTGACTTTTTGGCCAACATCGCAGCCGCAACCGCGCGCTGCTCGAGCTCATCGCACGCCGGCGATTCGAGCGAAGACCGTGCTCACGAGCACATCATAGGCGACTTTCTCCATCGTAGGTAATTTTTCGTCTCACTTTTTATCATCTTGTTAGTTTTGCATTTTTTTATATTTACCACATCATATCACCACCCACCATCCATAATTTGTTTATCCATCTTCATCTTCATCACCATAATCTCACTATCATTCCCCTCCCCCTTTTTCCTTTTTGTCTACATATTTCCTGTCTAAAGAAAATTAAAAAAAAAGATAAAAAATTAAAACAAAAAAAAATCGTTATTACAGCAGTTAAAAAAATATAAAAAAATCAAAAAAAACACGCAAGGGAGCAGCAGCGGCCTAGCCGCCGCCGCCCCCCCCCCCCCCCCGCCCTCTTCCACCGCTCCTTACCGTCGCCGCGGCCGCGCGCGGTGCAGCCGCCGCAGCCACCAGCGGCCCCCTTGCCGCCAGCCTCTGCGCCGCCAAGCCGCGCGCCTGCCGCCTCCAGCCCCCTCGCTCGCCGTCGCCGCCGCCTTCCTCCACGCGAGCAACCACCGCCGCCGCTCAAGCCGGCCACCCGCGCCTCCTTTCTCCAACGCCTGTACGAAGAAGAAGGTCCTCTTCCATTTTTTATTTTATTTGTAAAAATTGCATACTTTATTTCTCATGTTTCCGTAATTGCAATTCCGTCCCTGTACATAAGTTGCTTAGTATTTTTAATTTCTGTTTTGCACAAAGACCCCTGTGTTCGTACTTTAATTTGGATCTCGTTTTTGCATCATTTTGTTCAATGAAAAATGCCTTTGTGATTAGCAACTAATTGTCTACAATTTGACTATTTATTGGTATTTTTGTGACTCATGGGTAATTAATTATAATTGTTTAACTGAAATTTTTCATAGTTAACCCATTCTGTGCCATTAAATTAATATCACACACACGGTTGCTCTAAAATTTCAACAAAAATTATATGTGATGCCTTGATATGTGATGTAATTACTGTCCAAATTTCATCTAAAATGGAGTTGTCTTGTGCTTGAAATAAATCGTAGAGTGATTTTAGTATATGATTTTTAATTAAATCCACGTATATCCTTTTTGCGAAATTTCAATTCTCTTGGATTCTACATGAAAATATCTTTTTGGGATAATTCGCATTCTGCTTAATTTGATAACGTGGATTAAATAGGAATTATTTACTCACTGTCACTCTATTTTCACTAAAAAATTCATAACTTGTCAAAAAATTCCAAAAAAATTACTGTAGTCTCCTTGCATCATGTTTTAGTTCCAATAAATTTTTCATAATTTTTGCTTAATGTTTGTGTGATAAATTGCGAAAAAACCATAAAAAGTGTGCATTTTTATTTATTGCATTTTAACCCCTAAAATTCTAAAAAAATGTGTTTTGTGTTCATCACTGGATTAGGATTCTAGGAAAAATATAATTTGGCTAAATTGGACTAATTTAATATTAAAATTAATTTGGCCTTGTTGTATGCTTTCTTGGCGTCTTGATTCACCCGCAACTTGCATTTGCTTCTCTTTTTGCATTAAAAATCTGAAAAAATACCGCACTGAAATCTAGACCTAATTTCTTGAATTAAAACCTAAGTTGTTCCTTTGCCTCTCTGTGTTCGACCCCGGACTTGCCCGGGATATAAATTAAGCCGAGACACTCTTCACGGAGATCTTCTCTCGGTTCTGACCGAATCGCTAAGTACACGTGCTACAATGTGACCGAATTATTTATCGTATCTAGCGACTCGTCAGATAGTAATTGCTATTATCGTGAAGCACCACAAGTCGCTCGCCGATCTTCAACCCAGGAGTCCGGTCTAGGCTCACCCCTCCTCCTCTCGACACATCGAGTTCAGGAGCAGCGCTTGGCAGGGTGAGCTCGCGGTGTGTAGGCTCGAAGATGGTGAGGCTACTGTTTAGAGTTTGATCTAGGTCCAAAGCGAACTATAGGTACATGCAAATATATTAGGGTGTTTGGACCTAACTCTACGAGCAAGCAACTCTTATAGCTAAGGGCCATTCACACAATACAAAAATAAAATAAAATAAAGAAAAGAAAAAGCATCAAAACCATCGAGGCCCCCAAGGGAACAATCCCTCGGGCAGTGGACCTCGGGAGTCGGAGTGTACCTGTGAGAGTCATGTATTATTACAAAATTCTAAGTGTCACTCTCTCACATAAATGTACATAATAAAATAAAATAAAATGCGTAAAAATAGAGAGTGTCTTCAAAAATTCTCCTTCATCTGCCCTTGATGCTCTCTCCTGTTGGCTGGCGTAGAAGAGCCAACTCTGCCTTGCTTGGGTGCATAGGTCCTCCTAGGAGATCCTCCTTCGCTTGGCGGTCCCTCGCATCAAAGACAAATAAAAGAGATGGGTCAGAACAGTCAATCAATAATCTCACTAAAGATCAAATAAATAAATAAATAAATAATGGACATGAGCAAAGAATTAAATAAATAAATGAACAACCATAAAAAATCCGTTGCCTCCCCGGCAACGGCGCCATTTGATGAACAAGAGATTTTGCCGAGGTCGTGTCTTTCCACAAGGCGGATCGACAGTCGCTGAGTTGACCTCAGACAGAATCCTGATCAATCAACAATTAACCCACAATGAAATATATGCAATGAATATCAAAAATGTGGAGTTAAAATTTATAATAACTCTACATGCAAATGTGTATAGGTGTAAGCACGAGTAGAGGTTGAAAACTGGGAGGCGAATGGTTGAGTGATGAAATTGGTTGTACAATTATTCAATTCAATGATCATGTCCAATTCTTTATTGTTTTTGTGGGCTTTAATTTTATATATTTTTTTAATTTTCTTTTTATATTTTATTTTTTATTATATAATATATAGATATATATAAAGAGATTTTGGGGCTTTCTGATTTTTTTAGATTTTCTTATATTTTTTGTTGGATTTTGGGGCTTTCTGATTTTTTTATTTTTCTTTTTCTTATTTTTAGGGTTTTTCATTTCCTGGACTCTATATATATATAAATAAACCATATATAATTTTTTTGTAATTTTCGAAAACATTTTATAATTTTTTTTGTATTTTATAAATTAGACAGTGCAAAAATGGCTCCTTTTTATTTTTAAAAATTAGGTTAAATGCAAAAAATGCAGAAGGGACATGTGGCGTGAAAGTACACTACATGAAGCATCTAACCTAATTTTTGTGGATTTTTAGGACCTACATAGGTATTTTTAATAAATACATAAAAGACACAAAATTTAAACAGCTTGGCAGGGGCATTTTTGAAAAATAAAATAAATCACATGGGGCACAGTGCAAAAATACCTATTGGAATAAACATTTATTTAAGTTTTTGGAACTAATTTACAATTAACAAAATCCGCCAGGGTTTACATGCAAAATTCACGCGCCTCACGTGGGATTGCACGTGAGGCGCGGAAGGACTTAAACGCAATTTAGAGAAGTACAGGGGTCTTTTCGCAAAATTTACAATTATTTTATAACGTGAAAATTTATTTACAGAATTAAATATTAAATACAATAAAAAGCAGGGGTATAAGTGAAAATTACCCCCAAAGGCGCTCCATCCTACGGCTGATATGCGTGACTTATATACGTGGCGCCTCCACGTTTGCCGATGACGGTTCGTGGATCCACGATGGAGATTAGATCATCTGGCATGATCGGACGGCTAAAGCTCGGGCGGATCCGACGGTTGGGGCTCGACCTGGGGAGACCTCCTTCATCCAACGCCGGAGAGGCAAGGTGGAAGAACAGGGAAGAAGACCGGAATGGTCGAACTTCCCCGCCTTCTATATCGCTTCTCTGGCATCCTTTGAGGCTTCTGAGGCTCCCACTGGCTTCCTGGAAGGTGGATATAACTGCTGGAGGTGTTGGATCGGGCGGAGGATCACAGGAGCGTCGCCACGACGTCGGAGAAGTCGAGGGGCTCCAGGTACCTCCGATGAACTCTGAAAGCGTCTCCTGGAGCTTCTCTTTGATCCTAACCTGCAGGAAAATGCTCACATGACTCGAGGGAAGGTCCCTCGAGCGGACTTGAAGCTGTATCAGCACAAAAAGCGGGTGGAGATGTTCGTCGGAGCGGAGCTCCGGCGAACTACGGTGGGCGAATCTACCTAGGTAATCAACTAAAACATGTAATAAAAAGCAATAAATAAAACCTATGGCTAATTTTGAGCTAAATAAACTAAAGAGCGCAGCTCATACCTGGCTAGATAGCCAAGGAGCAGAGGTCGCCGGCGACGGCGGCCTTGGGTGCAACCACCGCCTTCTCCGACCGATTCAAAGCGTCGGAGGCTCCTTCTGTCACAAGGAATACCTCCAGGACCAAATTCGAGGAGGGGAGACATGTAATGGCTGACCAAACTTGGAGAAGAGGTGGAGGTTTGTTATTTAAGAACAGGCGGGCACCCTTATTAGACCGAGCCGTAGGCGGCGATACACGCTATATACAAAAGAATAAAAGATGGGGCGTGGATGTACAATGGTCAGGGAACAATTTTCATGAAGGTGGCGATGTCAGAAGATGGACGGGTCGAGCGCGAATAAAGGGAGAAGATGGCTCGAAATGATAGACGCGTCACATCGGCTGCCAGGGGGCGCAGTTGACCGAGCAGTCAACGAACGCAGGAGCCTGATTGGTCCACGTCAACAAGAAGTTGACGTATTTATTAAACATAATAAATGAATTAATTAAATGTTATTTATAAAATAAAAATGTTTATTAAATAATGTAGTTTTTATTTATGATTTTTATTTATTTATTTTGATATATTTTATTAGGGGTTTATTTTAATAATGTATTTATAAGGGTATTTATATGTATTTATTTTTATTTTGTTTATTTTTATATTATTATTTTATTTTCTTATTTTATAAATTTATAACTTATTTTTGTGAGTATAAATATATTTTTATTGAATTTTTATGAGTTTATTTACATTTTTAAATAAATAGGTATATACATTATGTAGGTATACTCATAGTTATTTTACCTATATTTTATATACATTTTATTTATTTAATGAATTTTATTTGTTTTTATTTTGGATTTGTATTTTTAATAAAATATATGTAATATTTACAGTGTTATAAAAATATAAAAGAATAAAATAATTAAAGAATGTATTCCCCTTTTATTCATGTACATACATAACATAGGCATTTTGCCTACATATTCCATAGACTTATTTTATTTCATGAATTTGTTTTGGTTTTATTCTAATTTCAATATGTACATGTATTATATATATTATTTACAAAATTCTAAAAATATAAATTTATAAAAATAATGAATAATGAATAAATTGAATATTTTAATCAGGCAAACTGTACAATGAGGGCCAAAAACCTAACTTTCACAGATAGACTTCAAAAATTATGAAATCAATTTTATTAAATAGTTCTTGAGAAGCTATAAACAATTAACAGTGATTTTGGTTGATTTTGAGTTTTTATTTGCAAGATATGGGTCTGTGAAGTTGAGATTCTAGCTTTTTATTCTGTGTATAAAATGTACATTGTATATTATTTTTGTACAAACTCAGTTTTGTATTTTTATTCCCATTATTCTCTACAACTTTTATGTACAAAATTTCTTTATTTGATGAATAAATAATTAAATACAAAATAGGCGTAAAAAATGCATAAATGAATGAATCAATAAATGAGGTATTTATTGTATTATTGGCCCTTATCTCCCCCTACTTTATTCCTTGTCGACCAAGCCAATTCTTGACTTGGTCTCGGGGTTCGGGTCATAAAATATTTGCAATATTTTATTCCTTTTTCTTTTCTTCTCTTTATTCTATAATTTTGGCATTAAAAACCTTATTTTATGTGCAATTAATACAATAAATAATGAATGTTATTATGAATAAATTGATGTTATTTACATGCATTTGTTGGGGTTTTTAAGGCCAAAATGATAGAATAAAGGTGATGAAATGGAGATTCATCAATCATATGCTTCATCTCCATCTCGTTATTCCGATCTCCCATCACAGGCTCACAAAAAGATCAGCCGAAAATTGCCTTATTCATCGGCGACCCACCCTCCCTCCCGACATGCCATATGTTTATTCCATTTCCCCCATTACACTCCTTCTCACAATTGCCACATTTCCACCCTTCTTCTATATCTAGGCTGACCAGAGCCTAAGTATAGGGGAGACCGATGCCATCTGTGTATTCCATCCTTCTCCTATCTCTCGATCACCTCACTTCCACCCTTCTTCTATACTTAGGCAGACCAGAGCCTAAGTATAGGGGGAACCGACGCCCATGTGTATATACTCTCTTCATCTACACATCCCGACCACCTTATTTTTTCGCTCTTCTTCTACACTTAGACTGTCCACAGCCTAAGTATAGGGGGCGTTCCGATCCATCTTTTTCTTTTTCTTTTTTTCACTCTCGTACGCTTAGCCCGAGCTATGTCTTCTTTATGCTTCTTGTGCTCTGAGGACACATCACTCGCTAAGTATAGGGGGTATGTATATATACTGTGTATATATTTTACCCATATCTCGTACTTTCGCGTAAGTCTATATGTATTTACGAGGTGGGTAATTAATTTGAAGAAAAACAAACCAAAAAAATAAAAAGAAAAAGAAAAAGAGTTTTGCTACTAACACTGACGGTGTCCAACCCAAAACTTTTGAAAAAAAGGCTTCTTATTCATTTTTGCATTAAAAAAACCCAAAAATCCCTTGCATAAAAAAATTCAAAAAAAATTGTGTCTGTATTTCACACACCTGCACTTCATTCAGCATCGCATTCATTCGCATCTGTGAAAAGTCTTCGAGTTCTAAACCAAGTTATGAGCAGAAACCGAGAGTGGTCTGGGCTTGACCTTAATCCACCTAATTTTCAGAGGAACTTCACCGAGAAATAGGGTTTTAGAAGCTTCGAGTCTTTGACTTAATTCTTTGAGTTCTACATGACAATATACAACGTTTGACTCTTAGTGTCTAACCTGGTCTCTTCATTCTGTGTACAACTCTGGAATAGGAATTAATTTGTACTCTCACACTATGCACTTAGCTCAACTCAGACGGGATGTTGGAAGACTGTGTGAGTTTCTTTTCTGGTAGCGTGGAAATCTAAAGACCGGAGTACGGGTTGAAATAAAGCTTCGGAAAAGGAATGGACGGTTGTGCACAATTTTTTCTAAGACCCCCAAAAATGTACGGAAACAAAAAGATTCTATATCCGTAGGGGCACAACAAGATCCAAGCAGAACAACCAAAAATTCCAAATACAAAGAATCATTCTACCAAATAAATATCTGACCAAAAAGGTCCAAGCTTCATGAAACCTGCAGATCTTGGTGGAGACTCAGCTACACTGGCCATCTTCACAAGGAGAGGTGACTACACTGGCCACCCTCCAGTTCTTTTCTCCTTCTTCTAACTTCTCTCCCCAATTTGATTGTGAACACAACGCGACAGACCTTAGAAGGAAATACCTGACTCCCCGAGGACGAGTTACTAGAGAGGAGAGGAGCATGGTTGTCCGGCATTCTGGATGGGAAGAGCTAAAACCCTATAACACACATGAGTCAGTTGTTCAATGTTCATAGGGTATGCTTTGGGAAGAGGATTGATCTATGAAGACTTCTGAGCTGAAACTGTAGCAATGATGTGTAGAACTTGAAGGTTGTTGATTTTGAAATTCTAAGTCTCACAGAAGTTCCGCCAAACTATTAATCCAAAGGTCGAGTCTAGATTCATTTTCACCTTCAGCTCATGGCCTTGGTATGGAAC
Source organism: Ottelia alismoides (assembly GCA_037367405.1). NCBI lineage: Eukaryota > Viridiplantae > Streptophyta > Magnoliopsida > Alismatales > Hydrocharitaceae > Ottelia > Ottelia alismoides. The sequence continues at coordinate 147,776 of JAZKJV010002476.1, read as the reverse complement.
CCAATCTCATTTCACCTCATGGCATTTCTTTTTGATGCTCAGGGACGAGCATGGTTTAAGTATAGGGGGATGATGAATCTCGGATTCATCACTCTAAGTCTCATTAATTAAGCTCAGATCCCTCAAAATCATCAGCATTTCTGCATTTATTCTGCATAATTAGTATTCATGCATGTTATCATAAGAATTGCATTTAGCACTAATTTCTGCACAAAATAAGAAGCCAAAAATCTCAGCCAAAATTGACCTGTAAATAGCCTAACTTCCTGGATTTTTAACTAATTCATGCTAACTCTGAATAACCCAAAACCACTCCATTGTGTACATATCACTAACAAGAATAAATAAAAAATACAAAAAAATCATTAACCCAAATAAATGGACCAAAAACTCAAACCCTGGTTTCAGGATTTCCCGACTAAAAACATCATATCTTCCTCATACAGTGTCTGTTTTAATCCTACTCACTTTTGAACTAGTGTACATTCAATTACCTTCAAAACAAGGCCAAGTTCAAGTGATTCAAAGCTCATATGTGAAAGTTGGGTCTTGGGCCTCTTCTGTACATTTTGTATTTTAGCAGTTTTTGACCTATTTATGTGCATATTTAACCTATTTTAGTTTGTTTCTTTTTCATTTGTCTTCTTTGATAAAAGTTTTATTAAAATGCATAGAAATCCAAATCCAAATTAAGCTTGAATTCAAAGAAACAAATTGAGTCCGAGTCTTCACTAACTACTTGTACAAAATTAATCTTTTTCATATTTTATTTTATTTCTTCCTTTTTTTTAATTAATAAAAAAACAAAAATAGATTATTGTGTAATTATTTATCTTTGATTTTACCATATTTTTTGGATTTTTATCTGATTTAAAAATGATATAAAAATTATAAAACCCAAAAATCAAGGTGTACCATGTACATGGGATACCCCAAAAATTCACTTTGTGCATTTGATCGATTTTGATTTTAATGTCTTCATAAAAGTTGTAGATCTCATCGAGATGAGCAATTCTCATGAAAATACTTTTTTAATCCGAGGTTGTTTGCTATTTCTTTTGTATTTTACAAAGGTTTTAATCTTCGATTTTTGTGATGCTGACACGTGGCACCTCCTGGAGCTGCCACGTGTCAGCCATTTTTGGCATTATTTATTATTATTTTTTATAAAAATAAAATAAAATTAAAATAGTCGCACGTGCGGGGCACGTGTCTCCATCTCACGTGCCCAGCATGTGCACCACCCCACCTTCTATTAATCGGCACGCGTCATCGCTGGGACCGTCCCATCTCCGCCGATCGGACGGCCCAGGGCTCATCTCCTACCTCAGATCCACCTTTCCCAATCAGGCGTGCGTCGCTCTCGATGAAATCACCGATGACTGTTGTATCCCTTTGATTTCGCCTCCGCCCGCTAATCTCGCCATCACCTGACCCCTCCGATCTCATCGAATCCTCATCTGATACCGCCGCATCCAGTCGATCCTCGATTTCCGCAAGTCCCAAGATCACAACGCCGACCGCCCCCCTTTCCTCTTCTGGTGCACCACCTCCCGCTATAAAAGCTTCGCCACTCCTCAACTTTGAACCATCATCCGATAGCCCTCGACTCCAAGCCTCGTCGGTGGTAACAGCCCGGCGAGCTTCATCTTCGCGGCGAGATCCGGCCACACCCCCTCGTGATCGTTGCAGCAGCGACTCCTCGCCTCCTTGCTACCAAGCTCTGGTCTACCCGTTGAGCCACCAATGACCATCTTCTCCGTCGAGCCATCGACCACCATCAAACGACTCTCCTCCGACTCCATCGACTTCATTGTTCTCCGACGACCATCTCCCGCAGACCTCCAGGAAGCATCATCGTCTTCTTTGACGCGTGCCACCGCCACCGACTCGATCATCTTCAACACCTCCAGAAGCTTCAAGCTCCGACGCCGCACAAGCCCAACCTCCGGTCCACCAACCTCCAGGGGCTCCCGTCGGTCCCCCGTCACTTCGAGCCGCCACCGTGCCTTGGGGCCATCTAGAAGCCCTCCTCCACCTTTCGCTTCACTGCTTGGGATGGGCTCAACCCCGCCATCCTTCGCTCCACCGTCGGGCCGGGCGTGACGCCCGAGACCCCTTGCGTATGTGTGAGGCACGTGCATCCCGGGGGGGACGTCAGCAATACACCAGCACTCAGGGGTCACGTGCGGCGCACGTAACCCACTGGATCATTTGCGAAAGGCCCCCTAGAACTTCTTCATATTTGCAGATCAATCTGCCTCCAGAGTGGCACGTGCCCCTCCGGCAATTTTGCAGAAGAGCCCCCTCAATTAGTGGTAATTACATCTAGGTCCTCCACTGTTCATTTTTATTTATTTATTTTAATTATTTCTTGCAGTTATACCCCTGTGTTCCCCATTGAGTTTAAACCTCCACATGACATTGTTTTATTTATCCAAAAATAGCATTGTGTTACTCAATTAATTCTCTACACTTTGACATATTGTGAACATTTTTGCGATCATTGGTTAATTAATAATTAATTATTTTGTGGAAAATTGCATAGTTTACCCATCTTGTGCTCTGAAATTTGCCATTGATTAATCGTTGCTCTAAAAATTCCCGAAAAATCACATATTGTAGAATTAAATGTGCTTGACATTGTGCACAAAAAGAATCGCATTTGCATGCATAAATTGCCCTGTAAAAATCATTTTACATATTTCAGTATTTGATTTTTAATAGGTATTAAATCTCACATTTTAGAGCTTTAAGATTTTTCTGAGATCCACCACCTAGTGATAGATCTTAGATAATTTTATCCCTGAAAATAAGTAGGTTTGATATATATAATTAAATAGTGAAATTCAATTTATTTGCATTTAAAAATTCATAAAAAAATCCATATTGCATCCAAAAATTCCAAAAAAAAATTACAGTGCATTCATTGCATTATATTTTGCATCGTGGCCAAGTTTCATATTTTTCGGACATCGTTTGAAAGTAATTAACATTTTAGTCCTAAAATAGGCCGAATTTGCATTTTGCATCCTTTATTACATTAAAAATTACAAAAAAAAAAAAGACCGCCTCGAAAACTGTGCACGAATTTTGATAAACATAATTATAGGTTGTTCCTTTGCCTCCTTGTGTTTGATCTTGGGACTTGCCCAAGTAAAATAAACATAAAACCGCATTCATTAAAATCGACAAATATATTGTGTGGTTATTTTCTTGACCGATTCCGATTGTCGCCTACAACGAAATGACAAAATCATTTTTTAGCATGAACGAGAAATACATCTTCTTAACAAACGTAATTTTCGGACTCGTCAGATGGCACCGTTACCGGGGACTATTTTTTCCCGAGTCTGATTATTGCGCGTGTAAAAGAGATGTTGTATTTTCTGTGGTGTGTCGTGGCTTGTTTCACTCTCCAGTGAGGGTGGGGCCCAACTTGAGTGGCGATTAGGATAGACCTGCACATACGGCTCTCAGAGCATTTTAATTTATGATTGTGCTCGTAGGAATTAGGCCACACTTCACATTAATCAAGACGCACATAGATCGTTCAACTTATCTAAATTCAACTCAATTATTTCTCACTAATAGAACTTTCTGCTAGGTGCAGTTTTTCATCGGCTTGCATTCATTTAAAATAAATTTTCAATGTCTGTTTAGCATCCCACATGAAGATTGTGAGGATTCACTGTAAGTCTTCTAACTGAGCATACATCATAGTTTTCCACGTGCATTGGCTTTTCCCGAATTTCTCCCTCTTGTTTTGCCACATAATTTTAATGGAAATTGGGACTGGACAGTAGATGTGTATTTATGCTCACTTAATTCTTCAGTGATCGTCTAATTAAAATTGAGACTGCTAAATATAGCTGATTTAAAGTAACCCATAAAATCGAGAATTTTTGCGGGAGAGCAACCCCGATCTTGGATTATTTTATTTTTTTTCTGAGTGAGCTAGAGACGACACTTATGGCTAGAGCCCAAATCCGGATTTTCATATTGACTACTGATTCTGCTAAAAACGATTAGCTACTTCTCAGTGAGGATCTACGGGTAGCCAATAAACGGTCTGGATTTCCTTAGCAGAGTGGGTGGTTTAGAGGACACTGCGTAAGCCTCCGTACTCAAGTAACGGGTAGTCGTTCTACGGTCCGTACTTACTCCCATACTGGCTGAAAGTAGGTGTAACTAGTTGTAAGAATTCGGGCCAGTCATTACGAAAATTTCGATACCTAACAGCTCGCTAAATTCTTTCCAAGATTGTCTTATCACCAATTAAAAATTGAAAAGATAATAACCGAACTCTTATGGCTTCATTGTGTGAGTTGGTGAACCTGGGGTTTGATTTGTGTTTGCATTGGTGTACATGAACTGATTTCGAAGATTAATAGCCGCACATTTGATAAAATTTCTTTTAACTATCCCGTGCAATCATTTCTCTCCTTTCTTGATAATGGAACTTTTTCCGGATCATAAAAATCATTGCAGACCCAACCCCTCATTCCTTTCAGCTCTTTCAAAAATGGTCGAACAATTATCCGAGAATCCATCAGTACTATACTATGAAAACGAATTCATATCAGTTAGACCCAAAATACCTCCTCCAACTTCAACAAGAGACTCTCAACCACCAACACTCTCTACAAATCCGATCTGCTTCATGAATGACAACCCTTTATTTTTGGACCAGACAAACCAACAACCGACTAAGGTCTCCACTTCTTCATACATCAATCCACTCTACTCCGATCATAGAATTCATCCTTCATATTCGGTAAATGTCAATCCATCATTCATGGGAGATTATAACCAAATAATCGAATTGAACACTTCTTCACATCTTCCATCGACCCTACCCTTGAACATCAATGAACAACCATCATCTTGGATTGACCATGACAACCCCCTATTCAGACATGACACTCATACAGAGGACTGGACTGACTACAAAGAAACACAGGGACCTTGTATGCTGACTCCACAATATCAAGGTCTGACCAATCATAATCAAAGGATTGAACTCTACTCAGACCAACTCCACATACCTGGACCATATGAGCAGCCGCCTTCCATAATTATTGAGGAGATATTTTCAGAAGATAATGATCATATATTGGACATTTCAAGAGACTCCTCTCCTAGCACACATAGGAAAATGGAAGAGGAAATTATTGAATCTCAAATACAGAAACACACCCCGACTTCTCCCACGATTGGTCATGAAAAGATTTTGGAGGATATTTTGAGGATGAATAAGAAATTTGAGGTAATGGAGGATAGATTTAGAGAATTAGCTGATCGATTAATTTCAATCTCTGGTAGCTTGGACATAAAAATGAATGAGGAAATGATTGGATCTAAGATTGAAAATTTTGAGGATATTCAGGAATCTGGGGACGATATTGACAGCGGCACCTCTGCATATTATTTCCCTAGAAATGACTATGCCTCTGACTCTCACTCTGAACATCAGAACCCTTGCTCATCTGAGGAACACACCACATCAAACCACACAGAAAATACCAAAAATGGGAATATTCAAAATACCAAAAAAATCGAAAATCTAAAAAATTTCATAAAAATTGAGATTGAAGAAGATCTGAGGAATTTGGATCCTATTGTACGGGAATCATTGGAGAAGAAATTAATTTTTGAACATCCCTTTCTAAAGGCCATTGAACACTTCCCCGACCTTAAAGGAATTGTAATGGACAAAATAATGATCAAAAAGTCGGGCAAGATACGGACAAAAACTGAAAGACATATCTTGTCAATGGCCTCCTCCTTGGTGTTGAGGAGAAAAACCAAGAGCCGCATAGTGAAGTGGTTGCCCAGATTTGATTGCAAAATCAAAGACACGATTTTCACTCATGCTCGAATTGATTATGATTCACCGATCAATATACTCTCGACCTCTGTATTTCACGAACTCAAACTCGGACCGATTCGGAAGATAGGAGAGATTGTTCAATTAGCTGACCGATCGATAAAGCGGCCAAGAGGAATCATTTCTGTCATCATGAAATTCCAAGGTGCTCCGCTCAAAGTAGAATTCACGATCATTGATATTGAGCATCAAGGAGAATTCATCTAGTCTCCAATTATTCTCGGAAAGCCATTCTTAGCATTGGTTAAGGCAATTATTGATTGTGAGACTCGGGAAATCAATTTCACAGCATTGGAAGCACTTTGATCTGACCCAGTCTTTGAGGAATCATGATTTTCTGAGGCAACCCACGAAGTCCCCGACAGTCGTAACCATGAACGGTAGAAGAGCCCTACCCCACTACTACACCTGAGATGGCGGTTGTTGATGAGACTATTGGTTCAGAGAATCTCCCCCTGCCCCATTCCCAGCTGCACTCACCATGGAGAATCGAGTATATGAATCATATGATCCGGAGACTTATGCATGGGCATACCCTGGGTCATCATATTCTGACTACATGGATCACATCAACTTGACACAGGAATGCTCCAATGTCAAATCAATTGAGAACTAACATGCAGAGACTCACCCCAGTTTTTCAATTCCCGCGGATCTCAAAATAGACAAATCCTTATTCTATGATTCTGAGACATATGCATGGTCGCACCCTGGAGCAACCTTCTCTGAATACCTTGATCAAATCATTCCAAATCGAGAGTGCATCAACATTCAGAAGACTAAGAACAAACATGCAGCACGAACATCGACCAAGGAGAAGAATTCCAATGGCTATTCATCTAGATACTCAAGTGAACCGACACCTTCAAGAAACAAGAAAAAGAATGTCACCTTTGACCTTTCGAAAGAGGAATCAGCTGATGATCCCTCATCAGGTCCGGAAAAGGTAATCTACATGAGTGAAGTCTGTTCGGCAGCTCTAAAGCGATATCTTCGCAAGGATCCAAAATTCGATTTTCATTGGACAACTCCCATTCCTAACTACTATTCATCCAAAGCTGATGCTCCTGCCCTCTTCAAGTACACTGAAATTGTTTCTTACGAGCTGACTGAGACCAGTGCTTCTGAGTATTCATCCGAGGATAAATCGCTGACCCCAAGAAGGAACGAATTCTGAGGAAATAACTGAAGAAACAAAAAGACATGAATATCTGGAGTGTGTCCACTTTCAAATACTATTCTTCTGAGGATAACTCTGATGATGGCTACCTTTCATCTGACTCAAATGTTTCATCTACTATCCATCATGATTTTTCTGAGGATGACACTGATAATAGTTGGGAATCATATGCTTCATCTCCATCTTGTTATTCCGGTCTCCCATCACAGGCTCACAAAAATATCAGTCGAAAATCGCCTTAGTCATCGGCTACCCACCCTCCCTCCCGACCACATCGGTCTCCTTGTATAGCTTCTTCCTCTACTTAGGCCAAGGCCTAAGTATGGGGGGGGCGATGCCATATGTATATACCATTTTCCCATCATACTTCTCCCGATCGCTCCATTTCCACCCTTCTTCCATACTTAGGCTGACCAGAGCCTAAGTATAGGGGGAACCGACACCCACCTGTATATATTCTCCTCATTTACATATCTCGACCGCTTCACTTTTTCCGCTCTTACTCTATACTTAGACTGTTCACAACCTAAGTATAGGGGGTCGGACCTGTATATCTTATTCTTTTTCTTTTCTTTTTTTACTCTCTTACGCTTAGCCTGAGCTATGTCTTCTTTACACTTCTTGTGCTCTGAGGACACAGCACTCGCTAAGTATAGGGGGTATGTATATATACTGTGTATATATTTTACCCATATCTCGTACTTTCGCGTAGGTCTATATGTATTTATGGGGTGGAGAACTAACTTTTGAAAAAACAAAAAAACAACAAAAAAATAAAAAGAAAAAGAGTTTTGCTACTAACACGGACTGTGTCCAACCCAAAATTTTTGAAAAAAAAAAGCTTCTTATTCATTTTTGCAAAAAAAACCCAAAAATCCCTTGCATAAAAAAATCAAAAAAATCACAAAAAGAAAAAAATGTGTTTGCATTTCACACACATGCACTTCATCCAGCATTACATTCATTCGCATCTGTGAAAAGTCTTTAGGTTCTGAACTGAGTTATGAGCAGAAACCGAGAGTGGTCTGGACTTGACCTTAATCCACCTAATTTTCAGAGGAACTTCACCGAGAAATAGGATTTAAGAGCTTCAGATCTTTGAGTTAATTCTTTAAGTTTCATATGACAATGTGCAGCGTTTGGTCTCTTCATTCTGGGTACAACTTTGGAATAGGAATTAATTTGTACTCTCGCACTATGCACTTATCTCAACTCAGACAGGATGTTGGAAGACAGTGTGAGTTTCTTTTCTGGTAGCGTGGAAATCTAAAGATCGGAGTACGGGTTGAAATAAAGCTTCAGAAAAGAGATGGACGACTGGGCACAATTTTTTCTAAGACCCCAAAAAATGTACAAAAACAAAAAGATTCTATATCCGTAGGGGCACAACAAGATCCAAGCAGAACCACCAAAAATTTCAAATACAAAGAAGCATTCTACCAACTAAATATCTGACCAAAAAGGTCCAAGCTTCAAGAAACCTGCAGATCTTGGTAGAGACTCGGCTACACTGGCCATCTTTACAAGGAGAGGTGACTACACTGGCCACCCTCCAGTTCTTTTCCCCTTCTTCTAACTTCTCCCCCCAATTTGATTGTGAACACAGCGCGACAGACCTTAGAAGGAAATACCTGACTCCCTGAGGACGAATTACTGGAGAGGAGAGGAGCATGGTAGTCCGGCATTCTGGATGGGAAGAGCTAAAACATTTCACACACATGAGTCGATTGTTCAATGTTCATAGGGTATACTTTGGGAAGAGGATTGATCTAAGATGACTTCTGAGACGAAACTGTGGCAATGATGTATAGAACTTGAAGGTTGTTGATTTTAAAATTCTAAGTCTCACGGAAGTTCCGACACACAAATAATCCAAAGGTAGAGTCTAGTTTCATTTTTACATTCAGCTCATGGTCTTGGTATGGAACCCAATCTCATTTCACCTCATGGAATTTCTTTTTGATGCTCAGGGACGAGCATGGTTTAAGTATAGGGGGATGATGAATCTCGGATTCATCACTCTAAATCTCATTAATTAGGCTTAAATCCCTCAAAATCAACAACATTTCTGCATCTATTCTGCATAATTAGCATTCATGCATGTTTTCATAAGAATTGCATTTTAGCACTAATTTCTACACAAGATAAGAAGCCAAAAATCTCAGCCAAAATTGACCTGTAAATAGCCAAACTTCCCCGATTTTTAACTCATTCATGCTTACTCCGAATGACCCAAAACCATTCCACTGTGTACATATCACTAACAAGAATAAATAAAAAATACAAAAAAACCACTAACCCAAATAAGTGGACCAAAAACCCAAACTCTAGTTTCAGGATTTCCCGACTAAAAACCTCATATCGTCCTCATCCAATGTCTGTTTTAATCCTACTCACTTTTGAACTAATGTAAATTCAATTACCTTCAAAACAAGACCAAGTTCAAGTGATTCGGAGCTCATATGTGAAAGTTGGGTTTTGGGCCTCTTTTGTACATTTTGTATTTTAGCGGTTTTTGATCTAGTATTTTATGTACATAATTAACCTATTTTAGATTATTTCTTTTTCATTTGTCTTCTTTGATGAAAGTTTTGTTAAAATACACAAAAGTCCAAACTCAGATAGAGCTTGAAATCAAAGAAACAAATAGAGTCCGAGTCTTCACTAACCATCTGTACAAAATTGATCTTTTTCATTTTTATTTTATTTCTTCTTTTTCTTAATTAATAAAAATCCAAAAAAATGATATTAATGTGTAATTATTTATCTTTGATTTTATCATATTTTTGTGGATTTTTATCTGGTTTAAAAATGACATAAAAATTTATAAAACCCAAAAATCAAGGTATTCTATGTACATAGGGTAACCCAAAAATATTACTTTTTACAATTGATCGATTTTGGTTTTGATGTCTTCATGAGAGTTGTAGATCTCATCGAGATGAGTAATTTTTGTGAAGAAACTTTTTCGATCCGAGGCCATTTGCTATTTGTTTTTTATTTTACAAAATATTTCTTTTTCGATTTTTCTGGTGCTGACACGTGGCTGCTCCTGGAGCCACCACGTGTCAGCCATTTTTGGCTTTATTTATTATTCGTTTAATAAAAATTAAAAAATTAAAATGCCCCCGCACATGCGAGGCACGTGCCACCCAGGCACGCGCCAAGCACGTGCCTCGCCTTCGCCCCCTTGATGACACGTGGCGCTACAGGGACCATCCGATCTCGCTCGATCAGACGGCGCCTGTGCATCTTCTTCCTCCCTTCGTTTGGAACCTCCGCCGCCCCGATTCCCCGCCGCATACTCTGCAATTTTCACCAGAGAACTCTCCGCCGCCAGCCCCCGATTTCTCTGCCATCGCTGATCACATATCCTCCATCATCCCTAACCAAATCCCCTCGAATCAATCATCGATTGAACCCCAAAAATCCCTGACCTATTTCCATCGCCAACAGCCTCACTGTCCCTATTTAAGTACACCACCGCTGCCACGTTCAACCATCCGCCGATACCCCTTGACTCCAAACCTTGCCGGTGGTGACAGCCCGACGAGCTTCATCTTCGCAGCGAGATCCAGCCAACCCCCCCCCCCCCCCCCGTGGCCGTTGCAGCAGCGACTCCTCGCTGCCTTGCTGCCAAGCTCTGGTCTACCCATTGAGCCACCAACGACCATCTTCAACGCCTTCTTCCACCATTGACAAACTCCAGCTCCAACTCTAGCCTCGACAACAACGCCATCATCCCCACGAAGATCAACGTCCTCCGCCACTGACGATGCTGCTCCGACCATCTTCACCGGACACGCCTCTACAGCAGCTCCGCCGACGTTACGCTTCCGGCCCGCCTCCTCCGCCTCTCCAAGGGCTCGCCGGGCCTCCGTCGCTTCACCCCGGCCTCCACCAACACCGCCTTGGGCGGGTCTGTTCAGGCCCTCTCGCAGACTACCCTCTGTCCTCACCGTCGGGGCTCCGACCCGAGACCCTCGCATGTACGAGGCACGTGTGTGGGGGGACGTCAGCAGCGTCAGCCCCCGGGTCACGTGATTTGCACGTGACCGGGGGCAAATTGCATAACCCACCTGGAACTCCTCCATATTGCGCCAAAGCCTCCGCCTTCAGAGGGCACGTGCCACACACGTGCCTATTTGATCATTTTGCAAAAAAACCCAGTTATCAGTAATTAAACTTAGGTTCCCCCACTGCATTTATTTTTATATTTATTTTATTTATTTATTGCAGTTACACCCATGTGTTCTCCAGTAATTTAAGACCTCTACATGATTTATTTTATTTATCCAAAAATAGCATGATGTTTGTCATATAATTCTCTGCAGTTTGACATATTGTGGACATTTTTGTGATTGATGGTTAATTAATAATTAATTGTTTTGTGGAATTTTGCATATGCCCAGTTTGTGCTCTTAAATTTGTCATTGATTAACCGTTGCTCTAAGAATTTCTGAAACATCTCTTGTAGAATTAATTGTGGTGAACATTGTTCCCAAAAAGATTTGCATTTGCATGCATAGATTGCCCTGTAAAAATCATTTTGCATATTTCAGTATTTGATTTTTAATAGGTATTAAATCTCATATTTTTGAGGTTAGGATTTTTCTGAGATCCATCGCCTAATGATAGATCTTAGATAGTTTTGTCCCCTGAAAATAAGTAGGTTTAATATTTATTATAATTAAATATTGAATCTCATTCTGATTGCATTTGAAAATTCATAAAAAATTCATATTGCATCCAAAAATTCCAAAAACATTAAAGTGCATTCACTTCATCATATTTTGCATCGTGGCCAAGTTTCATATTTTTCGTACATTGTTTGAGCATAATTTATATTTTACTACCTAAAATAGGCCAAAATTGCATTTTACATCCTTTATTGCATTAAAAATTACAAAAAAAAGACCGCCTCAAAAACCGCACACGAATTTTGATAGACATAATTCTAGGTTGTTCATTTACCTCCTTGTGTTCGACCTTGGGACTTGTCCAAGTAAAATAAACATAAAACCGCATTCACTAAAATCGACAAATATTTTGTGTGGTTATTTTCTTGACCGATTCCGATTGCCGCCTACAACGAAACGACAAAATCATTTTTTAGCACGAACGACAAATACATCTTCTTAACAAACGCAATTTTCGGACTCGGCAATGGCTCCATCTGACGAGTCCGATTTTTGCTTGTTAAAAATAATTTGTATTCGTTCGTGCGTAAAAATAAATAATTTGTCGTTTCATTGTAGGCGGCAATCAGAATCGGTCAAGAAAATAATCACACAAAATATTTGTCAATTTTAATGAATGGGGTTTTATATTTATTTTACTTGGGCAAGTCCCAAGATCGAACATAAGGAGGCAAAGGAACAACCTAGAATTATGTCTATCAAAATTCATGCGTGATTTTCGAGGCGGTCTTTTTTTAGGAATTTTTAATGCAATAAAGGATGCAATATGCAGTTTTGGTCTATTTTAGGGACTAAAATGTCAATTACATTCAAATGATGTCCGAAAAACATGAAACTTGGCCACGATGCAAAATTTGATGAAATTAATGCATTATAATGTTTTTGGAATTTTTGGATGCAATATGAATTTTTTATGAATTTTTAAATGCAAACAAAATGAATTTCAATATTTAATTATAATAAATATTAAACCTGATTATTTTCAAGGAACAAAATTATCTAAGATCTACACTAGATGATTGATCTTAGAAAAATCCTAAACCTCGAAAATACTAGTTTCAATACCTATTAAAAATCAAACACTGAAATGTGCAAAATGATTTTTACAGGACAAATTATGCATGCAAATGCAATTCTTTTTGGGCACAATGTCAAGCACAATTAATTCTACAATATGTGATTTTTCGGGAATTTTTAGAGCAACGGTTAATCAATGAAAAATTTAAGAGCACGAAATGGGCAAAGTTTGCAATTTTCTACAAAATAATTAATTATTAATTAACAATCGATCCTAAAATTGTCCACAATATGTCAAACTGTAGATAATTAAATGACAAACATCATGCTATTTTTAGATAATAAAATGAAGTCATGTAGAGGTCTAAAATTTATGGGGAATACAGGGGTATTTCTGTAATTAAATAAAATAAATAAAAAAAGTGGGGGCTAGTTGTAATTACCAATAATGGAGGAGGGCTATCTGCAAAATTCCCAGCAGGTCACGTGCGATAAACGTGACCCCTAGATCGGCGGGGGTGGAAGCATGAATGTGGAAACCTTCGGGGGCCCTTCTATAAAATCACCAAATGGTCACGTGTTGTGCACGTGACCCTTGGACTGCAGCGTAGATAGTAGGGACTCCGGGGGCCTTGCTGAAAATAGCCCAGAGGGCACGTGCAAGGCACATGACCTCGGGGTGCTCCTGCTGACGTTCTCCCCCGATGCACGTGCCCCGCACGTGCCCCGGCTGAAGGTGGTGGAGAAGCGGCGAGGGGGAATCCGGCCAAGGCGGAAGGGGGGCTGGTGCTGCTGGCGTCGCAATCAAGGAGGAGAATGTTGTCGGGGGAGCTCTGCAATTATCGACGACAAGCTCGACGATAACGTTTCTCGACTGGGCGGAGATGGAAGTGAAGATGGTCATTGACGTCTCGACTCCAAGGCGGAGGGGTGAAGTTGTCGACGCCAAGGCGGAGGGGCAAAGTTGTCGTTGGTGGCTCGACGACAAGGGGGAGGGGTGAAGTTGTGGTCGTAGTTGGCTCGACAGCCAAGAGCGGCCGGAGCAAAGGCAAACGCGGCTGGTGACGCTGCAACGGTGGGCCCAACCACCGGACCTCGCTGAGGAAGAGGGAGGCGATGACCTGTCACCTCGTCGCCCACCTCGTTCCTTGTGCAATCAGCGGATGAAAGTTTAAGCGGAGGGCGAGGAGCTTAAATAGGGCAAGGGATAGGTCGTCGGAGAAGGAAAGTTGCGGTCGGGTGATTTGATTTGGAAGGTTTGCCGGAGATCGCGGAAAGGGATTTGTGATGGAGATGCGGCAATTCGGACGAGGATTTGACTGGGAGCAAGATTGGATCGAAGGGGATCAAGGGATACGGCAGAGATTTCGGGGAATAGGCGGTGGCGGCGCGCGATTTGGGGGAGGCGGTGTCGCCTATTCTGGCAAGGAGACGGAGGAGGAAGACGACCGCCAAGGGCCGTCCGATTGGCTAAGATCAGACGGCCAAGCGGATGCCATGTGGCAGTGAAGGGATAAAGGGAAGCGGAACACGTGTATTGCACGTGCCAGGGAGGCACGTGCTTCGCACGTGCGGGATTTATTTTTTTATTTTTTTAATTATATATTTTTTTATAAAAATGAATTAATAATAATGCCAAAAATGGCTGACACATGGCGGCTCCAAGAGCTGCCACATGTCAGCACCACAAAAATCCGAAAAATAAATACTTTGTAAAATCAAAAATAAATATCAAACGGCCTCGGATCGAAAATGTTTCTTCTCGACAATTGTTCGTCTCGATGAGATCTAAAACTTTCATGAAGACATCAAAACAAAAATCAATAAAATGCACAAAGTGATTTTTTGGGGTATCCCATGTACATAGAATACCTTGATTTTGGGGTTTTATAAATTTTTTTATCATTTTTAAACCAGATAAAAATCCAGAAAAAATATGGTAAAATCAAATATAAATATTTACACATTAATCTAATTTTGTGGATTTTTATTATTTAATAAAAAGAAGAAATCAAATAAAATATGAAAAAGACCAATTTCGTATAGTTGGTTAGTGAAGGCTCGGTCTCAATTTGTTTCTTTGATTTCAAGCTCAATATGGATTTGAATTTTTGCGCATTTTAATAAAACTTTCATCAAAGAAGAAAATGAAAAAGAAATAATCTTAAATAGGTTAAATATGTACATAAAATAATAGGTCAAAAACCGCTAAAATACAAAATGTACGAAAGAGGTCCGAAACCCAACTTTCACATATGAGGCTCTGATTCACTTGAACTTGGTCTTGTTTTGAAGGTAATTGAATGTACATTAGTTCAAAAGTGAGTATGATTAAAACGGTCACTAGATGAGGAAGATATGGGGTTTTTAGTCCGGAAATCCTGAAACTAGGGTTTGGGTTTTTGGTCCACTTATTTGGGTTAGTGATTTTTTTGTATTTTTCTTTTATTCTTGTTAGTGATATGAACACAGTGGAGGTAGTTTTGGGTTATTCGAAGTTAGCATTATTGGTTAACAATTAGGGAAGTTAGGCTATTTATAGGTCATTCTTGTCTTGGATTTTTGGCTTCTTATTTTGTGCATAAATTCATGCTAAAATGCAATTCTTATTAAAACATGCATGAATGCTAATTATGCTGAATAGATGCAGAAATGTTGTTGATTTTGAGGGATTTGAGCTTAAAAAATGAGATTTAGAGTGATGAATCTGAGATTCATCAGTCGACTGAATACTAGCCCAGGATAATTTTGCACCCTTTGAATCGCCTCCAGGTGGTCGGAGACACTCAGAATCGCCAATCGAAGCTCGGTCCTGCCTGTATTCTTCCCTGTTCATCCAGGGGAGTCCACAACCGTTGGATCAAGACTTGTCTCCAGACACTCCAGCCACCGTCTAATCCTTTGCTTCGCAGCCGTTGATCTTCCGCGGGAGATCTAATCTCCGCCATTTGTTGTGAACTTGCATCATGTGCCTACAGGCCGAAACGTGTCAAGTGGGGGGGAGATCAACCGTCAGATCGTGCGCGCCTTAGTTGGGTATTTTGCATATTTTATCTAGCTAGTTTTTGTATTTAATATTTAAAACTCAAGCTTTTATCTACCATTTAATTATTTTTGTAATATTTGCAAATAAGCTCATGAACTATCTTTATTTGCATTCGAGTCCAGTCCATGTCACCTCACATGTCATCCCACATGAGGTGAGTTTGTGGGCATTTTATAGGCATGCCCCCATATCTTTCTGTATTCATTTTGGCCCAAGAATTATTTATCGTAATTATATTAGTTTGTGAAAATTGTAGAGGGCCCTGAGATTAATTTTATTTGCATATTTGCCCATGGCATGCCATTGTATTTTGTGCATCTCCTCTATTTATTAAATATAGCTACTATGCTCCAAAAATCACCAAAAAAATATATGTAGACTTCAGATTGCACACACTTCCACGCCAAGTTTTTATTTTTGCAATATAGGGCTCGTATATATTTTCTAAAAATAAAAAACAAGTATTCCTTTTTTAGCTTATAAAAAACCAAAAAATAATGTTTTTTTTTGAAAAATTCCCAAAAAAATACATTTTGTTTATTTAAGGATTTAGAGCCTTCAAACTAAAAATCCATAACAATAGAAAAAGGAAACTCTCAAAAATTGAAAAAAAATCCAAAGTACTTTTTAAAAATTTATAAAATTCCCAAAAATATATACAAATATATATTTTTCTATCTCTGAATTTTATTTATATTAGTATCTAACTATTAAAATTGATTTGAAGAATTTTAGACCTATTTTGCTATTTCTAATCTTCATTTTAATCTCAAGTATTTATTAAATCTTGATTTGGGATATTTTTTACTTTAAAAATATATTACAATTAGAAAATTTCACTAAAAATCGAAAAATAGTAAAAAAAATAAAACCTGAAAATATTTATTTATTAAATTTTTAGTTATTTTTATTTATATTTAGATCTATATTATCCTATAATGTATATATAATCTTATATTAGATAATTAAAAGAAAAATAATACAAAATTAGAAAAAAAAAATAAAAATCTAAAATTAAAAAATATAAAATATATAAAAATATATAAAAATATATATATAATAAAAAACCATAAAAATAATGAAAAATAGACAAGAAGAATAACATAATCATTTTTTCACTTCATTACCCGATCTATCCATTCTGCTCCCTATGTTCGACCTCTACACATTCTTGCACCTATATACACTTTTGTTGTAGAGTTAGAATAAATTTTAAGTCCACACTTTACTTTTATGGCTTGATTTAATTATGGGTTAATTGTTGATTGATTGGGATTTCTTATGCAGTCGCTTCAGCGATACTATAGTTCTCGCCTTGTGTAGACTACTTTAGACCCTCGCAAAATCCTGATTATCACTCCTGAAGTTGAAGTTCCTGCCATGGAAACTCCCAGTATGATGTACATTCAGTTTTGAAGGTTGTGGCTGCGGTTGAGGCTCACCAGAAGCCTAGGGGCACTCAGAGCGGTAATGACCCCACTGGTTGCACAAGTAGCATCATACATATGGGGTAGGCATGGTAGTCATGTATGTACTTTGAGTCGGTCCTGCTGGGGGTCTCTCTACTCTCTATGATCCAAATGGTTGAATTGAACAAGTGCCACGTTTGGCGAGTGCTCCTCCTAAAGTAGTCACTGGAAATGAGCGAACATTGCCTGAAAATGTTGAACTTGAAGGATGAAATAGCCTGGTTGACCTCTGCTGCTAAAACTGACATTGAATTGATCCAAATGATCGTTGTGGCGTAGGTGCTACTCCAGGCGAACTCCCAAAGCATCTCTCTCTGATGTCCTCAAACTTCTCCGATGCATCAGTAGCCTCGGATATGGAAGTGATGCGTAGTCAGGCCAGCTTCTCATGCACCTCTTCCCTCATACCTCTAATGAACTTCTCGAGATTCTCATCTAGAAAAGCAATAGCGGCTGGTGTGTGGCGAGACAGCTCAGTGTATCGGACAAAGTACTGCCTAGTTGTTTTCCGCCTGTGTCGAATCTCTGCAAACAATCGGCAATGGGACTCTTTCCACTTCCCAGAAAAGAAGTAGGATCTGAATCTCATCTCGAAGTCGTCCCATGTGGGCTCACGTCCCAACTCGGAAACTGTCATCTCCCACCATCTCTCGACGAATGTTGTCAGTGAATACTCCATGAAAGATAACCACGAGTCTTGTGGTGCGCAAATCATCTGAAGTACCTTCATCACCCTCTTCACCCACTGCTCGGCCTCATCTTATGCCTCGGTGCCCTCAAACATGGGTACATTGGCTCATTGATAGGAAGTGAAAACTGACTGATGCCTGTAAATGGTGGGGTGCTCATGTGTGTCATCGTCTACAAAGAGTACATGGTCATGTTCCCTACCATAATCTCCAAACTCAACTCCATGTATTAGTATCTCCTTGTGTGGATCATCGAACTGAGGCTAGTGTACCTCAACAGACAGCGGTTGATCTTGTCATGTTCCATCCTGAGATTGATGGTAAGTGTAATCAGAGAGCTCCTCGAATCTCATCTCCATGTTAGTCTGCCTGCTAGCGATCTCTGACTACTGAGTTAAATTTCGGTCCTGCTGACCTCGCATAGCAGTCTGTTGATGCTGGAGGTCGGTGAGGGTAGTCAGGACGTGCTCTAAATGATCTGTCATCTCCTGGACAGCTCTGGACGTCATGGTTCTACACAAGAACCTATATTATTAATCATAATATTTGATGTCTGTTGACATTTCTAACTATGCATTTCTCTTCTTCAGATACTATATGAAAATAAATTGTAATTGGTGACATCTGTGGTTATGGAATTCGAATGGCATATTTCCCTCTTGGACTTGTGACAAGTCGGAGGACTGTCACTATCAGAGAACTTAATGCGATCGGAATTTTATTCTACGAATGTGTGTAGCGAGGTACCACTGCTCTAATACAAACTGTGATGTCCGCAGATACGGGTTACCCATTTATATAACATTCACACTATTATATTCGTTACCGATCGCATTAGGTCACCCAAAAGTAAGGGAAAATTTTTGCATTTTGAATATCATTCAAAATAATGTAAACCACCACAGAACTAATAACAAGTATCACCAATTCTCATTGCATTAATTTCCATATAAAGTTCCATGTAACATAAGAAACTACATTATATACATGTATTCAAAAATGTAACGGAAGAAAACAATTACAATATCCTAAACAAAAACTAGGATCATAAGTACTATAATAGAAATTGAAGAAGCTCAAAGTCCAGCTATCAATCTACTTCAATGTAAGCGCTTGATGATTCGCTAAATGCATATGTTAATTTGGATCTGTTGTAGCACGGGCACTTAGCGTGTCATACAGAACAAAATCAATGATCTTTGTGAGGAGGATTCGGCTTGAATTTATAACCTGAGAAGTCCAGGGTCGAACACAAGGATGCAAGTAATTCAAGTGATCAAATTTAAATGTCAAATATTTAAGTATAAATTTGAAGGGTAATTGTGTTGAGCAAATGCACAATACAATAATGATGATTTTCAACACATTTTTATGCACTTAAGTTATATGAAAACAACAATGCCCAAATGATGAGATGAAATCACTCTCGATACAATTAGAAATACAATGAACAATTGGGGTTAATCACAATAATTTCCTGAATTAAAATGAATTAGGTCATAAAATACAGATCCAATGATAGCTATAAATAATAATTAGTCTCTAAAGCAATTTAACAAAATCTTGGATTCCAATTTCACTTTGATGCTCAAGTCATTTCAACAAGCAATTAAACCATTTATTAACTCAATGCTAATGATTAAAAATGGCTAATATATAGCCATTTAGAAGAACCATAATTATCATGATTAATCGCTCATAAATATGACATTCCCACTTCATTTAGGATCTAACTAAGCACTTAGAAGAAGAAATAAATAATGCATGATTTTTAACTCAAAATTATAAACAAAGCACGCCAATGAATAGATCAACGAATTAGCTTTCAAACGAGACCAAAATCACTTAATTTGGATCTATAGATAAGAGGACATTCGGCAATAAATCCATGGGCATTTTTGCAAGAAAAACTCTAAATTTTATTATAAAACATGACAAATAGGACTAAAATGCAAATACTATAACCCGCATGCAATTTTCACAAAACAGGAGCACTTATCTGTGAATAATAAAAACTAGAGGGCAAGAGCTGCAATTTACTTAGTCACGTGCGCACAACATGTGACCGCGTTAGGCTCGGAATTGGAGGATCGGGTACATGTGGTTGCCTCTGCTTCTTCATATGAGGCTCGGATGTAGGCTTGACACACGAGCCTGGGTAATGAAATGCTGCCTCGGGCAGTTTATGTGGGTCAATCTAGAACGTTGATTCTCGCTCGATTTGGGGAGATCAATAGTATCTGCTCTCCTCCTATTTTTTAAGTCCGACGCGATCGACGGTGCTCGGGCTGGGCTCTGGTGAGGCTACAGGTGCTCCTCCCCGCTACTACCACTGAAGGTCGAATGACCTTTGTGAAGGCTTCGCATAGTCAGGGACGAGCAAGGGATGGAGATGAAGCCTTATTATTGTCCCGTCGATGAAGTGGTGCAAAGGGAGATAATGGAGGTCAGAGCTCTGTTGTGATCTCCGATCATTGAAGTCCTTCCACCCTGCAACGTTAGTACAGCCAAGATTCGAAGCATATGCGAGTTAACTAGAGCAAATGAAAGGGCAAAATAGGGGCTTTGTGGTCGTGAAGGATCAAGCCCAAATGGATTCTCGTTCATGCAGAATAAGAACTTGGATCGACATGGATATAAAGATGAAGAAGCAATTGGATTGAAAAGGATAATACGTGTGGTTAATGGAGGTATATCGATGAATTCTGAGTTTTCAGATCAAAGCATAGGGATGGAACTCAGATGGGATAAAATGGTGAAAACAAGATCAAACGAAGTTGATGAATCTTACCGGGAAATGGAGGAGCGAATCGATGGAGTTGAAGAGGGTTTGCAGTGCCTAGAATACAGCAGGGAATGCACCGATCGTCGCTTGTTGTCTCCAGCTATGAGACGAAGCTCAATCCGCCAAGGAGATGGTCGAATCATTGGTGCTAAGGCCGAGGATCTCGCTGGTGGTTAAACTCCATCTTTGTAGTCAAACTCTCACCCTAACTGTCGCCTAGAGGAAGAGGATACTAGGAGGAATCACTCGCAAGGGGCAGATAGGGTGGAAGTTTCTCAATGATGGGGCTTTAAGACCAGGGTAGTTCGGAGGTTGTCAGACAAAAGTGGAGGTTTCAACCACCACTCACAGTTGGGAACGAGAGAGTTGATCGGTTCTAGGAGGATGGCGAAGATCAGGATCGAAGGGTCAACAACTAAGTGGGGTTGCGAGGGAGAATGACGTCAAAGGGAGTTGTGAGAATTAGGAGAAATTAAGGGTTGGCGAAGGGTCATGTCTATTGATGGAAGAGTTGGGAGGTTGATAATGGCTATTGATTAAAATCCAACGGTCCAAAATCAAGGCGAAAGGCGCGATGTGAAGCGGCCATGTAGTCTGTCATTTAGGCGCCATGCGGCCCAATAGTATTTGAGATAAATCATGAAAATGGAAGAAAATCAATAATAAATAGTTAGAGTCGGATTTGGAAAAAATGTTGAACAACTTTCATGTAAAAGTTAAAGAGATTAGAGGTCATTCATACACAGATAAAAATTAAATACTAATTAAAATAATATAAAACAATTTCTTTTTATTTATTTTTTGTATTTTGATATTATTTTATGTTATTTTATTTATATATAATTTTATACAAATTTTTATTTGATTTTTACAAAGAAATAAATACATAAAATAATACGCCATATTAGGGTTATATAATATATACTAAATAGTCTCAATTATATACAATACATCAAATAATAATTAGTTTAAATAGTTAATGAATCTTGTAAATTAACTTAAGCAATAGAGATAATACTGGTGATTAATGATGATAAATATGGAATTTATCAGCACCTTGCATGCCATATATGATAGGAACAAGAGAAATGACAACAGATGTTGGTACAATCAAAATTTATTAAAAATAAAACATGTGTTTCATTGGTTTCAAAAAGAAGTAAGTAGACTGGATTGGACATCTAAAATTTAATAAGCTACTTGCATGGAAATTGATTTCAAGTTGTTTTGTATGTGAATCCCATGTTGTCCATCACCTATTAACTTTCCATAGATGACATTTTCATTTATTAATTATATGATCCATATTGGTCATCATCTTTTGAACACTTATAACTCATGTTGATGGATCTTGGGATTGTAGATGGTAAGTCTTTTGTCTATATCAAATTTTCAAGCCTAGTGGATATCATGTGGTATTGGTTTGAGTGTGACCTCAGACTATGACTCTATGGCGTGAAAAATACCTTGTGGTGCTTCCTAGGCATGCGTGGAGTACAATGCATCGTAACTATGTTCCCAACACGTCTACTAGATTCTCTTGACATCTGTAGTAGTAGTTCTAAGATCTAATTAAATGTCGATGATTGACGATTGATGATTGACGGTGATTGATGATTTTTGTACTAAGATCAACTGTAATCAACTCTAAACAATAACCGAGCTCAACTCCAGCTAACCACTACATTTTTCCTCTCTAAGACCTATAGGTGGAATAGTAACCAAACTCAAGCGGTGAGGAAGCCTCCTAAGAGACTCTTCCATCTTACCCTCTAAGTGGATGTGCGGTCCAGTAGAGGGCTAGGCCTACTCCAAAACTACGCCCCTAGGACGGGTGGGAGAGACTCTCTAGAAGAGTCACTCCAAAAACCAGCCCGACCGGTACGAGCAAACGAGCTCTAAAAAAACCAAAACCGAGGGTCCCCCAGCCTAGGTACTCTAAGAACACAGGATCAAAAAACTAGTCAAAATCCGATATCCCAACGATGCGTAAAAACATTGCGAGATCACGTAAAAACGTAAAAAAGGACTAGGATCCTAGACCCATGCTCTAGGTGGCCACT
This sequence comes from Ottelia alismoides, assembly GCA_037367405.1. Taxonomy (NCBI): domain Eukaryota; kingdom Viridiplantae; phylum Streptophyta; class Magnoliopsida; order Alismatales; family Hydrocharitaceae; genus Ottelia; species Ottelia alismoides. The sequence goes on along the minus strand of JAZKJV010002476.1, from coordinate 124,937 downwards.
GCTCGAACATGGCTTCCTATCTCCCTCCCAGCCGAGGGTCACCGCGCCCTCACACAATCAGGTTAGTAGTGATCAATAGTTAGTAGAGTATATTTAAAGGATTATTACAAAGATTTTCAGTCAGTGCTCACAAATTACCTTATTTAAAATCATGATATAACTAAGTTCACAGATGTGAATCCTCGCACATAACTGGATTAAACAACCAACAAACTAGGAGTTCCCTTAGGAAGAATTATCTAGTACGCGATCCCTTACTTCATCAAAAATAAGTTGTGGTTTGATTGTTTAATAAAAAGGCACATTGAACATATAAAGAAAGAAGGTGTGCTTGTTGTAGACTAGGCGCACATTAATTTCTTTTGAAGCAATGCTTCCATGGGAGTGAACCAATTGTTAATAGATTGCTATCGACTCTTCAAACTGGGGAAACAATATTCTGAACTTTCAGGAGCCGAGAAGGGATTACCCATCCCAAAATAACCCCAAACAATGTGCATCATATTATTAAACTAAGTACAGCTGAAACTCACAAAAAGGATGCACAAGTATTTAGTAAGGTAGGAATTTACTTTAAATGTATAACAAATTGAACAAATCCTCATGGTAAAAAAATATATTGCATCCAGAAGAGAAATAATTACAAGTGACATAATTATTTATAGAATCCATCTTGACTTTCGACTAGGAAGTTTGGAGAAATCTTTCTCACAGACAACTTGGAAAAAGAAAGGAGAGCTTAAGAGATGGGAAGATTGGAGTATTTATGTAAATTATGGGTGTTGGGGAAATTAAGTAAGCCCTTAGAGGAGAGTGCGGGCATTTGTATAACAAACAAGGTCAGATGATGGACAAAAGCTATGATGGTTTAAACTAACCATTCCACTAGAGTTGATGGATCCCTATTTAATTGATAGACATGGATAATACGGAATATCAGATGTAGCTAAGCAATGTTAAGAATCGAGTTGCTAATCTAGAAAGTAGTGCAAAAAAAGGTAGATCAAATGAGTTTCCCAAACATATAAATGCCACGCAGGATCAAGAATCAAATTTCACAACTATGTACCTAGTTTTCGAGTAGGAAATTAGTTATATTTTGGCTTTTGTAAACCATAGAGAGTCCCTGCATTGGAAATGTAGTCGAAACATTGAGATTGGCATAATAAAGAGAATTCGTGGCGAACCAAAAAAAATTGGTAATATAAGTGTCTTTAGTTGAAAATATGCAAATGGAGTTCATGTACAAAGCGAGCAGTTAGAGAAGAATTAATGATGAAGTGCCAAATTTGAATCAAAATTATCATTCTCTGAAAATCAAGAACAAAGAGTTATACAATAAAAAAAGGCATAAAAAATGGGATCAATTTTGTGTAGAACTTCATGCATGGCAGCAAGAGGGGGGCATTGTACCTTTGGATCTTCCTCTTGGATTTCCAAGATTGGAAAGATGGCAGCAACTCTAGTTGCAAAATATGTAGCAAATGGTTGGGGCATGCAGCAGCAGCAACAGCTAGATCATCTGCTTGAGAGCAGCAGCACTACAGTTCAGATGCTTGTTCAATAGTTGTGCAGCAGTAGGGAGCAGTTGCAAGGTCGACAACAGCAGGGGGAAAGCACCAGCAGCTCCCCTTGGCTGCTTTGGATAGTAACTATGGCTACTTGAAGCTGTTGCAACAGAAGAGAACAACATCAGTTCTAGATGTTGAAAGCAGCAACTGTATGAAGGGTAGCTATGCTCATCTTCGGCTGAAATAGACTTGGGAATTTTTGGGGAGAATTTAGGGGAAAGAAAAGGAGAAAGGAGAGTGTTATATAAACAATGAGGAGGGTCCTTGGAGTAGACAAGTGGTGAGGAAAATTGTGGCCAAGTGTTGGGAAAAGAAAGAACCAAGTGCGGTTGCTGTGAATTTTTTTCCTTTTTCCTTTCTTACCAATATCTTCCTCTTATCTAGAATCTCAAAGTCATTCGTATTTGCACCTCGAATTTCTGATTCCGATGAATAATTACTTGTTTCGACAGACTTTGATTGACGATCAAAATGAGTATAATATTCATATACTTCTGATCTGTGGTGAATTCATGAATTGTTGAGATGTGGTTTTGACTTGCGATTAAATTTCAAGATTTTAAATCGCCAATGATCACAGATCGATGAACAGTCGATTTCATTGATCTCTTTTTTCCTAGACGAATTTTCTGATGATCTCGAATTCTTTTGCAGTTTTAGATTTTATGTCACGTCTTTTCCAATGCCACGCATTACGGTACGATCGACTTTTGGTTGATTGCATCTGAACAAGATTCGATCTGTGATCTACAGATCGAACTAAAGGTATTCAATATTAGTTGAATACTAAATGAACTTTCGATATCTTAATCGTGTCAGATTCGATTTATTCAGATCCGAGTGTCACATTTTTGCATACAATGATCATAATTTCATATCAATTATATAACTCCAGAATTATGTTTTAAAAATGAAAAAAATGAGGTTTTTAATGATTTTAAAGATAAAATTTGGGGGGTTTTGCAGAAGCTTATACCTAATTTCAGACCAATTAATAAGCTAAATTATACTTATTCTTTGACACTAAAAGTGAAATTTAAAGGGTTTAATATGTATGTAATGGTTGTGCATATGCTAAATTACACCTGTTCTTGGCCACTAGAAGTAAGAATTTTAAAGGGTTTAAGATGCATGTAATGGTTGTTGTACATAGGTAAATTTACACTTGTTCTTGACCACTGAAAATGTGAATTTGAAAGGTTTAAAATTTCATGTAGTTATTAATTGTAAAACCGGGTTGTCCTTCCAAAATCAACCATTCATATTTCCTTTAAATCTTCCTAACCTTTAGCAAAATTTTTAGAAGAAACTTCTTTAATAATATTAGATCTTCACTTCTGTAACATGCATACTTGTAGTTAATAATAAATGATGACATAAACATATATACTGGACATGCAACACATTGTTACTCTTCTCCTGCCATATCATATTATATTTGACCTCACTAAGGACTACCTACTTCAAAATCTGCAAGGTTCATCAACTAGATAACCCTTATATGAGTGTATGTCTGAGTAGTCTTCATACAATCTTGATCAATGCAATGATCATTCTAGATTGGATAAAATTTTAATACTCATGCAATAATCACTTTAGATCTATAAAGCTAATCTCACAAGATAATATAAATTAAATATGTAATCAAGAGCATTTATATAGTTGATAAATATTAGTGATGACAGTTAATTATGTCGATCATGGTGTCCCTTACACCTGATTGTGTAAGGGTGCAGTGACCCTCAACTAGGTTGGAGATAGTGTACCCATATAGGGCAACAACCGCCTATTGCGCAGGTCTAGGATCCCAATCTCTTCCACGGTTTTTGCGAGCTCGCTGTTTTTCGCTTCTCTTGGATCCACGTATTTTCTTTTTTACCATTTTTGTTTACCATGTGTTCTTTAGGGTACCTAGGCTAGATGACCCTTGGTTTTTTTCTACGATCTCATTTAACCAGTACCTACACTTGTCTGGCAGGACTGGAGTGACTTGAACCGGAGAGTCTCTCCCAACCTTCTCATGGGCGTAGTTGGAGTGTACATACCCTTCTCCTATACAACACTTCCACTTGGAAGGCGAGATGGAAGAGTCTCTTAGGAGGCTTCTTCACCGCTTGAGTTTGATTATTGTTCCTTCGTAGATTCTGATGAGGAAAATATCGTGACATGGAAATCATCTCTATCTAAATAAGATCTCTCACTACCATTGTTAGGTGAAGTTAGTGGACGTGTTGGGAACTTAGTTAGGATGCATTATATTCCACTGCATGCCTACGAAGGCATCCCAACCCTAAGGCTTTCTTCACGCATTAGAGTCATAGTGTGAGTTCCCACCTGGACCAAGACCATAGACTGTCCACTAAGCTTGTAAAATTTGACAAGGAAAAAGATCAAAACATGAACTCACCATCTACATTTAATAAAATCCATCATCATGCCTTACAAATAATGAAAAGGTGATAGTCTAAATTTGGGTCATTTACTCTGACATAATCTTATAATTAATAAATAAAAGTGTTAAGCATTGATTTTGGGATTTGATAAGTGTGAAGCAATCAGTGATACTAAGAAACCAAATTTCCATGCAAGTAGTTCAAATAATTATTATGTAATTACCTATCTACTAACTTTCTTTTGTAACCACTTATATATCTGTTGTTTTAATAAATTTGGTTGTACTCAACTTTTGTTAACATCCTTTTACTTTTGTTAACATCCTTTTGTTCCTAACATGGATGACATGTAAGGCACCTGCGATGCAGTAGTCTAATAGTTGGACTCTTAGCTTATAAGGTTCAGAGATTTTCTTTTGACGGTACATATTATAGCCATTGTACTGATAAATTGTAACCCTCGTGTGCTTAATTTCTCTGTTGTTGTATTTTTGGGATACATGTATAGAATGACATTTTCTTATTGATACATGTCACATTTTATGAAAATTAATGCAAATGTCTCTTGGTGACGTGTTATTATGTCTTTGGTAAAAATATTGTGAATGTCATTCAATCGCGAAATTTTTTTCCTCATTTTCAAAAATCAATACAATCTATAACGAATTTAATAGTGTGAATATTGCATATACGGGTAATCCAAATCTCGGGGACATCACAATAATGATATCAAAGCGGAGGTACCCTACTACGCACATTCGCAGTATTATAATTCCAATCGCATTAAGTTCTCGAATAATGACAGTCCTCCAACTTGTCATGAGTCTAAGAAGGAATGAGTGACATTCAAATTCAATGACTACATGTGTCACCTTTTGCAATTAATTTCCATATTGTGTCTTAAGAAGAGAGAAGCACAGTTAATTATATTTGTGAACATCAAAAATTATGATTGATGATATTGGTTCTCATGCAGAACCATGACGTCTAGGGCTATTCAGGGAATGGCAGATCATTTGGAGCATATACTGACCGCCCTTACAGACCTTCAGCAGCAGCAGATTGCTATGTGGGGTCAACAGGACCAGATCTTGGTCCAGCACACAGAGATAACAGATAGACATACCAATATAGAGATGAGATTCGAGGAGCTATCTGACTTCACCTACCATCCCTCTCTAGATGGAACACAATAGGAGAAGCCTCAGTCCATGGAGGTTCAGCAGCTCAGTTTGATGATCTACATGAGGAGATACAAGCACATAGAGAAGAGGATGGAGACAATGACATGGAGCAGAACTCTGAACCTTTTTCCGATGAGATTGCACCCGATCACTCTACCATACATAGGCATCAATCGATTTTTACTTCATATCAATGAGCCAATGTGCCTAAGTTCGAGGGCACATGGACACCAGATGAGGCAGAGCAGTGGCTGGAGAGAGTGGTGAAGGTACTCCGGATAATTCACACACCACGTGTTGTGCGGTTACCTTTTGTGGAGTACCCCTTGATTGAGTTCATTGAGAGATGGTGGGAGGAGATAGCTTCTGAGATAGGGCATGAGCCTACATGGGATAATTTTGATATGAGCTTCAGATCCTACTTCTTATCTGGGAAGTGGAAGGAGTCCCAGCGTTGACTTTTTGCAGAGCTTAGACAAGGACGGATGACAGCCAGATAGTACTTTGTTCGTTACACTGAGTTGTCTCGCCACACATCCATAGTGGCTACATTTCGAGAGGAGAATCTGGAGAAGTTCATCAAAGGTATGAGGAAAGAGGTGCAGGAGAAGCTGGCCGGACTACATCTTATTTTTATCTCCATGGCTACTGATGCAGCAAAGAAGTTTGAGGATATCAGAGAGAGATGTTTTGGGAGTTCTTTTGGAGCGGTACTGATGAATCTCCTTTTCATCACTTTTATTCTTTCATTTTGACCTTAAATCCCTAGATAAATGCATGTATATATCATTATTTTATCTAATTAAGCACTATATACATTGTACAAAATACTGTATAAAATATTGTATAATTAATATATTTAATTCCAAGATAAAAGAATAAAAAAAGAAAAAAAGAAATGAAACACCACATGTATCGAATGACCCTAGACCTCGAGTCATCATGATGACTGGGTCGACAAGGAATAAAGTATGGGGGGGAAAGGGCAGAAGAATTGTACAAAAATTACAAAATCCTAATTTTTAATTCATCAATAATTTATTTTTAGCACCTATTTTATTTTATCATTTTTATACATCAAATAATAAAACCATCAACATAAATATTGTAGATAAAAATACAAAGAAAAATACAAAATTAATTTCACAAAAAAATAATGCACAGTATGCCCGAGACACACAAAATAACAAGCCAAAATAAAAACTTTGCAGACAAGTATCTTCTCCATATTGTATCAAAATTGACCAAACTCACCTTTAATTGTATATAAAATTTAATAAGATATTTAATGAAGGTGGTTTCATTCAATTTGGAGTTAAGATGCAAAAGTTAGGCTTTGGGTCCATATTGTGCAAAATATATGTATATTATATTTAGTATATTTATTATTTACAATTTTCAATTTATTTTATTTTCATAAAATTGTATATATTATTTAAAATACATATACATAATTAAAATTTAATAAAATTGTCAAAAATAAAATGAAATAAATAAGTCTATTATCATACATAGATGAAATATATATATTTATATACCTATATAATAAACACCCATATTTATTTAAGTCTACATATAAATTCAGAAAAATAAAAAAACTAAATGTGTATTAAAAATAAAAATTTATAAAATACATATATAATAATAAAATACGAAATACAAATTAAAAATAAAAATACCAAAATACAAGTATTTTTACCTTCAGTTATACTTGTATATATTAGCTTACAATAAATAGCCTCAAAAAATAAATAAAAATAGGAATAAAATATTATAGAAATTACAAACGCTTTTTATGTTTAAAAAATAATAATTTCATTTATTATTTGTTATTGAATTGCATTGTATTTCTGCCTTGGAATTTTGTGGTTGGTCCACGTGGACCAACCAGAATCATTTCTTTGTTGACTCGGGTCAACAAGCCCCTTCTCTCTTCCTCGATCCTCGAATTGTCAGAACCCCGATCTTCTCCCTTTTTTCCGCTCGAGGCCATCATCATCTGCTTTGGCTTTCTACGTGATTCCTGGAAATGTGTCATCCCTAATTCATGCTAAGGCCAAAGATCTAACCAATCTTCATCGACGCGATCGGTATCTCCATCGAAAATCTCCTCCTCGAGCAGCCTATTTAAGAACCTCAGCCACCCCAATTCCAAGTTTGATCCTTCTTCGGTTGGTCTTAGCCCATCAGATCCACTCCATTCTCATTCCCTAGGTGAGCTTCTATTTGATAGGATTTGCAGCGAGGAGGAACAACGGTGAAAGTGATCCACTTCATCGTCGGAGGAGCTTCACAGGCTGCTTTCGCCTTCTCGACTCCGGTCGAGTCGATGCTTTATCTTTCCATTCCTACGTAACATTTTAGTCATCTTTTCATTTCCAACCTTTAATTTTAGTTTTAATTGCACCTTTATGTGTATTTAAAAAAACTCAATTTTCTTATAGCTTGAGCTCCAAGCCAAATTACTATGATTCAATCGTCCTTCCGCCCCGCTCTTCATCCCACATGGAACCCTGACGCATTTTACATCCTACCTCTCCTGTTTTTAACCCAAATCTCCCAAGAGGTCAATCGGGGTTCCTTTCATTGCCCCTCGCTGGAACTTCATCTCCATTCCATATCCATGGTTATTTTGCTTCACTTTTTACCTAGGTGACGCTCCTCGAGCTTGGGAACTTTTTGTTGCAGGACTGACCTCTGGAGGAGCCCTCTGGAGCTATAGAACAGACCTGGAGCAATCCAGGTCTCCTGGAACTCAAATCACCTCTAGATCCTCCGTTGAACCCCATCGAGCTTATCTAAAGGTGCATGCGCATGCGAAGGAGCTCTAGCAAGTTGTTGGAGCTGTCAAAGTAAAGATCCACAGTCAAAGCGAGGAGAAATCAAATGTCGAAGTTCGTTGGAGCCTAGTTCATCAGATGTTCTTCATACCCCTCTCTCGATGTCAGATCAACAACACAACCCGATACTAATCTGGTCCATTGGTTCTTTTCAAAAGAGTACGTGAGCGTGGCCATCTAATCATCCGCGTGGCAACAATTGGATCCGAAGCACTTAAGTGGTAAAAAATTGAAAACATCCTCCGTTGCCTTTTTGTAGTTGGAAAAAAGTAGTTTAAATATTTATTTAAGTTTAAAACTTTATGGACAAATTACATATGGGCCCTTAGAACTTCTTAATATTGCACTTTAGTTTTGTTCCAGGTCAGCTCACGTTAATCCCTACGTGAGTGGACCTTTTGCACTGGTACCCTTGTGATTTTTTAATTGCATTTTAATATTTAAAAATCAAGATACAGTGCAATTTTCTAGTATTTTTACATGTGAGCCCCTAGAGTTTATTTTATTTGCAAATATTCCCTAACTCGCTTGATTTATTTTTATTGCATTTCTATTTTAAAAAAATATCTCATGTGCTCTAAAACATTTGCAAAAATAGGTGTAAATGAATGATTGAATGCGTGTTCATGTCATATATTCCATTTAGCATTTTGCATGCATTTATTATTTATTAAAAGTCAAAAGGAGCTATTTTATTCCCTATTTCCATTCAAAAATCCTAAAAAATATAAAACTTTTTGAAAATTTCCAAAAAAAATACATATTTTTTATTAACCAATATTATCACTGTACACTAAAAAATACAAAAAATATCAAAAGAAACTCAAAAAATTAGCAAACCCTTGCTAACCTAAAAAAATATAAATTACTTTATAAAAATCCAAAAAATAGTTTTCTGGCTTATATTTTTATATATACTATCTACCCTATATTAAAATTAGCTTTGAGAAATTTTGAACACACTTGCTATTTTTAATTCTCGAATCAATTCAGTCTATTTAAATATTCCCTGGTTTGGACTATTTCTGATTTTTAAAATACAAAAAATAGCAAAAACTCCCAAAAAATCTCATAAATATCGAATTATTATTTATATCTATATTTATAATTATAATTCCCTATATAGCATATGTATACCTATATATTATTTTGTATATTTATTATCATTATTAATTATTATAAATACCATATTTTAAATCCTTTAAAACACAAAAAAGGGATTGTTTTTGCTTGTATTTTCTGATTTTATTATATTACATATAATATACATATATCTTTCTTATTATACATATTACCTTATATTACATATATATATATATGTGTGTGTGTGTGTGTGTGCATATTAAAAAAGAAAAAGAAATTAAAATCAGAAAACTTAAAAAAAAGATATATATATATATATAATTTTAATTAACTAAAACCCCACAAAAACTTTGAGAACTTTGAGTGAATATTGTGCATATATATACCTACATAAATACACACATTTTATTTATAAATAATATTTCTGCTATGTCCCTTATTACATGTGTTCGACACCCTACCATACTTGTCCACTATACAAACTTGTTGTAGGGTTTATAATAAATTTTGATCCACTTGTCTTGATTGCTTGATTATTTGTGTGGGTTGATTGTTATTTGATTTGTCCATCTTTGTGTGCGACCATCGCAGCGATTGTAAGTCTCGCCTTGTGTGGACTACATGACCGCCTCCTTGATAGTTGATGATTCAACAAACGGTGTCGTTGTCGGGGAGCAACAGATAGTGTAACATTAGTTGTACATACTTGCACATTATTTTTCCACTTTATTTCTCTTTCATTTTTGATAATTGTTTATATGTTCTGACCCATTGTCTCTTTGTTGACTTTCTTGCAAGGGACCGCATGGCAACGACTGCTTATTAGGAGGTGGATGCACCCAAGCCACGAGGAGATTGGCCTCTTCTCTTCTAGGGTCAATCGGAGAGAGCAAGAGAGAGAAGCAGAGAGAGGAGAAGCATAGTAGACACTTTAGCATTTTTTTTATTTTGTGATAGAGTGGTTTTTATTTTATTCTTGTAAAATTAATTTGTAATAATTTGGATATTAGAACACTTCTACTTAACGAGGTCCATTGCCCAGTTGTTTATTTACCTAGGATCCTCATCGGGTTTCTCGTGTTTTCTTCGACTTTACTTTGTTTTGTTTCTCGAAGTTTTGAACTTTTCGCCTTACTTTTCTTTGTTTTATGTGATTGAGCCCTTGGATCTAGGATTCCTTGCATCGGTAAACTAGGTCCACGGCTTAATCAGACTCATGTGCCTATAGTGATATATGTGTGGACTTGTTCAAATATTAATTACTAATTACTTGGATTTGGAACCACGAGCCATAAGAGACTCCACATAACACTTGTAGGTCTCGTTACGGCAGGCACCGCGGAGACTCCAAGACCAGACACTTAGGATCCATTTTGAGTAGTTAGCATTTGGTTCTTCACGCTAATATCAATTCTTGTTTGGGGCACTTTCTCGCTTTGCATACCGCTCATATAGTGTAAATATTTCAAGATTGTCTTGCATCCCGCATGGAGAGCGCTGGGAAGCACTGTGAGTCTTCTTACTTTGCATGCATCATTTGAAACGAGAGTGACATTTCCACTCTAATATCCACTTGTGTTGCTCTTCCACCTTCTAAATCAATTTTATATCACTTAGGACCAAAAGAAAAATATAAAAAAAATCATTAGGCGCATCTTATCGAAAAATACTCAAAAATGAAAACCCAAAAGTAAAAACAAGAGGACTGCTAATAAAACTTTGACCTTAATAAAAAAATCGGAATGAACATCATTGTTTTGGTTTCATAAAGCCATCCTTGTTTTCAGGTACTCGTTCAGACTGAGTGAGGCGTGATCCCTAGGATTAAAGCCCAAATACTGATCTGTGGCAGCCTTGATTATCACATGGGACATCGAAGTATTGGTGCTTCTATCATACGTAGGTGAGTAGGACCTTGTCGAGCACGGTGTTCATGCCTTGTGTGGAGCATCCAACTTTGTCTGATGGATTGAGCATAGGCCACGCCCTCACAGGGGTGTCTGTCGCATCGTATTGTGTTCGAGCACCCCTCTTGCGAGGGAAGTAGTGGTTTCTCCTGTTGGCTTACTTTCTCTATTCTTTGGTTGCGTAGCCCCCCCCCCCCCCAAGAACGAGATCAAGGACCTCAAAGTGCGCAGATCACATGTTACAAAGGAGGTGGAAGAGGTACGGAGTACTTTCCTACAATACACACACTCCTATACGAATATCTCTCCTAAGGACTCATGTTAAGATTTGCCTACAAAACAATAATAAAATTGAAAAGATAAAAATAGCCAAACTCTTACGGCTTTACTTCTGTTGAGTTGGTGAATCCAAAACTTGTTTGGTGTTTGTTTGATTTAGATTAAAGTCAAAGATTGGTCACACTTGTTGCCTTTCATTTTCTCTTTTATTCTCATTTGACCCTCACTCACTTTGAGTCGTTCTACTATTTTACACTCCTTTTATTTCTTGCTCATCTCTGTATCATTCATCCATTCTCGATCTTCCTATTAATCCTTGAGATGGCAACTCATGGATGGATTAGTCGGGACTCTTCTAATACCCATATTGATTCCATGCACCCGCCTTCTGCAATAATTCAGGGTGATTCCCAAGATCATTTCACTCCATATACTTCTCCATCCTTAATGAAATTATGTATTGACCTTAACACAGAACAATTCTTTACATCTGGTGCTTCAATTCAGAGTGATCGAGCCATGATTCCATGTAAAGATCAAGAGCCTAATTTGGAGCCAGAAATTCTTTCAGACTCAGATTTAGAAATGGCTCCAACAGGAAAAGGGAAGGGACCTTAGCACCCACCACAACCACAATCAGGCCAGCAGCCAGATCAGAATGCCATGAGTGCTCAACTTCTTGCCTCCTAAGATATGCTAAACGATCCGAGGAGAAGGAGAGACAATGGAGAAGGATTTGAGGAAGACAAAGAAGGTGGACCCCATGGAGGTGGTAGATATAAGCTAAGAGAAGAACGGCCCAAGCCGACTCTCAAGGAAACTTACAACCTGGAAGCAGTTAAGATGATCGAGTGGATCTAGATCCCAACGGTCCACATTTTAAGTTAAAGCCTGAACTCCTTGCGCTTCTTCCTAAATTCCATGGGAACTCTAATGTGGATCCATATATTCGTCTTCAACAACTTGGGCGCATCTGCGGAACAACTCACTACCCTAATATATTGTTAGGTGTAGTCAAGATGACAGCATTCCCATTCAGCCTTCTGAATAAGGAATTTCACTAGATCAATCATTTGGGGAAGGACGTCACAACCTGGGAGGATATAAAGTCCACATTCTTGCATAAATTCTACCCTCTCAATCAACTCAATAGGATGCGAGACCACATTGCTAATTTCTCCCAAGCCACCCATAATCTATTCATGAGGCCTTGGAGCGGCTCACGGATTTGCAGGAGAAATGTCCCCACCAAAATATTCTGTGGACCAGCCGATCCAATACTTCTTTGAGGGCTAACTATTAAGAGCTAGAAGCTCGCCGATGTCGCTTGTGGAGGGTCGCATTTTAACAAAGACAAGGACGTCGTGTGGCAGATTTTTTAAGAAATGGTTGAAGGAGAAATTGCCTTGTCATCATCCTGTGCATACCAACGATAAGCACAGAATCTACAGAAGCCAGTTCATATGGCGACATCACATGATCTGGACAGGGATGAGAGCTCCAACTTAAGCATCATAGGGAGCCATCTATCCAAGGTGGATATCATTGAAAATGATTACAATACCTTAAAAATCTTTATGTGATCGAACAAGGACTCATCATTTGAACAAATTAGATCAGATCACCAAGCAGTTGCTGGTGAGCACCATCAGCTCTTGCCAGTCGGTTTCTGCATCAGCTTCGACTCCTACTGAGACGAAGGAGCCATCACCGCCTCAACCTCCTCATCAGAGTCTAGCACAACCAGTGGTCCATCACATGTACTACGTGCAAGCACCGAAGCCTACTTCACCTTAGCAGTTGCAGCAACAGCTAGTGGTTTACTAGGACGAGCTCTAGATCATTCATGATCCTTTTTCTCCCCCACCCATCTCATTCAAGAGGTGAATGGTGTATGATCCAACGATGCACAACTAGTCCATCCAGGAAGACATTAGCAGGGCCAGTCTGCCAATTCATGTCCATTCCCTCAACAGCAAGGATGGAGATTTGTCCAATCCAACCAACAACCTCACCACCAGCAATCTCCAACGTATCATGATAATTAGAGACGAAATAAGTACTGGCAGCCGCACTAACGTCAATACTATCCATATCAATAGTATTCGGTTGCTCCTTATTGGTAGCACCCTCCTCAGCTCCACCAGTATCAGTCTTCTCCTCAGTTTCATTCTCATTATCCTACCAGCAGCCTCCACACCATTCCCAATATCAGTGTGGACAGCATGTTGAACCATCTGAGGCTGCTCCCATGAATCCTGCTTTGGACTACTTGGCTCAGTTGGTGAAGAGCCTAGTAGAAATGAGCCTGGATGACCTCACCGCTGCCAAAAACCCCTTTTCAGCACAGGTGGAGTCTAACCGCAACAATTTTAGGAAGCGATAGTAGGTAGTTTTTGATGTCCTGTCCAAACCAAAGAGTCAGATGCTCATGATATGTTTTTACCTAACGTTGTTACTCTTAGGAGCGGCAGGACTCTACAACCTTCTACCACCATGAAGGGGAAGAATAAAGCTCCATGTGGTGAATCATCATCTTCTTATGCATCAAACGAACCAGCAGCCGGGTCAGGTGATGAAGAAGGAAGAGGAGGAGATGCACTAGCATCAAAAATCCAAAAAAAGAGAAAACCCAAAAAAGCCAAAAATACAGCAGCAACTGAAGCGCCGACAAGCCAGCGATGAAGAGGATCACATCTGCAGTTGATCTAGAGCCAGCCAATGGAGCCTTACCTGCATTTTTGGGATGCTCATCCCAGATGGATGAAGACACTCCTTTTTGACATCTTTTTGTACAACCAGATGTGGGCATTGATTGGATGTAAATAAGAACACTATTTATGCTTTTGATTATGTAAAAATTCCATTTCCAGATGCTTTATAAAAAATCCAAAAAAAATATAATTGAAAACAACCTTATCTGAACCAGATGTTGTGGAAATTATTCAAAATCTTATTTCAAGATTCCTCTGCTTAAGTTTATCAGGTACATGCCTAGCATTAAGAAAGGATTGAAGGAAGCATGTACTTCAAAAAGACAACCGCATCGAGGTAGACAAAGAAATGTGAAGCACATTCTAACTGCAACAACACTGGATGCAATCAACAATCTCCCGAGTAAGAAGAATGATACATGAGTTCCTCTTATCAGATGCTAGATGTTTGACCAAGAGTTTGATCAAACACTTCTTGACAGTGGATTGTCTATCAATCTTAGACCTACTTCACTGCTGAAGGAATTTGGGTTGGGATCACTCAAATCAACAAGAATGATTCTGTAGTTCACGGATACCTCAATCAAGTAGTCCTGAGGAATTTTGGAGCATGTCATCATCACGATTCAAGGGATGCAATTCCCTATGAACTTCATTGGGATTGACATGGACACCTCAGCTCCTATCCTGAACACCCCGATTATACTTGGATGATCGTTTCTTTGAACAGTCGAAGCAATAATGGACTATGGCACCGGGAAAATCACCTTCTGTTATAACAGCGACAAGGTGCCAATTCAGATGATCCAAGTACCGAAGCCATCAGAGTCTACATCAGATGTGAGCGAGCCTTCGAAATAGAGAACAGAATACTATGTTTTTCTTGTAGAGATCGGAGACACCAATCTATTTATGGATTACATTGAGACCCACGAAATCCTCGCAACCAAGATAGGAGTGGATAGCTTAGTCGAATTCCCCTCTATGTGTGAAGATGAGATTTTTACTGATGTGCCAAAAGAACTGATCGATGGCCGCCTATCCTTAGTAAATAGAGATTCTTGAATATTTCTTCGAACAAGATTCTATCATTGAGAATTTTTGCGCAATACTGAGTTCAAATATTGAAATGACAATGATGGACATTGTGCAATTGAAAGATCTGACACCACCACCTTGCATAGTCGCAGAGGTTACCACTGAGAAGACTTAGACCCCACATGTGCTCAAATCGCTTCCAACAAGCATGAAGTATGCCTTCCTTGTCGGTGCAAAGAATATGTTTCCTGTAATCATCAATTCACAACTAACACAGGAACATGAATCTCGCCTGCTCGAGGTTCTATAAAGAAATCGCAAGGCTTTAGGCTAAAAGATCTCTATCATGGGATTAATCTGTCATTGTATTCTCATCACATCTACCTCGAGGAACACAACAAGTTGTATTGTGAATTTCAGCGTAGATTAAATCCGAATCTCCGTGAGGTTGTTATGAATGAAATTACAAAATGGTTTTTGATGCAGGCTTCTTATATCCCATCTTCTATTCAAAATGGGTGAGTCCCTTGCATGTCTATCAAAAAATCAAGGATCACCATCATGAAAAATGACAAAGGAGAGGAGATTGTAACCAGAGTTCCAACATCTTGGTACGTCTATTTGAATTACAGACGTCTGAATCTAGTGACCAAGAAGGACCATTTTTCGCTTTCCTTCATCGACCAAATACTCAAAAGACTGGATGCGAAGGAGTATTTCTTCTTCTTGGATGGATATTCTATTTACAATCAAGTTGCAATCACCCAAGAAGATCAAGAAAATACTACCTTCACCTGTCCATTTCGGAGATATGCCTTCCGTAGGATGCCTTTCGGATTGTGCAACGCTCCTATGACCTTTTAGAGGTGCATGTTGGAAGTTTTATCGATATGGTCAGTAGTTTTCTTAGGGTGTTTATTAACGACTTCTCTGTCTACTGTGACATTTTTTATCAATGCCTTTCTTATGTAGACTGAGTCTTGAAAAGATGTTGCGAAGTGAACTTGGTGCTCTCTTGGGAAAAGAGTCACTTCATGGTAGCCGAAGGGATTGTGTTAGACCATGTCATATCCAAACGTGACATGGAGGTAGATCTTGCAAAGGTGGAGGTCATTTAAAAACTAGAGCCACCTACAAATTTGAAGTAAGTCCGATCATTCATGGGGCATGTAGGATCCTATCGAAAATTCATCAAAGATTTCAACAAGCTTGCCCGGCCGTTTACTGAGCTTCTATGCAAGGAGGTTGATTTCACTGTAGATGTCAGAGTCCTCCAAGCTTTTAATTAGCTGAAAGATCTTATCACTCAGCCCCATGTCCTCCAACTGTTGGGTTGGTCTCTATCATTTGATATCATGTCAGATGCTTCATATTATACCATTGGAGCAACTTTGGGATAGAAAATAGATGGTTTCCCATTTGCAATTCACTACGCCAATAGAACTCTTGACGAAGCTCAGAAGAATTACATCGTTATTGAAAAATATTTGCCAACAATCGTCGTCGCCCTGAAGAAGTTCAGATCTCACTTATGGATCCAAAGTTATTGTCTTCCATTCTGCCATCAAGCACTTGCAAGCCAAGAAGGATGCCAAACTAACGTTGATTAGATGGATCCTTCTACTCTAGGAATTCGATCTTGAAATCCGTGATAAACCTGGAGTTAAAAATGTGGTGGCAGATCATCTATCGAGATTACCAAAGGCAGTTACTCCTTAGCAGAGCTTATTACCGATTACAAAGACTTTTCCAGATGAAGCAATTATGTCAGTCACTTCGCTCCCCTGGTGTTGAGCGAAAAATTCTCAAGGATTGGTATTTATTGCTATAAAGTTGATGCGATCCCAAAATTCCCAGCTCAAACAAACAAATTTTTTTCTTCTCAAGTTACAAAAATAATTACAAGAGAATAAAGAGGCAAGAGAAAATTTTGCTACTTATTTACGTGTATAGCAACAGATTCGAACTCAGGAAGGCTACAATTCCCGAGGGTTATTCAATTAATAGAAAATCAATTAAAAGAAAAAGGGAATCTCAAATACAAACTATCTTGATTTTTTGTGAATTTTTTTGTCTTTTAATTTTTTTATTTTTTTCCTAATTTTTCATTTTATGATTTTCAATTTTTTAATGATTTTGATTTTTGCAATTTTTTATTTTTAAAAATAAAGAAAAATGTACATGATATCGCCTCCCGCACCCTCGGTTAATTTGGTCAGATTAATGACCAAATTAATTATAAGTGTTCGTTATAGTCGGATACGAGTGGGAATATCAAAAACCACTTTTAATTAGATTCGAGTTAATTTCAAGCGGCAAATTTTTTTACTTAGTGAAGTCCAAGGTCGAACTCAGGGAGGCCTCTGTCTCCTTAGATGAATTAGTAGCAAATTCCAATGTTCGATTTTCAGGGAATTATTTTTTTGGTCTTTTTTCTATTTCTATGCAAGAAACATGCAACAATCAAGCCAATTTAAAGTTAAATCAGTTAAGATATCAAATGAAGTCCAAAAAGTATAAAAATTGGCCAAATGATGAAATATGGTGAAATTAAGCTACCCTATTTTTTTGAATTTTTCGACACTAAATGAATTTACTGTGAATTTAAAATGATTTGTCCCATCCTAGTTGTGAGATCTGCATTTCTTTGTTCGGCTTCAGCAAGGCGATTAAGAATCTGTCATAATTGCTCCTCATCCAGTGGTGGCTGCTTAGGCGGCATCTTGTCCTCTATTCCTGGGTATGAAATAAGATCGGTGTCAGAGGACAAATCAAGGAAGGGATTACCGAGGCGATGGTCTTCCTCGGTAAGCTCGGAGGAGAGGAAAGGGTTGGTTTGAGAGTAACCACCCTGGGTATGAGGGAACCAGGACTCAAGAGGGTCATGAGTCGTGGGTGGTCCAAGGTGCGCTTGGGTCGATGAAGAGGAGTTTCGTGTGGGACTCATAGAGAGATAGGTGAATAAAGAGTCGAGATCCCCTCAGTCACTCATCTTGATGTGGCGAGATGAAGATAGGATTTTACTCCTACCTGAAGCAAACAAATCAATCCACGACCCTGGGTTCATACTCAACATAGTGAAGGACTCGAAATCGAGTCCAATTAATCTTGTAGATTTTAAGTGTGATTTTCAAGCAAGATAGCAAGGATTACGCGGCCTATAGGGAAGTCGGCTCAGAGCCGGATGCATCTTCCCTGTTTAACCTGTCGCCTAAGATACCGCCGGTCCTTCCTTTCTTCGCTCCTATCCCAAGTCGATGGATTCAAAGACCACACCCCTATCTACCTGCAAGCAGACGGAGGCTGACAAGGCTGGAACATCACCCCGTGGGGGTTACTGGCAACTTATCGCAAAGTATCGCAATTTCGCCCCTATCTACCTGAGACAGGCGGAGGCTACTTGGTACTAGTCAGTGAATCTGAAATTATTCGACTTGTGATATTTGCTAGGATTAGTCGGAACGTGATATGGAAGGCGGGGATTTGGGCTCTGCCTTAAGGTGTTCACACACACTCAAGTACCCTCACTCAGCCTGAAAACAATGTCGGGGATTAATCTCCCGCAGACATTTTTCTAATTTTATTGATTTTCTTTGATCAATAGTGTTTAGCAGTCCCGATTTTAAGTTAGGTTCTCACTGAATTAATCCAACCACACAGCACGCCTATAGGTCAGTCCCAATTTCCTTTTTAATTTAAATGTGAAAAATCAGAGGGGGAAATCGAGAAAAGCTGATGCAAGATAAAAACAATGATGCTATGCTGAGTTCAGGAGACTTACAGTGATCCCTTCGCTTTTTTATGCAGGATGCAAAACAGAATTGAAATCTTTTTAATCTAAATGCAAATGCAAGCGATAAAAGCCGCTCCTAGACAAGCAGTTTTATTAGCGATGAAAGAACATTTTGATTTGGCTAAGTCATGCGGTCTAAGTGCGTCTTTTAAGTGATTTGTGTGGTCCTAAAGATTACGAGCACAAGCAATTCCTAGATTGGCTCGAGGAGCCGCTAGTGCAAGCTAATTTACCATTCACCCACACAGCATACGAGGACACAGTTTCACTATATTTACACGCACGAGAACCCAAACGGGAACCGCTGGAAATAATGCGAAAAAGAAATAAAGAAATAAAATGAAAATTACAAAGCCTCTCTATTCACTCAATAAATTTAAATGCTAGATCCTCGAAGCATCTTCGACTCCTCGCGTTCCTCACACAGAAAAAGATTGAGGTCAGAGAGTGACACAGAAAAATAATGAAAAGAAATAAAAGAGAAAAAAATTAATTACAAGAAAATCGGGGGTCAGACTACCCGGGGAAAGAAAATCAAACAATCAGAATTTCACTACAAATTAACCTAAGCCGTACCTCCCCAGCAACGGCGCTATTTGATATCGCCTCCCGCACCCTCGGTTAATTCGGTCAGATTAATGTCCAAATTTATTATAAGTGTTCGTTGCAGTCGGATATGAGAGGGAATATCAAAAACCACTTTTAATTAGATTCGAGTTAATTTCAAGCGGCAAATTTTTTTACTTGGTGAAGTTCAAGGTCGAACTCAGGGAGGCCTCTGTCTCCTTAGATGAATTAGTAGCAAAGTCCAATGTTCAATTTTCAGGAAATTATTTTTTGGTCTTTTTTTCTATTTCTATGCAAGACACATGCAACAATCAAGCCAATTTAAAGTTAAATCAGTTAAGATATCAAATGAAGTCCAAAAATTATAAAAATTGGCCAGATGATGAAATATGGTGAAATTAAGCTACCCTAATGTTTTTTGAATTTTTCGACACTAAATGAATTTACTGTGAATTTAAAATGAATGCAAGGTTATTTTCACTAAGTTAATTTTAATAAATAACAAATAACAATATTTTTAGGAAATTATCCTAGATAGATTTGATGATAAGGAATCTAGGAAAATTGTCAAACCTTAATTTTACTGTGAAATGAACCTATTAAAAATAAACTAAGGGAATCACCAATAAATTTATTTAGGCCTCGATATGTGTGCAAATGAGATGAAATTTTTATGCAATGTTAAGTTAACTATCCTAGAGCTACTGTGATTTTTTGAGAATTTTTGGAGTTACAGTGAATTAATTATTAATTAAAAGGTCCAACTGGGCAAAATATCACAAAAATCAACCAATTGATTAATTAAAAATTCTACTGATTTCACAAAAATATGACAAGTGTCACAACGGATAGAGGACAATCTAAGCTACAACATGCAATTTTTGGAATTTAAAAATGATGCAAGATGACACCTAGGGATGCGTGCAAAGACAGGGGTGTAATTGCAATACAGGAAGTAAAAATTACATAAAAATAAACATGTTGACCGAGACTTATATGCAATTACCTATAATGTTGGGGGTGGAATGCAATTTCTCCATGATGCACGTGCTTCTCACGTAGGGACGCTTCACAGGGACTGATTCGCAATATTTGAAAGTTCTAGGGGCTCCCGTGCAATTTACCCAGGCACACGTGCTGCTCACGTGGGGCGCCTAGGTTCGGGTGGCGTCAGCGGCTCGGATCTTGGCTCGGGGGCTTCTGGAGGTTCGGCTGAGCTCTGGGTGGTCCGAGCCTAAAGGTCGGGGAAGAGGCTCGGACCCGTCGACGTGGCTGGCTGCGGTCCGTTGGATCACGGATCGATCCAATGGTGTGGTGTTGCTCCGAATATGGGCAACGTGGCGTGAAGATAACCGTGGGATCTAGAAGGATCCGACGGCTCTTTAATGCTCCGGTTGAGTGGCGACGTGGACGGCTAGGGACCGTTCGATCAAGATGATCAAACAGTGGTTGTAGCTTCGTCTTCAACGGTCCTCCGCCGCCTGCAGAGGAGTTGGCGGGGCTCCGACGAGGTGGGCTTGGCTCCGCCCGATCCTCCTAGTGTCGGTGATGCTCTCCGGAAGCTCGGAGATAGATTGGGAGACGTGCGGTGGTGCGGCGATGCCTCTGGTGGTCACAGGAGTGACGGAGGCGCGTAGGAGCTCTTCGGCGATGAAGCTCGATGGGGACTCCGGTGAGCGTCCGACCAATGAACGAGATGGGTACCTGCAGGTGTTAGGAGTATAGCCGAAGCTTGTGCGTGCTAGTGGAGATGTGAGATGCGAGTGGCGAGGCCTAAGGCGGAACGTAGATGGTCCGGTGATGGTGTTCCGCCCAGGTGGCGGAGCTGGAGCTGATGGAAGGTGAAGTGATTCGTAGGAGGGTGTGAAGTGTACCGCGAAGGTCAGAGCTCCATCACGGAGGTCGGTGAGGTGGAAGCGGAGCGAGAAGATGAAGGTGGAGCGCGAATAAATTCGGAGAAAAACTAAAGAAAATTCAAGAAGAGATCGGAGAGGATGGAGGAGGTTACCTGGGGTTTGGAGATCGAAGTCGAGTTCTAGGTCGTCGCTTGAAGGGGCGGTAAGGCCCTGAGCTCAAGCAGCTTCGCGGAGGAGGAGCTGCGACACGATGGTGGCGTCGTGGATCTCGCCAGAGAAGAACGCTGTCGTCTCTCAAGGAATCGATCGATTGCTATCACCAAACGGAAGCTCCGAGCTCTAGGTACCTCTCTGGGGTGGCGGATAGGGCTGAAGTCGGTCGGTGATCGAGTATTTATAAGATGAAGTCGACGGTCGGGCTGGTGACGAGGTGAGGTTAGTGGGGTTCGTGGAGCGTCTATGGTGGAAGTCATGGTGAGTGGGGTAGATGGCGAGGATGAGGGGTGATTGGGGAAGGTCGTGGCAGCGTTGGTGGTCGGCGAGGGTGGCTGAGGTGCGGCTGAGAATAGAAAGGGGCAACCCCTCCCGCAAGGCTGAGATCGTGGGAGAGAGGGGTGCCGAAGGTAGGAGACGAAGTCCTCACCGTTGGATCATGTGACCCAACGGCTGAGAAGAAGGTGGGATGGAGCGGTGGGATTAGATTTGGGGCGAGGTGATCTGAGGGACGTGATGGCGCCACGTGGTGCGATGGGAATGCATCGCGAGCGGGTGGCTGAGATCAAGTCAATGAGACGCGATCTAAGGGTACTGAAGGCGCCACACGTCGTGTGGAGGAGAGGGCACTGACGAGCGGAGGAGATTAGATTAGGGCTTCGATCGGGCGGTTGAAATCAAAGCGTTAGTGGACGGTGAAGATCGAAGAGCTGAAGGCGTGATCGGAGGGCTCAAGATGTGCCACGTGGAGGACTGCGGTGAAGGCGCTAATGGCTGGCCCAGATCTGAGGCGGGATGGGATCAAACAGTCGTGGATAAAGATGTACGTGGAGCGCAACTGACCGTTGGATCAAGAAGTATATCCAACGGCTGAGAGGCGCGGCGGCTAGGGCAAGGGGAGCGGGCCGCATGGCGCGACCAGAGGGTGCCACTTGGCCAGCTATGATTGGCTGTGAGAAAAAATGAGTGTAGAGAGAAGAGGAGGCCGAATTTGGAAAAACTCAAAACATGAAAGTTGTAGATCTCGATGAGATCTACAAGTTTCATGCTGACCAAAGACGGAGATGAGTCAACTATGATACAATAAATACAAATATACAAATATACATATATGTAGTATACAAAGAGGCCCAAAAACCCACTTTTTCATATGAACTCCAAATTGGATGAAATTAGTCTCATTTTAAAATATACATATATGTAGTATACAAAGAGGCCCAAAAACCCACTTTTTCATATGAACTCCAAATTGGATGAAATTAGTCTCATTTTAAAGGTCTTTGAATGTGTATTATACTGAAAGTGAGTATACCTATTATGGAGGTTGTATGAAGGAACTATGGGTATTTTATGGTCCAAGAGGTCTAGGGCTTTATTTGGTATTTTTACAAAGGAGATCTTGGCTTTCTTCCTTATATTATTAACTAAGGTGTACATATTATAAGGGAGAGGTTATTTTTAATAGGTGAATATTTTACAAGTGATTTTGGCTTCTTATTTAATGCAAATGGAGTGCTAAAATGCGTGGATTATGAATGCATATATGAATGCTATTTATGCATTATAAAGGGAAATATGCCTCTATTTACTCGGGAACAAGGCTCTATTTTTAACTTTTAGAGTGATAAATTATAGATTCATCAGTGCACAAGTGAAGAAATACGCACACCACACTCTTTTTGTATATTTCAAAATAGTCAGAAATGTTCAGAAAAATCCAAAGAAAATGTTTTTGGTTTTTAAAGGCTTTGAAATGTTTTTGAGAATTTTTGTAGAATTTTTATTTTTTTGTATTTTTCTAAAAACCAAACAGTGGCAAAAATGATAAACAGTGCACGGCCTGGAGTAATTTGCAACTTAAAAATATTATAAATGCTCCAAGACTCCTGTGAATTATTTTTATGTTAAACTATAGACAAATATCTACAAATAGGAAGTGAAATTATGATTTTTGGATTTTATAGAATTTTCTGTGATTTTTCTAATATTTTTTATGTTTTTCAATTTTTTAGTGGTTTTGAAAAGAACTAATACGCGAAATTTGCACAGAAATTAAAAGATAATGAAAGAAAATTAATCTATTTTTTTGGAATTTTTAGAGCATTATTCAAATTTTTATGAATTTTTGAATTCCACGATGAGAAAAGGACACTATTTTTTTATTTTTTAATGATAACAAATGGAAATAAAATGCAATGAAAACTTTATACTAGAAAGATACACACAACAGGAGCAAGGCATGATTTTTGGAAAATTTATTGAGCAACAAAAACATTCATTTCAATAAGAAAAGAAAGCAAAATAAAGGTCTGAAAGTCAAGGACTAGTTTGCAAATAGTTTATTGTTTTCGCAAAAAATAACAAAAACAAAAAATAGGGAAGAATTCGTAAAATACCCAACGAACGGGTGTGTCGCACGTGACCTGTTGGAAGCGGGGGCTTTTTTGCAATTTTCACATCTCCAGGGGTATAGATATATTTTTGCCAATTTTTAATTCACCCCCATAGGGTTTCTCCTGGTTCTCTTCGTTCTCAAGCAAAAACCAAAGGGGGTGCCCCTTGCCTTCTCTCCCAATCAACAGGCGGTGGCGGCCTCGAGTGGCTTGCAGGAGGCGGCCGGCTGTAGATCGTCGGCGGCGCGGCCTGACGCGGGCTAGGGCGGCGCAGCCCTAGAGATCGGGTGGAGTGTGCGTGGTGCTCTCGTATAGGGATAAGAGGTTCCAGGCGGTGGGCGATGGTGGCCGGTGAGCGGTGGTGCTCTCGTGGAGGTGGGCGCAGGGCGCTGCGTCGACGGGCTGAGCAGGAGGCCGCAATTGCTGGAGGATTGGCACGGACTGGAGGATCTGGAAGACACAGCTCCGCCCCAGAAGGAGGAGGGGCGGGCGGCTTCTGTAGAGATGGGCAGCAGCTCCGGCCGCGGCTAGAGAGGCGGAGGTATCGCTGTTGGGCGGAGAAGGACTGAGCGGCCACAGGAACCACCGGTGGCTGGCGAGGCACGGCTGCGGCTTGATGTTTTTTTATATTTTTCTTGTAAATCAGAAACGAAAAGGATTTTTTTATTTTATTAAAGAAAAACAGAAAGCAAGCAGTAATAGAAGAATTTTTTAAGTTTATTTATTTATTTATGTGTTTTTTATATTTCCTGTAAAACAAATGTTAGAAAGGAAGAAAAAATATTTTTTTGTTTTTTATTTATCAACAATTATGATGCAAGCACGACGGCTCGATCTCAAAATCAAAATGGAAGACATGAATGAGTGTGATTCCGAGGAGAATCGCGGATTGAACCGAATCTTTGACCACCATGTGTGGTCAAAGAAGAGAGATCGTGCGAGGTAGAACGGGAACGTGTAAAGATCGAGAAAGTGAGATGAAAAATCAGAATCGAAGGTGAATAAAACTCGTGATGGATTCAAAGATATAGATAAAAAAATGACAACGAAATAAAAATGCGAAAAATTAAACTAAGGTTAATCAAGATAAAAAATAAGAGAAAATGATGGATCTCACCTTACGAGCGGAAAAGACCGTGATCGCCTCGATGAAGGCCGACTCGCTGTCACCTGACGGCTCGGAGGCTATGCACCTCTCTGTGACAAGATAGCTCTCGGAGAAAGACTCCTCTCACCAAAGATTGATCAAGTTGAAATGAGGGAGAAGGAGTCATATAAATAGAAAAGATAAGAATTCGAAATTAAAATTGAAATGAGATAGAGATAAAAATATTAATGTTAAAATTATTTACAAAAATTATTTTTTTGTATTTTCGTCACTTAATTAAATTGAATAAAAATATTTTTTTATTTTTGTGGTGGTTATTTAAGGATGACAATTATTTACATATACTATATACATATGGTACATTATATACATAGTCAAATAAGGAAATTAGTTTTTTTAAAATTTTTATTTTTTTTTATTTTAATTTTAAATAATTAGTAAAAATATTTACAAATATTTACAAATATAATTTGTACAAATAAAAGGTAAAATTGCACAAACCACCATAGAAAACTGACTTTTCAACCGTAACTCTAAAAATTATGAAATCATAGACATTTTATAGATAATTTAATTTAGAATATAATGGATGTGAGTTTGGTTCAATTTGACTTCATATGGAGCAGAAATTGGTCTTTCAATTATCGCTTAGTGGTTTTTTCCCAGTGTGGTTGCTTTTATTCTGTACATGATTTTATTTTACAAACATTTTTACTAATTAGGAAACAATTTTATTTACAATTTTATTTTGAAAATTATTTAGTTTGAGGTCAATTGATGTACAAATAAAATAGTGTAATATACAAATATACACATCACAATTTTTTTGGATTTTTTTATTAAGGACCCTATCTCCCCCTACTTTATTCCTGCTCGATCAGGTCAAGTCTTAACCTTCTCTCAGGGTTCGGATCAGCCTGTATCTATTACATATATGCAGTCTTCTCTCTTTTTTTATTTTTCCTTTCTTTCTTTCTTTATTTATTTTAGGTTAAAATGGTAAGAAGTGTACAAGATTTACACACAAATGCAAGTCAGTAAGAATATGGAGTTAGTATTATATACATGTGGTTCATAAGGGATTTTAAGCTAAAATAATTGAATAAAGATGATGAAATGCATATTCATCATCCCCTTATGCTTTGCGTTTGCTAACCCTTAGCAAACACTTATTTGAAAGAATAAGTGAAACAAAAGAAAATGAAAGGAAAAATAAAGAAATTAGGACACTACTGAGTATTAAACTTATCTTTATAAAATTGTAGTATGGAGCTCTGTCAGACCTTTGGATTATTAGTGTGGCGGAACCTTAATGGGAAATGGATTTAAAACCTAACATCCTCTAAGTTCCATAAGACTCCTGTTCAGGTCTCCTCAATAGTCAGATCAGAATAAGTCTACATACACTTCTTATGACTATGAATCTTTACTTGTACGATGTAAGTGAAATATAGCTCCCCATCTCAAAAGTAGCAAAGAAACAGCCTCCCTCAACAAGGTAACTCTAGTCCCCGAGTCTAACAACTGTTTCCTCGAGGATCGGGGATATTCCCTTCTAAGTTCAAGTACAACCAGCTCAAGAAGAGGAGATGGAGAAAAGAATGGACGGTAACTAGTGCAGCTACCTATCCTTGGATGCATAACTAGTGTAGCCAAGTCATCCTCTGCAAGCTTACAAAAATTTGACTTTGAAGCTTTTATTAATTTTTTTCTTTTTTTTATCCTTGTATATACACTCTGACAGGCATTTTACTTTCAATCAGGCCTGTCCACTTTTGGAGATTCTGCATTTTTTCCTTCTCTTTTTTTTTGAAAGTATATACAAGGAGTAGCATATGCATAAGGAGTTTTTTCCTCTTGAGCTAGTAGACTATCCCTCTTTTGAAGCATTATTGCAACCCCACTGCATCCTATCTTTAGACCTCAACATCGCTAGACCAGGTTGAGACATACTTCCTTCCCTAAAGGAAGACGAGAGGTTTCGCCTAGATGTACTACTCTCGTATGCTACTCCAAACCAAAAGATTCTGCCTCCTCACTACCTCCTCCATGAAGAGCTACGTGTAGAGTGCTTGTCCAAGATAAGCCACGATATGAAAGAATCATGTACGTGTTGTTAAATATTCTACTTAGACTAATCAAGATGACATGTGAACATAGTCTTATGGACTCAAAAAATTAAGTTGCTAGGACTTGAAAAGTCTTAACTCTATTTCTTATAAGGTTCCTCTGAAACTAAGTGGATTAAGGTCCAACTAAGCTCCATTCTTCAATTTTATTCTAGACTTATTTTAAATGTCAATACTATCATGAAAAATGCATATGCAAATGCAAGAAATATGTACAATGCAAAAAGCAAAAAAATGTTCTTTTGAAACAATTTTCTGATTTTGAACTTTTTATGGATTTTTGGAAAAGAAAGGAAAAAGATGCACATGTGATTTTTTTAATTATGCAGTTTTTTTATAGATTTTGATTTTGTAGTTTTTTTTTCAAAAAGGGAAAAAGTTAGTAAAATATATACAAGTATATACAATGATTTTTTATTTTTTTTGTTTTTTTGGTTTTTGTTGTTTATTTTTTTGTTGGTTCTTTTTTGGGTTTTTTTGTTTTGTTTTGTTTTTTTGTTCTTTTATGTTTTTTTGTTTTTTTTTTGAGTTTTTTTCAAGGCGATCAAAGTCTATATACACACACGTGGATTTTACAAATTTATTTACATATCCACAAAATAATCATTAAAAGTATGAGTTATGTCTAAAGCATATATACAATATATACGACGCCCCCTACACTTAGCTCGAACTATGTCCTCATAGTGATCAGAGAGCGGCAAAGGAAGGCATAACTCATGCTAAGTATGGAAAGTGAAAAGATTCCTATGCTACAACGATTCGAAGAGAAAAGAAGTCGGTGATCCCCCTATACTTAGGATCAAGTAATCCTAAGTATAGAAGACAGTACAAAAGGGGAAAACCGATGTAAAGAATGTACGAACTCAAAACTAAAATAAATGATATGAACAACATCATCTCCTATACTTATGGTAGAGTATCCCTAAGTATAGGCAACAACAGGAGTGATGAACATGACGAATAGGAACAACACAAATCATGCACCCCATATACTTAGGATAAAGCACATCCTAAGTATAACATACACAAACACACGGAAAAGGGGTGAATGATAAAACGGAAGAAGAAAGAATGAAACGGAAGGATATACAATACAAAAAGTTGTCAGTGCATGTATCAGACGCAGAAGATGGAATCAAAAGATCATCGTCTGATACCACCAATACAGAATCAACGATGGACAGGAATATATCATGATCTAGATATGGCTTCAGCAATTGTCCATTCACAACAAATGGTTGTGCGTCAGATGACAATCCAGATATGACAATACTCCCATTGTCATGCACAACTCTCACGATGAACGGTCCTTACCACTTGCTTTTCAATTTTCCTGGAAACACCTTCAACTTAGCATCAAATAACCAAACTTTCTGATCAGGAGATATAGTCTTCCTTCGGATGTGTTTATCATTCCAACGCTTGACTTTCTCCTTATACATGAGTGAGTTATCATATGCAAAGTCTCGGAATTCTAGTAATTTATTCAAATCCAACTTCATGTTCTTTCCCGTCTTCTCATAATCTAGATTGCATACACAGAGTGCCCATACAGATTTGTGAATTAATTCCATTGGCAGGTGGCAAGGCTTTCCATATACTAATCTGTAGGGAGACATACCCAAAGGAGACTTGTACGCAGTCCGGTAAGCCTATAGAACCGAATCAAGCATCTGGGACCAATTCTTCCTATCTGGATGTATAAGTTTTTGCAATATCATCTAGATCTCCCTATTTGAAATTTCTGCCAAGCCATTAGTTTGAGGGTGGTAAGGAGACACAACTCTGTGCTCGATGGCATACTCCTTCACAAGCTTCTTTACTTCTCTATTAATGAAATGGCTTCCCCATCTGAAATAAGTATTTTGGGAGTCCTGAACCAGGCAGTAATATAGTCCTTGAGAAAGGAGCACACTGTATGACTATATGCGACTCGGGTAGGGATAGCCTCCATCCATCGACTAACATAATCCACGGCGAGTAGGATGTACTGAAATCCCTGACTAACAGAAAATGGACCCATGAAGTCTATGCCCAAAGCATTAAAAACATCAGAAATCTGTATATATCTCAAGGGCATGGTATCTTTGGAACCAACGGTTCCTCCCATTTTCTGACAGTCAGTACAACCTCGAACATACTACGTAGCATCCTTAAACAATGTGGGCTACCATAGGCCACTCTATAAAACCTTTGCTCTCGTGGTTTTCCCCGAATGATGCCCACTAGATTCTAGTTTGTGACAGTGCTCAAGTACACTGGTGCGTTCCTCCTGAGGAAGGCACCTTCTCCAGATACAATCCGCACCCTCACGAAATAGGTACGGATCCTCCCACTGGTAATAATGAATCTTTTGACAGAAATCTGTCTACCTTGTACTTCGGCCAATCTTGTGGAACTTTCTTGGAGACAAGATAGTTCTCAATATCATCATACCATGGGAGTGAGTCCACAGAAAAAATGGCCTTATCTGGAAAGGTTTCGGATATAGGGATCGAGTTCTGCTCAGAGGTCTCTACATCTGTGATACAAGAAAGGTGATATACCACAATATTTTTCACTCCAGGTTTATCTCGAATCTCTAAATCAAATTCCTAGAGAAGAAGGATCCATCTGATAAGGCGTGGTTTGGCATCGTTCTTTGCCTGCAAGTATCATATGGCAGTGTGATCTGTGTATACAATAACATGTAACCCGATGAGGTAAGATCTGAATTTCTCTAGCCCAAACACAATTGCTAACATCTCCTTCTCTGTAACTGTATAATTCTGTTATGCTTCATCTAGAGTCTTGTTATCATAGTGTATAGCATATGGTATCACATCCCTTCTCTGTCCTAAAACAACTCCAACTGCGAAATCCGAGGTGTCCATCATAATCTCAAAAGGAAGAGACCAATCCGATGGTTGTAAGACATGAGCAATAGTAACCATTTCTTTCATCTGATTGAATGTAAGGAGGACTTCCTCATCGACAATGAAATCACTCTCCTTACACAGAAGCTCAGTTAAAGGTCTGGCGATCTTGCTGAAGTCCTTTATAAATCGCCTATAGAATCCTACGTGTCTCCAAAATGACCTCAACTGCTTCAAATTCTGCGGTGGCTCTAACTTTGAAATCATATTAATCTTACCCGAGTCAACCTCCATACCATGTTAGGAGATGACATGGCCCAATACAATTCCCTTAGTCACCATAAAGTGACTCTTCTCCCATGAGAGCACTAGGTTTGACTCACAACAACGTTAAAGAACTAGGTCTAAATAAGCAAGACACGTGTCAAAACTATCCCCGTAGACCGAGAAATCGTCCATGAAGACTTCAAGAAAATTACCCACCATGTCGGCAAAAACGACCAACATACACTTTGAAATGTAGCAGGGGCGTTACACAATCCAAAGGGCATCAGTCTAAAGGGTAGGTGCTAAACGGACAAGTGAATGTTGTTTTCTCCTGATCTCCTTCATGACAACTTCCCTTAGATTTGGATTTAGACGACGCTGACATTCAGGGGAGGGTTTACAGTCACCATCTAGGTAGATATGATGCGGGCACAATGCTGGATTAATCCCATGGAGATCCGAGATATTCCATCCTATGGCCTTGCGGTTTCTCTCAAGAACCTTTAGCACGCGAGATTCTTGTTCAGCGGTCAACTACGAGCTGAGGATGACCATAAACATTTGGGGGGGGACCTTCAAGGAAGGCATATTTCAACATTGATGGTAAAACATTTTGTTAAGCAGAAAATTCTCTAGGATTGGGATTTATTGGTATAAATTCGTTGCGATACCCAAAATTCCTGCTCAAACAAACTAATTTTTTTTCTTCTCAAGCTACAAAAATAATTACAAGAGAATAATGAAGTGAGAGAAATTTTGCTACTTATTTACCTGTATAGCAACAGGATTGAACTCAGGGAGGCTACAATTCCCGAGGGTTATTCAATTAATCGAAAATCAATTAAAAGAAAAAGGGAATCTCATATACAAACTATCTTGGTTTTTTATGATTTTTTTGTCTTTTTTAAATTTTTTTATTTTTTATTTCTAATTTTTTTCGTTTTCTGATTTTCAAATTTTTAATGATATTGATTTTTGCAATTTTTTTTCAAAAATAAAGAACAATGTGCACAAATGAAGAAATACGCACACCACACTCTTTTTGTATTTTTTAAAATAGTCAGAAATGTTCACAAAAATCCAAAGAAAATGTTTTTGGTTTTTATAGGCTTTGAAATGTTTTTGAGAATTTTGTAGAATTTTCAGATGTTTCTGTATTTTTCTAAAAACCAAACAATGGCAAATGATAAACAACGCACAGCATGGAGTAATTTGCAACTTAAAAATATTTTTATTATCCAAAAATCCTGGAAACTATTTTTCTGCTAAAGTATAGAAAGATATCTACAAATAGAAAGTGAAATCATAATTTTAGATTTTATAGAATTGTCTGTGATTTTTCTAAGATTTTTGATGTTTTTCAATTTTTTGGGTTTTGAAAAGAACTAATGCACAAAATTTGCATAGAAATTAAAAGACAATGAAAGGAAATTAATCTATATGAATTTTTGAATTTCAGGAAGAGGAAAGGACACTATTTTTTATTTTTTAATGATGACATATGGAAATAAAATGCAATGAAAACTTTATGCTAGAATGATACACACATCAGGAGCATAGAATGGTTTTTGGAGAATTTATTGAGCAACAAAAACATTCATTTCAATAAGAAAAGAAAGCAAAATAAAGGTCTGGAAGTCAAGGACTAGTTTGCAAATAGTTTATTGTTTTTGCAAAAAAAATAACAAAAATAAGAATGAGGAAGAACTCGCAAAATACCCAACGAACGTGTGTGTTGCACGTGACCTGCTAGAAGATGGGGGCTTTTACGTAATTTTCAGATCTCCAGGGGTGTAGATATAATTTCGCCAATTTTTAATTCACCCCCTTAGGGTTTCTCCTAGTTCTCATTGTTCTCAAGCAAAAACCAAAGGGGGCGCCCCTTGCCATCTCTCCCAATCAACAAGCGGTGATGGCTTCGAGTGGCTTGCAGGAGGTAGCTGGCGGTAGATCGTCGGTGGCACGGACTGAAGCAGGCTAGGGCGACGCAGCATTGGAGATCGGGTGGTAGTGTGTGTGGTGCTCGCGCACGGGGATGAGAGGTTCCATGCGGTGGGCGAAATGGTCGATGAGCGGTGGTGCTCGTGTGGAGGTGGGCATGGGGCGCTGCGTCGACGGGCTGAGCGGGAAGGTGCAACCGCTAGAGGCTTGGCACGGACTAGCAGATATGGAAGACAGCTCCACCCCAGGTGGAGGAGGGGCAGGCAGCTTCTGTGGAGATGGGAGGCGGCACTGGCCGCAGTTGGAGAGGCGGAGGCAGCGCCGTTGGGCAGAGAAGGGCTGAGCGGTCGCGGGGGTCAACGGTGGCTAGAGAGGCGACACCTGCAACTTGATGTTTTTATATTTATATATTTTTTGTAAATCAAAAATGAAAAGATTTTTTTAAGAAAAATCGAAAGATGTAACAGAAGAATTTTTAAATTTTATTTTTTTTTATTTTTTGTTTTGTTATTTTTCCTGCAAACAAATGTTAGAAAGGAAGAAAAATAAAAAGAATTGTTTTTTTATTTATAAACAATTAGGATGCAAGCACGATGGCTCGATCTCAAAATCAAAATGGAAGACGTGAATGAGTGCGGTTCCGAGGAGAATGGAGAGGGAACCGGATCTCCAACCACCATGCGTGGTTAGAGGTGAGAGATTATGTGAGGTAAAACAAGAATGTGTAGAGATCGAGAAAGTGAGATGAAGAATCTGAATCGAAGGTGAATAAAACTTGTGATGGATTCTAAGATCTAGATAAAAAAATGACATCTAAAAAAATGTGAAAAATTAAACTAAGGCTAATCTAGATTTAAAAATAAGAGAAAATGATGGATCTCACCTTAAGAGCGGAAAAGACCGTGATCGCCTCGACGAAGGCCGACTCGCTGTCACCGGATGGATCGGAGGCTAGGCACCTCTCTGCGACAAGATAGCTCTCAGAAAAAAGGCTCCTCTCACCAAAGATTGATCAAATTGAAATGAGGGAGAATTAGCCATACAAATAGAAAAGATAAGAATTGAAATTCAAAATTTGAAATGAGATAACGAGATAAGGAAAAAAATGAAATGAGACAGAGATAAGAAAGAGATTAATGTTAAAATTATTTACAAATTTTTTTGTATTTTCGTCACTTAATTAAATTTAATAAAAAAATTATTTTTTTTATTTTTTTGTGGCGGTTATTAAGAGTAACAACTATATACATATACTATTTACATATGGTACATCATATACATAGTCAAATAAGGAAATTAGTTTTTTTGTTTTAATTTTTTTAATTTTTGTTTTAAATAATTATTAAAAATATTTACAGATATTTAAAAATACAATATATACAAATAAATGGTAAAATTGCACAAACCACCCTAGATTACCAACTTTTCAACCGTGACTCCAAAAATTATGAAATCATAGCCATTTTAAAGAAAGTTAATTTAGAATACAATGGAAGTGAGTTTGGTTCAATTTGAGTTCATATGGAGCCGGAATTGGTCTTTCAATTATCGCTTAGTGACTTTTTCCAAGTGTGGTTGCTTTAATTATGTACATGATTTTATTTTGCAAACATTTTTATTAATTAGGAAACATTTTTATTTACAACTTTTGTTTTGAAAATTATTTAGTTTGAGGTCAGTTTATGTACAAAAAAATAGTGCAGTATACAAATATACACAGCACAAATGTTTTTGGATTTTTTTGATCAAGGACCCTATCTCCCCCTACTTTATTCCTAGCCGATCAGGTCAAGTCTTGACCTTCTTTCGAGGTTCAGGTCAGCCTCTATCTATTACATATATACAACCTTCTCTCTCTTTTTTATTTTTTTATTTTCCTTTATTTATTTATTTATTTTAGGTTAAAATGGTAATAAGTGTACAATATTTACACACAAATGCAAGTTAGTAAGGATATGAAGTTAATATTATATACATGTAGTTTATAAGAGATTTTAAGCTAAAATAAATGAATAAAGATGATGAAATGCAGATTCATCATCCCCCTATGCTTTACCTTCGCTAATCCCTTAGCAAACACTTATTTGAAAGAATAAGTGAATAGAAAGAAAAAGAAAGGAAAAATAAAAAAATTAGGACACTATTGAGTATTAAACTTATCTTCATAAAATTGTAGTATGGAGCTCTGTCAGACCTTTGGATTATTAGTGTGGCGGAACCTTAATGGGAAATGGATTCAAAACCTAACAGCCTCTAAGTTCCATAAGACTCCTACTCAGATCTCCTCAACAGTCGGATCAGAACAAGTCTACATACACAAACTCTTATGACTATGAATATTTACTTATACAGTGAAAGTGAAATATAGCTCCCCATTTTAAAAGTATCAAAGAAATAGCCTCCCTTAGCAAGGTAACTCTAGTCCTCCGATCTAGAAACTCATTCCTCGAGGACCGGGGATATTCCCTTCTAAGTTCAAGTACAACCGGCTCAAGAAGAGGGGATGGAGAAAAGCATGGGCGGTAACTAGTGTAGCTACCTATCCTTGGATGCATGACCAGTATAGCCAAGTCATCCGTTGCAAGCTGACAAAAATTTGACTTTGAAGCTCTTATTTTTTTTTCTTTTTTTTATCATTGTATATACATTCCGGCAGGCATTTTACTTTTCAATCAAGCATGTCCACTTTTGGAGATTCTGCATTTTTTTGTTCTCTTTTTTAGAAAGTATATACAAGGTGCAACATGTACATAAGGAGTTTTTCCTCTTGAGCTAGTAGGCTATCCCTCTTTTGAAGCATTAATACATCCCCACAACATCCTGTCTTTACGTCTCGACATCGCTAGACCAAGTTGAGACGCACTTCCCTCCCTAGAGGAAGATGAGAGGTTCCGCCTAGATGTACTACCCTTGTATGCTACTCCAAGCCAAAAGATTCTACCTCCTCACTACCTCCTCCATGAAGAGCTACGTATAGAGTGCTTGTCCAAGATAAGTCACGGTCTGAAAGAATCATGTGTGTGTTGTTAAATATTCTACTTAGACTAATTAAGATGATATGTGAACATAGTCTTATGGACTCAAAGAATTAAGTCGCTAGGACCAGAAAAGTCTTAACTCAATTTCTTATAAGGTTCCTCTGAAATTAAGAGGATTAAGATCCAACTAAGCTCCATTCTTCAATTTTATTCCAGACTTCATTTAAATGTCAATACTATCCTGAAAAATGCACATGCAAATGTAAGAAATATGTACAATGCAAAAAGCAAAAAAATGTTTTTTTGAAACAATTTTCTGATTTTGAACTTTTTATGGATTTTTGGAAAAGAAGGGAAAATGATGCACATGTGAATTTTTTTTAATTATATAATTTTTTATAGATTTTTGGTTTTGTAGTTTTTTTTAAAAAGGGAAAAAGGTATCAAAATATATAAAAGTATATACAAGGATTTTTTTTGTTATTTTTTTGTTTTTTTGTTTTATTTTTTATCTTTTGTTTTTTTTATTTTTGCAATTTGTTTTTTGTAGGTTTTTTTGCTGGTTTTTTATTGTTTTTTCTGTTTTCTTTTGTGTTTTTTTTTTTTCAATGTGATCAAAGTCTATATACATGCATGTGGATTTTATGAATTTATATACATATCCCCAAAATAATCATTAAAAGTACGAGTTATATCTAAAGTATATATGCAATATATACGACACCCCCTATACTTAGCTCGAACTATGTCATCATAGTGATAAGAGAGCGGCAAAGGAAGACATAACTCGTGCTAAGTATAGAAAAGTGAAAAGACTCTTATGCTATTGCGATTCGAAGAGAAAAGAAGTCGGTGATCCCCCCTATACTTAGGACCAAGTAATCCTAAGTATAGAAGACTGTACAAAAGGGGAAAACCGATGCAGAGAATGTACAAACTCAAAAATAAAATAAAATAAATGATATGAACAACATCACCCCCCGATACTTATGGTAGAGTATCCCTAAGTATAGACAACAACAAGAGTGATGAACGGGCCGAATATGAACACACAAATCATTCACCCTCCAATACTTAGGATAGAGCACATCCTAAGTATATCATATACACACACACGGAAAAGGGGTGAATGATAAAATGGAAGAAGAAAGAATGAAATGAAAGGATATACAAAAAGTTGTCAGCTCATGTATCAGATGCAAAAGATGGAATCAAAAGATCATCGTTTGATACCACCCATACAGAATCCACGACGGATGGGGATGTATCATGATCTAGATATGGCTTCAGCAACTGTCCGTTCACAATAAATGGTTGTGCGTCCGATGACAACCCAGATATGACAATACTCCCATTGTCACGCACAACTCTCACGATGAACGGTCCTGACCACTTGCTTTTCAATTTTCCTTGAAACGGCTTCAACTTAGCATCAAATAACCAAACTTTCTGATCAGGAGAGAAAGTCTTCCTTCGAATGTGTTTATCATGCCAACGCTTGACTTTCTCCTTATACATGAGTGAGTTATCATATGCAAAGTCTCAGAATTTCAGTAATTTATTCAAATCCAACTTCATGTTCTTTCCTGCCTTCTCATAATCTAGATTGCATACACGGAGTGCCCATAAAGATTTGTGAATTAATTCCACTAGCAGGTGGCAAGGCTTTCCATACACCAATCTGTAGGGAGACATACCCAAAGGAGACTTGTACGCCATCCGATAAGCCCACAGAACCAAATCAAGCATCTGGGACCAGCTCTTCCTATCTGGATGTACAAGTTTTTACAATATCGTCTTGATCTCTCTATTTGAAATATCTGCCAAGCCATTAGTCTAAGGGTGGTAAGGAGACGCAACTCCGTGCTCAATGGCGTACTCCTTCACAAGCGTCTTTACTTCTCTATTAATGAAATGGCTTCCCCCATCTAAAATAAGTATTTTGAAAATCCCTTACCACGCAATAATATGGTCCTTAAGAAAGGAGCACATTGTACGACTATCTATGGCTCGGGTGGGGATAGCCTCCACCCATCGACTAACATAATCCATGATGATCTGGATGTATTGAAATCCCTGACTGACGAGAAATGAGCCCATGAAGTCTATGCCCCAAGTATCAAAAACATCAGAATCTGTATATATCTTAGGGACATGGTATCTTTGGAACCAACGATTCCTCCCATTTTCTGACAGTCAGTACAACCTCGAATATACTCTGTAGCGTCTTTAAACAATGTGGGCCACCATAGGCCACTCTGTAAAACCTTTGTTGCCGTGTGTTTCCCCGAATGATGCCCATCATATTCTAGTTTGTGACAGTGCTCAATTATACTGGTGTGTTCCTCCTGAGGAATGCACCTTCTCCAAATACAATCCGTACCCTCGCGAAATTGGTACAGATCCTCCCACTGGTAATAATGAATCTCTAACAAAAATTTATCTACCTTGTACTTCGGCCAATCTTGTGGAACTTTATTGGAGATAAGTTAGTTCACAATATCAGCATACCATGGGAGTGAGTCCATAGATAAAATGGCCTCATCTGGAAAGGTTTCGGAAATAGGGATCATGTTCTGCTCAGAGGTCTCTGCATCTGTGATACGGGAAAGGTTATCTGCCACAATATTTTTCACTCTAGGTCTATATCAAATCTATAAATCAAAGTCCTGGAGAAGAAGGATACATATGATAAGGCGTGGTTTGGCATCCTTCGTTGCCTGTAAGTATCATATGGTCGTATGATCCGTGTATACAATAACATGTAACCCGATGAGGTAAGATCTGAATTTATCTAGCCTAAACAGAACTGCTACCATCTCCTTCTCTGTAACCGTATAATTCCGTTGTTCTTCATCCAGAGTTTTGCTAGCGTAGTGTAAAGCATATAATATCCCATCCCTTCCATGTCCTAAAATAGCTCCAACTACGAAATATGAGGCGTCCGTCATAATCTCAAAAGGAAGAGACCAATCCGATGGCTGTAAGACAGGAGCACTAGTAACCATTTATTTCATCTGATTGAATGCAAGGAGGACTTTCTCATCGACAACAAAATCACTCTCCTTACACAGAAGCTCAGTCAGGTCTGGCGATCTTGCTAAAGTCCTTTATGAATCACCTATAAAATCATACGTGTCCCAGAAATGACCTCAACTGCTTCAAATTATGTGGTGGCTCTAATTTTGAATCACATCAATCTTACATGGGTCAACCTCCATACCATGTTTGGAGATGACATGCCCTAATACAATTCCCTTAGTCACCATAAAGTGACTCTTCTCCCACGAGAGCACTAGGTTTACCTCACAACAACGTTGAAGAACCCGGTCTAAATAAGAAAGACATGTGTCAAAGCTATCCCCATAGACCGAGAAATCGTACATGAAGATTTCAAGAAAATTACCCACCATGTCGGCAAAAACGGCCAACATACACCTTTGAAATGTAGTGGGGGCATTACACAATCCAAAGGGCATCTGTCTAAAGGCGTAGGTGCCAAACAGACAAGTGAAAGTAGTTTTCTCCTAATCCTCAAGAGCGATAGCAACTTGGTTGTATCCCGAGTACCCATCCGAGAAGCAAAAGAACTCTTTCCCTGCCAACCACTCAATAATCTGATCAATAAAGGGAAGCGGAAAGTGATCCTTCTTTATAGCTGAGTTCATGTGTCGATAATCTACATAGGCACACCATGAAGTAGGTACCCGGGTCGGAATCTCCTCACCACGATCATTCTTTACGATTGTAAACCCGGATTTCTTCGGGACCACATGTAAAGGGTTGATCTACTTGGAATCTAAAATGGGATATATAAAGCCAGCATCACACCATTTTCTGATCTCCTTCATGACAACCTCCCTTAGATTTTGATTTAGATGGCTCTGACATTCACGGGAGGGTTTACAGTCATCTTCTAGGTAGATATGATGCGAGCATAACACTGGATTAATCCCACGGAGATCGGAGATATTCCTTCCTATGGCCTTGTGGTTTCTCTCAAGAACCTCTAGCACGTGATATTCTTATTTAGCAGTCACCTACGAGCTGAGGATGATCGGAAACATTTGGGGAGGCTCGCAAGCAAGGCATATTTCAACGTTGATGGTAAAACATTTTGTTGAGCAGAAAATTCTCGAGGATTGGTATTTATTAGTATAAAGTCGTTGCGATCCCTGAAATTCCCGGCTCAAGCAAACAATTTTTTTTCTTCTCAAGCTACAAAAATAATTACAAGAGAATAATGAAGCGAGAGAAATTTTTGCTACATATTTATCTCTATAGCAACAAGATCGAACTCAGGGAGGCTTCAATTAATCGAAAATCAATTAAAAGAAAAAGGGAATCTCAAATACAAACTATCTTGATTTTTTGTGATTTTTTTGTCTTTTTAATTTTTTTTATTTCTAATTTTTTCATCTTATGGTTATCATTTTTTTAATGATTTTGATTTTTGCAATTTTTATTTTCAAAAATAAAGAACAATATGCACAAGTGAAGAAATACGCACACCACACTCTTTTTTGAATTTTTCAAAATAGTCAGAAATGTTCAGAAAAATCCAGAGAAAATGTTTTTGCTTTTTAATAGCTTTGAAATATTTTTGAGAATTTTTGTAGAATTTTCAGATATTTTTGTATTTTTCTAAAAACCAAACAGTGGTAAAATGATAAACAGTACATAACCTGGAGTAATTTGCAACTTAAAAATATTTTAAGTTCCCAAAACTCCTAAGAATTATTTTTAGGGTAAATTAC
The DNA here is from genome assembly GCA_037367405.1 of Ottelia alismoides. Taxonomy (NCBI): domain Eukaryota; kingdom Viridiplantae; phylum Streptophyta; class Magnoliopsida; order Alismatales; family Hydrocharitaceae; genus Ottelia; species Ottelia alismoides. Next base: position 85,068 of record JAZKJV010002476.1, on the reverse strand, counting down.
AATTTGGGTCCCCATCTATGGGCCCGATCCCAGAATGGGTCCCGATCCTTAAATAGTAACGATTCGGGTCCCAAGGCTATTAATGTAAGGAACTTTTTGGGGATAATGACGAGTATGCCCTTATTTAAAATTTGGAACCCAACCTCCATTCCTTCCCAACAAGGGCATATTCATCATGAACCCCCAAATTTATATTTCCTAAATGGTCCTGGGACCCGAATCGTTACAATTTAAAGATCGAGACCCATTTTGGAATCGGACCCATAGATGGGGACCCAAATTGTAGTTTACCCTTATTTTTATGCTAAACTATAGATAGATATCTACAAATATGAAGTGAAATCATGATTTTTGTAGAATTTTCTGTGATTTTCTAAGATTTTTGATGTTTTTCAATTTTTTTGGGTCTCGAAAAGAACTAATACACAAAATTTGCATAGAACTAAAAGACAATGAAAGGAAATTAATCTATTTATTTGGAATTTTTAGAGCAATATTCAAAATTTTATAAATTTTTGAATTTCAGGAAGAGAAAAGGACACAGTTTTTGATTTTTTAATGATAACAAATGGAAATAAAATACAAAGAAAACTTTATGCTAGAAAGATACACACATCAGGAGCATAGAATGATTTTGGAGAATTTATTGAGCAACAAAAACATTAATTTCAATAAGAAAAGAAAGCAAAATAAAAGTCTGGAAGTCAAGGTCTAGTTTGCAAATAGTTTATTGTTTTTGCAAAAAAATAACAAAAATAAAAGGCGGGGAAGAATTCGCAAAATACCCAACGACGTTGCATGTGACCTGTTGGAAGTGAGGGGCTATTGCGCAATGTTCAGATCTCCAAGGGTGTAGATATAATTTCGCCAATTTTTAATTCACTCCCCTTAGGGCCTCTCATGGTTCTTTTCGTTCTCAAGCAAAAACCAAAGGGGGGTCGCCCCTTACCTTCTCTCCCAATCAACATGCGACGGTAGCTTCAAGCGGCTTGCAGGAGGCAGCCGACGACAGATCGTCGGTGACACGACCTGACGCGGGCTAGAGTGGCGCATCCCTGGAGATTAGGTGGCAGTGTGTGCGGTGCTCGCGTACGGGGATGAGAGGTTCCAGGCGGTGGGAGAAGGTAGCCGACGAGCGGTGGTGCTCGCGTGGAGGTGGGCGCGGGGCGCTGCATTGACAGGCTAAGTGGGAGGGCGCAGCCGCTGATGGCTTGGCGTGGACTGGCGGATCTAGAAGACACTGCTCTGCCCCAGGCGGAGGAGGGGCGGGCGGCTTCTGTGGAGATGGGCGATGGCTCCGGTCGCGTCTAAAGAGGCGGAGGCGTCGTCGTTGGGCGGAGAAGGGCTGAGCAGCCGTGGGCATCACCGGCAGCTAGAGAGGTGGCGCTTGCGCCTTGATGTTTTTTATATTTTTTATATTTTTTATAAATCAGAAACGAAAAGATTTTTTTTAAGAAAAATATAAAGTTGTAACAAAAGAATTTTTAAATTTTATTTATTTATTTTTTGTTTTTTATTTTTCCTGCAAAACAAATGTTAGAAAGGAAGAAAAACAAAAAATATTTTTGTTTTTTATTTATAAACAATTAGGATGCGAGAACGGTGGCTCGATCTCAAAATCAAAACAGAAGACGTGAATGAGTGTGGTTCCAAGGAGAATGACGGATGGAACCAGATCTCCGACCACCGTGTGTGGTTGGAGGTGAGAGATCGTACGAGGTAGAATGGGAACATGTATAGATCGAGAAAGTGAGATGAAAAATCGGAATTGAAGGAGAATATAACTCATGATGGATTCTAAGTTCTAGATAAAAAATGACAATGAAATAAAAATGCAAAAAAATCAACTATGGTTAATCTAGATAAAAAAATAAGAGAAAATGATGGATCTCACCTTAGGAGCGGAAAAGACCGTGATCGCCTTGACGAAGGCCGACTCGCTGTCACTAGATGACTCGGAGGCTAGGCACCTCTCTGCAACAAGATATCTCTCAGATAAAAGGCTCCTCTCACCAAAGATTGATCAAGTTAAAATGAGGGAGAAGGAGCCATAAAAATAGAAAAGATAAGAACTTGAAATTCAAAATTTGAAATGAGATAAAGAGATAAGGAAAAAATTGAAATGAGATAAAGATAAGAAAGAGATTAATGTTAAAATTATTTACAAAAATTATTTTTTTGTACTTTCATCACTGAATTAAATTAAATACAAAAATTATTTTTTTATTTTTTTGTGGTGGTTATTTAAGAATAACAACTATATACATATACTATATACATATACTATATACATATGGTACATTATATACATAGTTAAATAAGGAAATTAGTTTTTTGTTTTAATTTTTTTATTATGTTACTTTTGTTTTGAATAAATAGAAAAATTATTTACAAATATTTACAAATACAATATGTACAGATAAATGGTAAAATTGTACAAACCACCCCAGAAAATTGACTTTCCAACCGTAACTCCAAAAATTATGAAATTACAACCATTTTAAAGATAATTTTATTTAAGATTCAATGGAAGTGAGTTTGGTTCAATTTGAGTTCATATATGAGCCGAAATTGATCTTTCAATTATTACTTAGTGGCTTTTTCCAAGTGCGATTGCTTTTATTCTGTACATGATTTTATTTTACAAACATTTTTATTAATTGGGAAACATTTTTATTTACGACTTTTATTTTGAAAATTATTTAGTTTGAGGTCAATTGATGTACAAATAAAATAGTGTAGTATACAAATATACACAGCACACATTTTTTTAGATTTTTTTATTAAGGACCCTATCTCCCCCTACTTTATTCATGGTCGATCAGGTCAAGTCTTGACCTTCTCTCGGGGTTTGGGTCAGCCTGTATCTATTACATATATACAGTCTTCTCTCTCTTTTTTATTTTTTAAATTTTTCTTTCTTTCTTTCTTTACTTATTTTAGGTTAAAATGGTAATAAGTGTACAATTGTTATACATAAATGCAAGTTAGTAAGAATATGGAGTTAGTATTATATACATGTGGCTTATAAGGGATTTTAAGCTAAAATAAATGAATAAAGATGATGAAATGCATATTCATCATCTGGTTCACCGATATTGTGAACTATCTTGTTTCCAAGAGAACTCTGTAGGATTAGCCGAAGCTGAAAGTTGACAAATTCTTGTCAAATGTTCATTTTTACCAATGGGAGGATCCTTATCTCTTTCGTGAGGGGGCATATTGCATATGGATAAGTTACATTCCTCAGGAGGAAGTTCACAATGTCCTCGAACATTGCCAAGCTCGAGAATCAGGAGGACACCATTCTGAGAAAAGAACGACAACAAAAGTACTCCAGTGCAGCCTCTGGTGGTTGACTATATTCAAAGATGCAGAAGATTTCGTGAAAGATGTACTGATTATCAAAAAAATGGGTGGCACTATTGGAATGAGAGGCATAATGCTCTTGAAGAACATTCATACTCCAAACGTATTTGATGTGTGGGAGCATTGACTTCATGGGGCCATTTCCCAACAATCGGGGATTTGAGTATATTCTACTCGCTGACGATTATGTTAATCGTTGGGTGGAGGCTATTCCAACCCGAGCTGCTAATAGTCGATCTTCTGTCGGTCTTTGAAAGAACACGTCATTGCAAGGTTTGGGATTACTAAAATTTTGATATCAGAAAGAGGTATCCATTTCATTAATCGAGAAGTGAAGAAGCTGACTCAAGAATACTACATAAAACATCGCGTCGTTTCTCCGTATCGCACACAATCTAATGGCTTGGCAGAATGTTCAAATAGGGAGACTAAAACAATTCTTCAAAAGCGTGGGCGTTTAGTTAGAAAGAATTGATCTCAACTGCTCAACTCGATTCTTTGGGCCTATCAGACATCGTACAAGTCACCTTTGGGAATGTCTCCCTACTACCTACTCTATGACAAGTCATTCTAATTGCACCTGGATCTAATTTACAAATCCTTATAGGCAATCAATATATATAATTTGGTTTCCGAGAAGGCTGGAAAGAATAGAAAGCTCGATCTGGACAGATTGCTTGAATTCCGCGACTATGCATATGACAACAGCCTGAAGTACAAAGAGAAGGTCAAGAAGTGGCACGACAAGCATGTCTGTCGAAAGACTTTCGAATCAGGTCAGAAAATTCGGTTGTTCGATGCAAAGTTAAAACTATTTCTAGGGAAGTTGAAGAACAAGTGGACCGGGTCGTTTTTAGTGAAGCATGTGCGTGACAATGGAAGTATTGTGATATCTGAATTGCCAGCTAATGCACAGACTTTCATCATCAACGGACAGCTACTGAAGCCTTATCTCGATCATGATACATTCATGTATGTGGTTGACTCTATACAGGTGGTATGATGAAGAACTCCAAGTCGCAACATCAACAGATTCAGACATAGCATCCAAAAATATTTTTTATTAGTTTTTTTCTTCGTTTCTTCTTTACGTTTCCATTGTTTCATCCTTCCTAAAGTTCCACTCATGACATTCATCATACTTAGTATATGCTTCATCCATGGTATAAGGGGGATGAGCATATACGGGTGTTCGTTCTTTGATCCCTCGTATGTCTCCTCAACTCTTGATATTTTGTTTATACTTAGGGATATTTTATCTTAAGTATAGGGGGAGACAGTCCAAGCCGATGATTTTGTTTATTCCCACCCTCAAACCTCCCTGCTTTGTACACAAATTGTTGTACTTAGGAATAATTGATTCTAAGTGTAGGGGGTAGTCAAATTCCTATTCTTTTTTCAGTCATCATAGTATAGGCTTTCCTATGCTTAGTATGAGTTATGTTTTCCTTTTCTCTCTGATATATGAGGACATAGCTCAAGCTAAGTATAGGGGGTCGTATATACATTGTATATACTTTAGCCATAACTATACTTTCACATTTTTAATAATATGTCTATTAATAAGAATCAAAATATAAATTAAAATTATTTGTGATTATGTTTAATAAATCGAATTTTTTTTGTAAAATGTTTGAAAAATAATTGGAAAATTCTTTGAAAAATCTTTTGTAAAACCGTTCGGAAAATATTTTGTGAAATGTTTTCAAACCTTTGTAAAAATGTTCTATTTGTAAAAAAAATTCATTTGATTGAATAAAATGTTTTGAAAATGTATTTGCAAATGGTTTAAAAATGGTTGCAAATTTTCTTTGAAATATCTATACATACTATTTGAAAAATCTTTGCAAAATGATTTTCAGTTTTTTTCTATAAATGTTTGCAAAAAAATCTTTGTCAAATTAATTTTAAAATAAGGTTTTCAAAATGTCTGAAAATATATTCAGATTATTTTGAGAGTCGTATACATAATTTAAACAAATAAAAATTCTTTACAAACTCTATATATAAAAACCTAAAAATAACCACTAACTTCATTTTTGCAATACCTATTGTTAATTCTGAAAAATGATTCTTGTAAATATAGATGCACTCCCGTGTATATATTTGCACATGATTCTTTTACTAATTCTTTTGTTTCTAGAAAAACACTAAAAATTTGCAAAACCAAAAATCCATAAAATTTTGCAAAATGTTTTCAAAAAGTGCATAAAAATTTGGAAAACTCTTTCAAAAATTCCATTAAAAGTCCAAAATCAGAAAATTATTTCACAAAAAAATTTATTGTTTTGTGCATAATGTTTGCATTTTTCGGATTGATAATAACAATTGAACAATTCTAAATAAAATCCGAAGATTGGAGCTTGGTTGGATATTAATCCACTTAATCACATGAACCTTATAGGAACTGGAATTGAGGCACTTTAGGTTTGTGCTAGACTTAATTTTTTGAGACCACGAGACTGGGTTCAGTGTTGTCTTGACTACATATGTAGAATATCTTAGAACACACACATGACTCTTGTGAACAATGACCTAACTTGCACACATGCACCGTACACCTTGCTTAACTCAGTTGAAATGGTAGAGGGCTGGATTTGCCAGCATGAGACACAAGCGAATAGAAACATATGAAGTCACGATTCTGTGGCCATTGTGCCCCAACCTGATTCAGTAGCCATGAGTTCTAATGATAGGATGTTGTGGGTTGCAATAATGATTAAAAAAGGGATAGTCTAGTGGCTCAAGAGGAGAAATCCTTATGTAAATGCTGATGTATATATAACATTCAAATAAATGAAAAATTAAAATCTTCAAAAAAATAGATGGGCAAAAATAAAAGAAAAATCGATTCCGACAGGAGCATGTATATAGTCAATACGCAAGCTTGAACTTCGAAGTCAAATATGTATGTGAGCCTGCAGTCGGATGACTTGGCTGCATTGGTCAAGCATCCCAAGATAGGTACTGACGGACCCTAGAATGCCCTAATTAATCGTGTCACGTTGTTGTAGTCGGGCAATCAGGATCGATCAAAAAATAACCACACGAATCGATGAATCAAAGAATTAATTAAAGTGTGGTTTTATGTATTTTAACATAGGAAAGCCCCAAGGTCAACTCAAGGAGGCAAAAGAACAGTTTCATATCAAATTAAATGAGTTAGCTCATGGTTTTTCGAGCGGATTTTTTTATTTTTTATGCAATAAAAATGCAAATGCAAATATGCAGATGAATTAGGTTAATAATAAAATAAACAACTTAGCCAATTTAATTTTGAAGTGAAATTAATCCAATTCAACAAATTTTATTTTTCCTGGAAACATAATCCAACGATGAATGCAAAATGTATTTTTTTTGGAATTTTTGGATTTAAGATGCAACAATGAAAAATGCAAACCTTTTTATGGTTTTTACGCAATTTTTTCGTGCAAACAGAGTGCAAAAATTATGAAAATTTTATGAAAGTTAAATACGATGAAATGAAGCTATAATAAGATTTTTGGAATTTTCTGACAATATATAATTTTTAATGGAATTTGAGTGACTGTGGGTATTTAATTTCTAATAAATCCACAAAATAAAATTATCCAGAGAGTGAACTATCTCAAAAAGATATTTTAATGATCAATCTAGGAACGTTGAAATTTTGCAAAAATGATACTCGTTGATTTAATTAAAAATCAATTACAGAAATCACTCAACTATTTATTTTATACAGAAGACAACTCCAATTTAGATGAAATTTGGATAGTAATTAACGCACAACTAGAGACATCACTTACAATTTTTTTTTACAAATTCTGGAACAATATTTAATTAAATATGAATTTTAGACCATGGATTGGGTTAAAATATGCAATTTTTACCATAATAATTTTAGTCAATTACTTACTGCTCACAAAATTACTAATAGATATCCAATAGATAAAGAATTAAATGATTTTTAATGTGATGTTTTTTATTAAAATAAATGGTGCAATCTTAAGGTTCAAATTAAAATATAAACAGAGGGGTGTTCTTGCAATACAGAAAATGAAATTGAATGAACTTAAACGTGTACGGGGGTGCTTTTGTAATTAATGAGACATGAAGGAATGAAACTGTAATTTGCACAAAAAAATAAAAAAATGACCTTTGAAGTACATGGGTTCCATGGAATCTAGGACACAGACGCAAGCGGCTAGGGTGTGCGGGTGGCGCGAAGGTTGGTGGTGTGACAGCCACACGAGGGTGGGTGGAGGCGCTGGAGGGGCGGTCGGTCGCGATCGGCGTTGTTGATTGAGGAACGGTGGCAAAGGCGGTAGGGGGCGCGGCAACGAGGCATGCGTAGGTGGGTCACGCGAGGTGGCTAGGCGTCACCGCACACAGGAGCGATGGAGTGCGGATGCAGTGGCTAGTGGCGCACGACGAGCGGAGGCAAGCAGCTGCACGTCTAGGACAGCTGACGGCAGCGTTGGCACAACAACAAGAGGTGTGACCATGGCGGGGAGGACGGCGCACAGTCCAGATGCTGGTGGGCTACGCCGACCGTGGCGGGTGAGGAGCTGCTCCGCGGTGGTTGCAGTCGTTGAAGGCGCTACGAGAGCGGGTCGTGGCAGATTGGGCAGTGCTGCGCAGGAGGCGTCGACCGTGGCTGGGAAGGCGTGCGACAGCGAGGCGGGGGCATGCGGGTGTGGTGCTAGCGCTAGGGAAGAGAGAGGACTAAAGGGGCGTTGTGCGGCCGTACGCTGGAGCAGGAGTAGAGGCATGCAAGGGGGAAGTATGACTGGTAGCCTGCACTTGTGCTGCACGTGAGGGCGGATGGCAGGACGTGCGCGAGACGGTGGCTGCAGCGGAGGAGCTGTGAGGAGGGTGGCGCCTGCGAGCGGTCATGGATGGTTGGCAGGAACAACGCTTTTTTCCGTTTTTTTGATGTAGCTAGTGACTCGGGGTCGACGACCGGATGCAGCACCAACCTGTAAATGGAAAAATGGCTCGAGCTTGGAGCTCGACTGATGATTACATGAAATGGAAGTGATGGATGGTGATGGCTTGAATTTGAGTTGGATTTTAGAAATGAGGATGAATATGATGACGAAATAACATGAAAAGAAACACAATAAAAATAGTGAAAAGAAGAAAAGATACTTACCTGTGGATTCGCCTGGGCTCGAGCGAGTACGAGTGGCTCATCTCTTTCGTTGCCTCAAATTCGGTTCGGTGAAAAATCGGAGAAGCTATGCAGCTTGGATGCGACTGCGATGAGATCGATCTCTCTACCTCGGATCTCTCTAAACACGATGGAAACCGTCGTCGTGTCGAAATTTAACTCAGTTACTGTCACCGTCGAGCAGACTGAGATGGTGGTTTCCTTTCTATCTCGATTTTGGCGGATGAAGAGAAATGAATAGGGTAAAGGGAATAAAAAGAGGAGGAAGATGAGGGGAAGTTGGAAAAGAAATGGGGTAGAAGTTGGAGGAGTGGTGTAAAATGATGGGAGAATGGGAGTTGGTGACTTGGGTGGGAAGTTGGAGTAGAGAAGACGTAAAAAGTAATAATAATAATAATAATAATAAATAAATAAAATAAGTAGGCTACTAAAAGTAATGAAGAGAAAAGAAATAAAAGTAGAGAAGGATATAAAAATTAAATAAAAATAAATAAAAAATAAATAAACAAATAAAAATGAATAAATAAAATAAAATAAAAATAAATAAAAGGGGGTGACACGTGACAGCTCTAGGAGTTGCCACACGTCGCTCTCAAAAAAATCAAAATTTAAATAAAAATCAAAAGAAAATAACAAATGAGATTAAATCAAAAAGTGGTCAATACAAAAGTTGTTCGTTTCGACGAGATCTACAACCTTTGTGAATGATTAAAAAACAAAAGAAGTCATTTGTATAAAAAGTATTTTCGGGGTATCTTATAGATATAAAATACCGTATTTTTATCATTCGCATATTTTTTTTATCATTTCTAAAGAAAGAGAAAAATCAAAATAAAGTTAGAGAAAATATGGAAGGAATATCTACAACTTAATCTATTTTTTTGGATTTTTAATAATTAAGAAAATAAAATGATAAAATGAAGGGTCTTTGAGTCAATATGTACAGTATACAATAGGGGCTCAAAACCCAAGTTTCACATATGACCTACAATTTTTATGAAATTGGTCTTGTTTTGAAGGTATTTGGATGTATATTACTTTAAAAGTGAGTAACCTAAATCGGACACTCTACGAGAGAGATATGCACATTTTAAGGTTCTTATCTCAAATTGGGGCTCGGGTTTTATTGGTCAATTTTACAAGTTAGCATTTTTTTGATATTTTTCTTTATTAGTGTTAGTAATATATACAATATAGAGTTGATTTTATTGGATTTGGAGTTAATGTAAAATATATAGAACTAAGTGAATTTGGCTAATATACAGGTGAATATGTACAAGTGAATTTGGCTCCTTATTTAGTGCACATATGAATGCTAAAATGCAAAAATTATTTACATATGCATGAATGCTAATTACGAAATATAAACAATGAAATGTAACTAATTACTCAGGAACGAGGCTCTATTTCAACTTTTAGAGTGATGAATCACATATTCATCAGGTACCTATACTGGCTACCGTCCATTCTCTTCTCCACCTACTCTTCTTAAGCTGGTTGTACTTGAACTTAAAAGGGAATACCTCGCTTCTTGAGAAAAGAGTTATTGAATTAGGGAATTAGGGCCACCATTGGAGAAACCTAACTTTTACCGCTTTAGGTGAGAGGAGCTACATATCACTGATACTGTACAAGATAGACTCATAGTCACAAGGGACTGAGTATGACATTGACTCATTCTGGCCTATCTTTTGAGGAGACTAAGGCAGAGTTTTGTGATTCTCAGAGGCTGTTGTATTTCAATTCCGGTTCCCAATAAGATTCTGACTAAACTAAAAATCGAAAGGTCTAACCGAGATCCAAACTTTGATTTTGTGAAGACGAGTTTAAAATTAACGCAAGTTCTTTCTTTTTCTTTTCTTTATTTTCTTTTCTGCAATTATTAGGCATAAGTGTTTACTACGGACTAGCAAAGGCAAGTATAGGGGGTGACGAATCTCCATCTCATCACCTTTATTCTTTCGTTTTGGCCTTAAACCCCTAACTAAATGCATGTATATTACTTTGTCAAAATAAACACTATATAAAATGTATAAATTCTATATAAAATAATGTATAATTATTGTATTCAATTTCAAAATAAAAGAATAAAGGAATAAAACAAAATAAATTAAATATCATAAGTATTGAATTACCATAGACCTCGAAACCCAGTCATCATGATGTCTTGTCAACAAGGAATAAAGTAGGGGTGATATGGTAGAAGAATTGTACAGAAAATGCACAAAACCCTAATTTTTGATTCATTAATAATTGATTTTTGACTCCTATTTTATTTTATTATTTTTACACATAAAATACCGATACCCCCAGTATAAATATTGTAGATAAAAATACAAAGAAAATTACAAAATTGATTTTGCAAAAAAATAATGCACAGTATGCACGGGACACACAAAATAACAAGCCAAAATAATTGCAGACATGTATCTTCTCCATACTATATCAAAATTAACCAAACTCACCTTTAATTGTATTATAAATTCTAATAAGATATTTAATGAAGGTGTTTCATTCAATTTGGAGTTAAGATGCAGAAAATGGGTTTTGGGTCACTATTGTACAATATACATGTATGTTATATTTAATATATTTATTCTTTATATTTTTCAACCTTTTTATTTTTATAAAATTGCGTATATTATTTAAAACACATATACATAATTAAAATAAAATAAAATTATCAAAAATAAAATAAATTAAATAAGTCTATTGTCATACATAGATGGAATATATATGTATACACACATATAATAAACACCCATATTTATTTAAGTGTACATATAAATTCATAAAAAATACAAAAAAAATTTAAATATGTATTAAAATAAATAAAAAACATAAAATACATGTATATAATAATAGAATACAAATTAAAAATATAAATATCACAATACATGTATTTTTACCTATGCTTATACTTGTAGATATTAACTTACAATAAATAACCTCGAAAAAATAAATAAGAATAGTAATACAATCTATTGAAAATTACAAACATTCTTATATTTTTAATAAAAATGTAATTAATTCCTTTAATATTTGTTATTGATTTTGCATTGTATTTATGCCTTAGAATTTTCTGTTTGGTCCAATCATTCCTTTGTTGACTCGGGTCAACTAGCCCTTCTCTCTTCCTAAGCCTCGAATTGTTAGAACCTCGATCTTCACCCTTTTTTCCGCTCAAGGCCATCGTCATCTGCTTTGGCATGTTGTGTGATTCCAAGAGATGTGCCATATCTAATTAGTGCCAAGGCCAAAGACCTGGCCGATCTTCATCGATTTGATCTGCATCTCCGTCGAAAATCTCTTGCTCAAGTAGCCTATTTAAGAACCTCCACCGCCCCAATTACCAGTTTGATCCTTCTTCGGTTGGTCTTAGCCCCTCAGATCCACTCCATTCTCATTCCCTAGGTGACAACTTCGATTTGAGAGGATTTGCTGCGAGGAGGAAGGACAGTGGAAGTGATTCACTTCATCGCCGGAGGAGCTCTGCTGATTGGTTTTGCCTCCTCGACTCCGATCGAGTCGAGGCTCTAACATTTTAGTCATCTTTTCATTTCTAGTCTTTAATTTTAGTTTTAATTATGTCTTTAGGTGTAATTAAAAAAACAATTTGCATGGAGCTTGAGCTCTAGGCCAAATCACCGTGATTTGATCGTCCTTCCGCCTCGCTCTTCATCCCACATCAAACCCCGACGCGTTCTACATCCTACCTCTCTTGTTTCTAACCCAATCTCCCAAGATTTGGCAAATCGAGGTTCCTTCCATTGCCCCTCGTTGGAATCTCACCTCCATTCCATCTCCTTGATTATTTTGCTTCACTTTTTGGTCAAGGCAACGCTCAAGCTTGGGAACTTCTTAGTGCAAGCTGGACCCTTGAGGAGCCCTCTGGAGCTAAAGAATAGTCCTGGAGCAGATCCGGGTTTCCTGGAACTCAAATCACCTCTAGATCCTCAATTGAACACCATCGAGCTCATCCGAAAGCACCTACACACACAAAGGAGCTCTAGCAAGCTGCTGGAGCTGTCGGAGTAGAGATCCAATGCCGGAGCGAGGAGAAATCAAACGTCGAAGTTCGCCGGAGCCTAATTTATCAACTGTTATTTGTATCCCTCTCTTGACCATCAGATCAAGAACACAATCCAAATCTAATATAGGTCATAGGTTCTTTTCGAAGGGGTATGTAATCATGACTGTATGATACTCCACGTGGCGTACCAGCAACACTTAAGTGTAAAAAAATGCAAACATCCCCCTCTGCCTTTTTGTATTTCGAAAAATGTCTTGTAAATAATTATTTAAGTTCAAAACTTTGGAGAAATTGCATGTGGGCCCTTAGAACTTCTTGGTATTGCACTATAGTCCTGTGCTAGGCTACCTCACGTGGACCAACATGTGAGTGGACATTTTGCACTGGTACCCTTGCAGCTTTTGTAATTACATTTTAGAAAAACAAGTTGTAGTTCAAAGTTTCTGATGTTTTTGCATGTGAGCTCATGGAGTTTATTTTATTTGCAAATATGCCCTTACCAGCTTGATTTATTTTTATTATTGCATTTATATTTTCTAAAAATAGCCCCTGTGCTCTAAAAAAATTATAAAAATATGTGTAAATGTATGATTTGATGATTGTTCATGCATATATTCCATTTAGCATTTTGCATACATTTTCTATTTATTAAAAATAAAAAAGATATTTTATTCCCCGCTTACCTTAAAAAATCCATTCAGCCTAAAAACCTTTCTAATCCTAAAAAATTATGAATATTTTCTAAAAATCTAAAAAAATAGTTTTTTGCCTATATTTTTATATATACTATTTACTGTATATTAAAATTGGTTTTGAGAAATTTTATATAGATTTCTATTTTAAATTTTAAATCAATTCGACCTATTTACATATCCCTATTTTAGACTATTTTCTGGTTAAAAAATAGCAAAATTTCCCAAAAAAACTCAAAAAGGAGAATATTTGGAAAAACATTTTATTTTGATTTTTTATTGTTTATATCTATATTTATAATTATAATGCCCTATATAGAATATATACCCATATATTATTATTATATATTTATTACCATTATTAATTATTATAAATACCTTATAAATATTTTAAATTATTTAGAGAATAAAAAGCATTGTTTTTCTTGTATTTCTGATTTTTATCATATCAACGATCATTTGGACCAATACGGCGACCATTTCAGCAGCAGAAATCAACCCGACGATTTCATCCATTAGGATCGACATTTTCTAGCAGCGCTTGTTCATCTCCAACGTCTGCTGTATGAGGGCCACTTTCCAGATGTGGCGCCAATTAAGCACGACATTATAGGTTGTAGAGAGTGGAGAGACCCACAATAGGATCGACTCGGAGTGTAGATGCGACAGCTACACCTGCCCAGTCAATTCGATGCTACTTGTGCAATTAGTGGGGTCACTACCGATGTCAGTGTCCCCATGCCTCTAATGCACCTCAACCGCAACCATGTGCACATCATATTGGGAGTTTCCTTAGCAGGAACTCCAACTTCAGGAGGTTGCAGAGACATATAAAAAGTATGGTCGGTTCAAGTGTTGTAACAGTGAGACATGGACAATAGCATGTCGTGAGTCAGGAGCAAGTACAATCAACAGCTACTGTGGTGAAAGGTATGGTCTCGATTTTAAGATGACCTTTCCATTTTTTATTTGATTCTGGAGCTACCCATTCATTTATTGCTTCGAGATTAGTGTCTTCAGTAGATAGAGCCGTAGAGGCCCTAGATCCTCCTTATCACATCCATGGGCCAGGTGGCCAGTTGTTCATCATTAGATCGATAGTCAGAAGTTTATCAGTGTTGTTTGATGGTCATGAGATGATCTCATATTGTCTTCTACTACAACTTGATGAGTTTAATCTGATTTTGGGTATGGATTGGTTATCAGCTCTCCATGCCCTAGTTGATTGCTCTCTGAAGATGGTTGTCTTCAGAATTTTATATTTACGTTAGTTTACTTTTGATGGTACATTACATGACTTCAAAATGGAGTACATCTCAGTATTGAGAGCTCGGAGACTTGTTGATTAAGGATGTGATACTTATGTAGCATTTATTTAGGATATATATGATATAGAACCGATGACACGTGACATCAGGGTGGTGTCAGATCACTCTGAAGTGTTTCCTGATGATTTGCTAAGTTTACCGCCTAACAGAGAGATTGAGTTTGAGATCTCATTGCTACCATATACATAGACAATCTCGATGACTCCTTACCGCATGGCACCAGCTGAGTTGAGAGAGATGAAGCTGTAGTTGCCTGAGCTACTTGACTTGGGTTTTGTGAAGCCGGGCACTTTACCTTGGGTGCTCCCGTCCTTTTTGTTAGGAAGAAGGATGGATCTATGAGGTTGTGCATTGATTACCGACAACTAAAAACAAGAACAATGAAGATCGTTATCCTCTACCATACATCAATGACTTGTTTGATCAACTACATGGATCTTCGATGTTTTCGAAGATCAATCTTCGGTCTGGCTACCATCAGTTGATGATCCAAGAATCATATATTCCAAAGACATGACATTCAGGACTCGATATGGGCACTACGAGTTTGTTGTGATGCCGTTTGGTCTCACAAATCTTGACACCCCTAGGATACAGATACTTAGCAATACACATCCACAACACATGATTCTACATTCAAAATACCAATCAGTATAATATGTGCATGAGAAAATAAAGAAGTAATGACAAGCACCACTTTTTTCTTTCCATTCATTTTCCATTTAACAACATGTCCACAAATTATATACTACTATAGCCACATGCATACACCACCATCATGTCTCTCAAAAAATAATTTACATGTACAAAAACACAAAATAACAAGAACCAATTGCACAGTAAAGAGAGCTGAGATGAAGTCAAGTATGAGCCTCCTATTGTTATGGTTGTTGCACCTGAGAACTTACCGAATTCACGTAAATAGATTTGTGAGCAAAGCACCCAGTATGGATATAAAACACAAAAAAAATTCATGCTAAACGGCTCCTACCAGCTTGGCTTATAAATTTAATCTGGATATGGATATGTACTTAACAATGTTTCTAACTATAAAGAGAGTAGGACCACGATAAAAAATATAACTCAAGCTTCGTGGATAGTCTGTGGTCTTGGTTCGGGTGAGATCCCACTCTATGACTCTAAGGCCATAAGAAGGCCTTAGGATTGGGGTGTCTTAGTAGGCATGCGGTGGAGTACAATGCATCCTAACTAAGTTCCTAACACGTCCACTAGCTTTACCAAACAAATTGTAGTTCCGATTTCTAATTCAAATTTCAACCTGTAACGTATCGCGAACTGCCCAAGTTCGCATTCCATTGATAGAGTTCATGACAAAAGGGTACGATCTGATTCCATACATTTGATCCTGGATAACCGATACTAATCATATAGTTTTGCATCTTTTATTTAATAATCTTGACATCTTTCCTCACAAGAGTGAATTCAGGTATTTATACATGGGACCAACATCTATAAGTACCTAGAAGTTATGTCGATAAGAAAAGATGAGCTTGGACCACAACCTAATGATGCTCAGGACCACCACTCACCCCATATTAGTAACACACATTTGCAAGAGGAGACACATAGAGCCCGTAGGCATCATCGCCAACATAAAAACACATCGCGCATCACAGAGCACAAGGTACATAACCGGGGCACATAGTCGATCAACACCATGGCGGAAAAATCATTAAGACGCCAAAAGGAGCACTAAGTAGTGCACATAACACAGTGAGCTAAAACAACATTAATCTCTCGAACGTATTATTACAATTGTTCATGTCTCTATCCGACTTTCCAAGGAGGCATACCTCTCTTTGGTAATTTATTTTCTTTTTCGTTGAGATAAACACGAACAAATTTATATAAGTTCACTTAGGCACTAAACCAGCTCGAGTCGTAAAATTGTACCAATCATCTCAAGTATGTTATATCATTAAGACACTCCAGGAAGATCAGAGTGATGTAGAGAAACTTTGTTGGCATAGAAAATATCACTAAGAGGTTGATGCACCCACATATAGGCATCCAACCTCAAGTATCTCTTTCTTGAAACGATCAAGTTCGTATGATTTAGTGTATATGAAATCACCTTACTCATCCATTTTATTATATATGTTTATTGAGTGATGTACCTGATTGTTGATGTATAAAGACACTGGAACAAATTCCACTAAGTCATGGTGCATTGGGGGCACCGTCCCTTCTTCTTCCTCGCATGCCAACAATGATGCCCCCTCCCCATCACTTTCACCGCTCCACCTCCCCTGCAGATCGTGTCACCTTCTCCTTGACAATCGTCATCCCCTACCCTCCCTCGACTCTGGCTATAAATATGGGATGGGGTGGCTGATGAAGAGGGGCACAACAATGGTTTAAAGCCATAGACCTTTGACGAGAACCCATCGACGGAGCTTGGAGATCCACCATTACCACCACCAGCACCTCTCTCCGTAGACCATTGCTACTCGACTGCTTCTCATGTTGCCCTCCACCACGTTGGAACTTGACCCTCCACCGTGGCAGCTCAAGCTCCATCGCCACCGTAATCGGGGGCTTCCAACCCTTCATCCGAGCAAAGTTGGGGCTCCGAACCCCGGAACGTCACTGCCACCAGTGCCTCTCCTCCACCGTAGAGGAGCACCACCACTTGTGGCCACTCTTCATCGTCAGGCCTCTAGCCACCTTGACGTCATAGTTGGCCAACGACCACCACCACCCCCACCCCTATTATAGGCCCAAGTGTAATTTGCAATATTTTTTTACTTTTGTTATCACTCTGGAACTAAATGCGATTATTTTATTTTGTTTTTTTCCTTTTTATGTAAGAATCCAAGTATCCAACCATACTTAAAATGGGAGAAGGATTTACCATTTCTTATTCGATTTTCCAATGTTTGGAAATTTAAGTTGTCTGAATCAAGTTTTCCTTAATTTCATTTTGATTCTATAAAAACTTTAAGTAATTTTAAAAACTTAGGTTATCTTTCCTGAAATTTACCCTAAATATCTTAATTAAAA
This sequence comes from Ottelia alismoides, assembly GCA_037367405.1. Taxonomy (NCBI): domain Eukaryota; kingdom Viridiplantae; phylum Streptophyta; class Magnoliopsida; order Alismatales; family Hydrocharitaceae; genus Ottelia; species Ottelia alismoides. Next base: position 67,470 of record JAZKJV010002476.1, on the reverse strand, counting down.
TTAAAATAGTTGCGAAAACTACACTCTTTTTTAAATATTTTTTTAGAAATTACGATAGTGCCCATGTGATTGTTTTCTTCACATTCACATCTCGAACTTTTTAAAATTCGCATTTAGGCCTATATAAATTCAAAAAGTCACCAAAAATAATAGAAAAATCCGAAATTTCTACGAAGATTTCCTTGCGATCAAGATAAAGTCTAAAATCCGTGTGGCACCAACACCAAAATGGAGGTGAGGAACCATTCTTAGGAGGATGGTCCCTCGGGATCTTTTCCTGCATAGAAACAATGTTTTTGATGCATTGTACAATAATGATCTTGAGCTCCTTTGTGCGACGGTGTCCTTAAATCATCAACATGAGAACTTTTTCCGACGAGGTGGCGGTGCTCCAGTGAGGCTTCCGACATCTGAGGACATAGCTCCACTGAGGTGGGGAAGAATAGTGTCTTCTAGTCTTCTTTGGCCAGCTCTCCCTTGTATTTATATGGGTGGGGATCGAAATCAGATCCTGTTCAAATCTAGATCCATTTACCAATCCATTTTAAATTTATAATACCCATATATCGTGATACTGAACTCATATTTTGAGGTTTTTGGCTTGTTGGAAACGTCTCCACGAGATATCCACAATGAAGTCATTATAATTTTCATTTTAGTTATCAAGTGCTCTCGCAATTTAAAAAATACAAGGTCTTACAATTTTGTATAACAATTGGAATATAAATCATTCCGCATTAAACATATTGGAAGTAATGGACCTTTATTTATACCTTACGAGTGGGCTAGTGTTGGAGACCTTGAGTGAACCGACTCGAAAAATGCACGGTCAGAGAAGTACACGTCGTGATCATCAAGTACATGAGCGATGGTGGAGGAGTCATACATGAAAGAATTGTAGTGGTGATGTGGTTTGGGAGAAGGAGTAAGGCTAGTATTGGCAATTGTGGCAGTAAGAGAAGGACGATGTGCTTGGCTACATGGTAAAAGGTCATCTCAACTCCACCTTAGAAGATTGTCTCCTTGAACTCGTGAATCCCTATACTCCAGATCACCAATCTCCTCCATTCTATTCCATCCAATTCCATGAATCAAACTTATAGAATAAAGGAATTTCTACACCCATATAACCCTCCATAATCATGAATTACATGCAGAACTATCAGTAGTTGCTCTATCTTACACATATTCCCTCCATCATTTTAGTCCATTAATCCAACTAGACATTTGAGTTAGTCACACATATATCCTACGGCTATTACTAACACCCCCTCTCTCCCTTCATCCTCCTCCTCCTCCTCTCCCGTCACCTTTTCCAACCCCCAACAAGTACCATGAACATTCTGCGGTGGCAAAACATCACCGAGCACGGATGTTGGCTGTGACTGATTGTGCTCAATTGTGGGGAATGAGAACAGTAGCGAAGCTATGGGAGATGTTGGTTGTGGCTGCTGCGAGGAGGTTGTCCCCCCATCCACCCCCTCCTCCAATCCCTTCATCTGCGCCCACCTCCTCCACCTCCCCCACCCCACCTCCACCACCTGAGGGGACTTCCTCCTCTGCCCCGTCCCTTCCAGCCCTCCCACGTACTCCATCCCTTCGCCCCTCTCTTGCCTCCTCATCCTCCAACCCCATCCTCCCCCTTTCAACCCCTACCTCCAACGCCCCCTCGCATAATGAAGCAGGAAGATGGGCAACATTTGGAAGAGGAGCCCCTCAGTTCCACATCCTCGACGTGTTCACAAGATCTGACTCTCCTCCGACGACTACATCGGCTGGACGACTTGCCACACCACACAGGAGCTCAGTTATAACCGCATCTTGGCGGTGTAGCGACGATGAATGTTCAGGGAGGAGGAGGGCTCGAGGAATACTTGGAATACGGGGATGAGGACGAGGGGGAAGGAGGAGTGGCATCATTTGTAAATGTTGTGAGCTTAAAGGGTGGAAATTATAAATATTTGATGGATACCAAGAAAGTTAACAGGAAAATAGATAGAAGTTAGTACATGGTTATGTCATGTAAGCGTTAATCATTATTTAAAAATTTTCATGTAATTCACGATTACGAAGAGTTATGCATAATAATGAAAGTATACAAGATGTAAAAAAATCCCAAAATAAATCATGAAGATACTCAATTGTCAATCAATACACAGTAAAAATCCCTACTGTAATTTAAAGATCCTCCCTTTATTGTTATTCCAAGGAAATCAAAATGTTGTTCAAGTACCAGTTAACAATTCGAAAGAAACAACTTTCTGTATTATAAGTTTACATCAGGTTTGCAAAAGTATAAGCCATTTACAAATATAAAGGTGGTGGCTGTATAGTGGTAACTGGTAAGTATTTCGATCTCGGCGAAGGCGATTGTTTTTTCCTAACCCGTTTAGGGACTGCTATTCCCGCTTTTTGCTAACGGGCGTTGTCCTGGCGGGAATGCATGGACGGACCCCACCTTAGTCCCAAAGCCCTGCACTCTACTCTTCCCTTCCCCGACTTCAGCGTTCCTCGTCGATTCATTCGGTCCCATGACGAAGAAGAAGAAGAACGCGGCCGATGGGATCCATCCCCCCGACGGCCTCGAGATCGTCTCCATCGGCTCCCTCTACACCGACAAGAAGTACTGGAGCTCCTCTCGGGTGATCCATCCATCTTTTTACTCTCCCCTTCATCCGTGCTAACTACGATCTAGGGCTTTCTAAATCGACGATTCTGTCTGTGACCGTAAATCCTCGGTGCGCAGGGCAAGGATCGGTACCCGTATCCGGTCGGATACCATGCCGTCAGGACTCATGCAGATCAGTCCTACAGGATGGAGATACGCCAGGGCGCCAATGCCCCCCTTTTCGTGGTTTCTAACTGCATTCCTTAACTTCCCTCTCGAAATATCGCATTAAATGTGATGATTTGGTGATGTTTGCTGGTGTCTTTCCCTGATACGAACGAACAAACAGGTCACTTGCGCCGATGGAGATTGCTATTCGGGGCATACTCCCGACATGGCTTGGGAGAGCTTCCAGAAGAAGAACGGGCCTAAGGTCAAGAACTGGCACGGCCGGAGGCTTTCTTCCAACGTGGACGGTGTCGAGGCAAGTACAAGTGCCCGCACGTCTTTTTCCTTGATCTGGAACCTCATTTTTTATTGATCCATGTATTTTCCAGGATTTCCTCACTTGCAAAAATGGAAATAAAAAATCACAAGTACAGCATTATAAACAATTATTTCTCATTGTACGACACCAAACAAGACGTACTACTTAAATACTTGTATTGTTTTCCTGATTCATCGTGCATGTTGCATGGAGAGGATGTGGCATATGCACATGCCGTTACGTTGTGATCCTGAAAATGTCCAACACCTATTTCACATCTTCAATGCAATAAGACTTGATTTCTTTCAAAAATAATATGGACATTGACTCTACATTTTATTGTATTGCGAATAGTTATCACATCTTGAATTTTTATGTTAAAAGCAAAATAACGATAAGCAGAGATTATTGATTGTCCTAGATGACATTCCTACAATAAAAAGTTATAGAGATCCCACTACAGCCTATACTCCTGGTTTATCCAATAGTAGGATGCAAACTCAACTACCGACTCAATATAAGGTCTGGCTGCCATGAAAGCAACCTCATTTTGCTGTAATTAAACAACCCAAATCACCGCCAATGACTTGTATGACTCCAATCTTCTCATACGAACCAGATTATTCCTATCCTTTTACCCTACCTGAAGTTACCCGAAAAACATTGAAGGATGAAATATGTAATGGGGAAATGTCAAACATCCCCTAAAGCTCTTCTGTAAGGATGCGTTCGGAATAAGGAATAATGTGGGATAAGGGATAAGCGAAGTTTATCCTTCGTTCTTGTTCGGTTATTTCGATGGACAGGGAAGTGATAAATTTTGTAGACTAGACAAAATAGATGATGCAATATTGAAGCTCTTTCTGCTATTCATCAATCTTTTGAATTTCCTACTGAGCAACGCCATATCATCCACTTTATCCCGAGATAACTTATCTTGGGATAAGTTTATCCCACAACCAAAGCAGCAGCAACAACAACAACAACAAAGCCTTTTCCCACGTAAAGTAAGGTCGACTACATGGATTCTTTGCCTCTATTTAGATCTATCTTGGGTCATTCTCAGGCTTAGATCCAAAAAAACCAAGATCAAATACATTTAATATCCTCTCCTTCACTGCAAGTGAGTAGCAACAATACTCATAGGATCGTAGCGCTGAAGTAGGATCTTAACATTTTATGAGACTTTAACCATCCAAGTGCACCTGTAATTGCACAACGAAACATGGGTAGTTTTCTTGATTAAGTGGAGAAGCCTCTTGTAGACAATCAATGTCTAAGTAGTGCGCTTTGTGGTATAAGTAGCACGAGTACTAAGTGGCACACTTTGAAAACTCAATATAACTGCATTTTGAAAACGTGACACAGCAACTGCTCCTTAGATAATATGCCTTATTTGCAGCATATGTAAAGAATTATCTGTTTCCTTAAAAAACCCACCATTGAGTGGTTGAGTGCATCGGACCATTTGTAAAAACCAATGAGTAGATATATTATTACAAGGGTAGACACATTTAGTGCTTTCGTTGTCTTGGTCAATTGAGTTGGCTTATCATTACTTTGATTTATTAGATTTTTCTTTCTATCGAGATAGAACTCATAACTTTGTATCACATAGAGAACTTTAATAGTGAATTTATACGAAGAACACCTCATTTTTCGTGCAGCTCGCTAGCGTACAGAGAAAACACAATGAGCTTTCACTGATTTGATCAACTAAATCATGCTTCTGGTTATAGAAGCTGGCTTGAACTAAGACATGCATAAAAGAGGGTGTGGAGAGGAATGAATTATTGCATTGAGAAATGAACCCTAGCTTTGTACATACAGGAGAGGTTAGTGTTTAAGTTGGATATATAAGAATCAATGGAATACTAAAATGCCCCCAAAGAGGTATAGTAATAATCATACTCTAGGACTCTCCCTAAATTTAAAGCATTGATATCTAATATGGTCATCTTGCTATGCATCGCTTAAAAGAAATTGTAGGAAGTGTCTTGGTGGATATATGATGCAAATAAAAAATTCCAACGGTGAAATAAGAGGATATTGATGGTGGAACTTTGGTGGAAGAAGAAAGTAGAGGATGAGAGAAGAGAAGTTCGCGCCGGTTGCGCGGGATTTTGGAGAGGAATCGCCAAGATTGCGTCGAGGGAGAGATAGGGACAAAGAGAGTTAAACTCAAAATTTCATATAATATGACCTGTATTTTACAATAAACTATCAACCTCTTTATATAGGAGGGGTGGAATTACAAAAATAGAAAGAGAATCAAATTCGAATTTAAATAAAATCCGACTCGATCCTAATTGACTCTAACCGATTATAATTGACTTTTTAACTAATTTTATCTACCCAAAAAGTTGAGATTACAATCTCAATTTATTTAAATAAATAAGAAAGCTAATTAAAATAACTAATTAGGAATGATAATTCCTAATTTGAAAAATCTCCAAATCAACATTTTCTTCAATTCGGGTTGCCTTGCCAATTTAGGAATGATTGCATCAATTCTCCTTCGCTTGAAAAATTCGTCTCCCGACGAATTGCTCGTTCTTCGTTCCATCGGTGGAGAATTCGATGTTGAAATTGTAGCTTCAAACTCCCTCAATCACATCCTTTTCAATGTTACGTTTGTAATTTTTTTCAATTGGAGGGCGTCTCTGCAATTTTTGTACCCCTTCATTTAAAAGGGTTCCATAGCATAACACATCCTTCAATTGCTCCTTTTGATAAAAACTTTTGTAAGGGGGGCCTTCCTTGCAAATTTTCCAAATTAAATCTTCATCCCAGTTTTTATGGGATCCGATGGAAGAGGACCCTCCAACCCTCGTTAGGGTTCTTCTCCCCATGAAATATCGTCGATGGCGGCAACTTGGGAGCAAATGGCAGCATGGCTTCTTCCGTGGAAGGTGGTAGTGCCGCCTTTAGTGGGGCCAAGGTGGGAGGCATGGGCGTCGCTTGGAGCGGCGACAAGCTGGTTGAAGGCGGTGCATGGGTGGTACGCAAATCACGTGCGAGGTGTGGCCACGACGGAAACATCCATTCTGATGACGATGGTGAACTCGCCTTGAGGTGGTAGCTCGTGGGCCTGGGAGGAACCGTGTGCACCCTGTGGCGTGGTCGCTTAATCCTCGCGCGCGGGGCAGTGGCTACTATCGCGAGGGCAGCCTCGCAGATGGTGAAGGTCACGTACAGGTGGGGCGCGGGTCGCGCATGAGTCGTGGGATCAGATCAGATGCTGGTTGGCCCCGTTGGACTGGCGAGGGGTCTGCTTGACTAGGGTTGAAGGAGCAACAAATGTTGAGTTTGGAGCAATTTTCCTTGAGCAAGAGGATGCCAGCGAAGTCGGGGCTGTTCGGATAGCGGTGTTGGAACCAACCAGATCTAAAGATCCAAGTTCTTCACCGACTTCCTTTTCTTTGTGGCCAGCAACTCCGTCCGCGCACAAATCGACGAAATCCAGTACTTCATCCATAGGATATTCATCGTAGATTGGTGCCAAGTCTTTCTTTTTCTTCTTGTACAACAATTGTATGAAATAAATATTCATCTTGAATGAAAGTACCTTCATTTTTTGGGTCCAAACCGTGTTGAATAGCAGCTATAGCGGTCTGATTTTTGTCGTTAGCGAGCGATTCTTCCTTGATTTGTGCGTTAGCCATGCTTGCACCTTGACGCATGATATAAGTCGCTGTTGGAACTTCTTTGAACGCGAACGCGAGTACGAACCACGAGATAGGCGGCTGGGATCAAACTTCAAACGCCAATATGCAACAGGATCGTCGAATCGTAGGAATGATTCGGTTGCCATGCTCTGATACCAAATGATACAAATAAAAATTTCCAACGGTGAAATAAGAAAATATTGATGGTGGAAATTTGGTGGAAGAAGAAAGTAGAGGATAAGCGAAGAGAAGATCGCGCCGGTTGCGCGGGATTTTGGAGAGGAATCGCCAAGATCGCGTCGAGGGAGAGATAGGGACAAAGAGAGATAAACTCAAATTTTCATATAATCTGACCTGTATTTTACAATAAACTATCAACCCCTTTATATAGGAGGGGTGGAATTACAAAAATAGAAAGAGAATCAAATTCGAATTTAAATAAAATCCGACTCGATCCTAATTGATTCTAACCGATTCTAATTGACTTTTTAACTAATTTTATCTACCAAAAAAGTTGAGATTATAATCTCAATTTATTTAGATAAACTAAGCAAGTTAATTAAAATAACTAATTAGGAATGATGATTCCTAATTTGAAAAATCTCCAAATCAGCCTTTTCTTCAATTCGGATTGCCTTGCCCATTTAGGAATGATTGCATCAATATATATGCTGTCTAGCCTGCAAGGTTGATACAATAAATCCAAAGAAGATCTCTCTGAATGAGATCTTTAATGAAGTTGCAATCAACCTTTATATTTTTGGTTTGCTCATAAAACAGGAAATTGTTGATCATGTACATGGAAGCTATGTTGTTGCATCTCCACTCCATTGCATTGCATAGTGGATAATGAAGATTAGTAAGCGCTGCTTGTATCCATTGCATCTCTATTGATGTTTGGGTCATTGCCTTGTATTTGTTCTCTGCACTCTAGTAAGATACCATCACTTGTTTCTTGCCCCTTTGAGTGACTTGACTGCCGCTGATGTTGGTGTAGAAACCTTTGGCTTCTTTTCCATAAGGCATCTTTAGTAATCGGCTTCACAATAATACAATTTACTGTAATACCTAGTAAAGATCCTACTTTAAAGAATAGCCCCTTTCTAGGGGCGGCCTTGGTATATATGTAAGATAATCATGGCGACATCTCAGTGAGCATATGTATAGGTATGCTCATATGTCACTTTTTATGATAGTAAGATAAATTGATCTCCCCAACCAATTGATGATACCGTCCCTTATTCAATGGCTCTCTTCCTTATACGAGTCTTGGGATCCACATGAATCTGAGTCAGTTAGGTACTTTCCTTGTAATCACTTGTGAAAGGTTTATTGCATACTTCCTTTGAGACATAACAAGTATTCTAGATACATCTATCCGAAGGAAGCAGCTTAATGGTTTATCCTTGATTACGAAGTGCACAACCGATATATGCTTCACTTTTGCGATCCCTTGCTCGTCATTTCTTGTAAAGATTATGTCATCAACATAGCCCAACATAGATATTGTGCCTTTTCCTGTCCTCCTGATATACAGCGAGTTAATTCGAGGATAATCTAACGAAACCCTTGCCTTCTATCACCTTTGAGAGCTTTAGGAATCATGCTTTGAGATTTTTCTTACGATAATATACTGCATTTAATTAGAAATCATCTAACACTCTCTTTGAAGCACAATAGGTGGTTACTGCATATAAATCACCTTCACAAAATCACTTAGAGGAACATGCTCTACATCTAGTTGGTGTAAAGATTGTCAATTTTATGCGACAATGATGAAAAGAATCCATATAATTGATAGATGAGCCATCCAAGAGAAAGTGTCAAAGAAATCTATCTCGTGGATGCAGCTGAATCCTCAATCAACAAGTCGTGCCCTATGCCTTGAGACCTATCCCTATGGGGTATGTTTAATAGTGAATAACCATTTGAAATCAACCATCTTACATCATGCGAGTGGGTTCATCAAGGTCCATGCACTCCTGAAATATCAGTCACCATCTCCTCCACACTCCTTTCTATTAGGGCTGAAGAATATCCTTGGTGCATGAAATGGTATCTGTAACGCACCCTCTATAAGTCGTTCATAATTTTTGCTTACAATGAGCCGAGGATACCACTATGGAGATAGGATACATAGCGCGATTGTGGAGTGTCCTTTGAATTGCCATTGAAATATAAGATCATCTACAATATCTGTCTTTGGACTTGTATCTGTATTACTAGAAATATTATCAATTAATAAAGGCTCGTAAATTAATGGTTTGATCTCTAGGTATTAAATGACATGAGTTATTTGCGCAAACCATAAAAGTCATATCTCTAAAACCTATAGTTATACAAAATCGATGCATATTAGATATGGATTGCAGAAAAAATATTTATTATATTAGCTTAAATATGTGCCAGATGTTTTATATATTGTAGGAAGGTATATGAAAAGCATTTATTTCATTTATATCAAATATATTCAGAGCATGTATAAAATGTTGTAATATATACGTATAAATAAAATACAACTGTATTTACGTATAAATGGTATAAAGGGTTATATAAATATAAATATAAATATCTGCAGATGTCAAAGTGATATCAGTAATTGCACTTGTTTTGAAACTATTGATGGTAGTGAAGGCTTGAGTTAGTTGGGTAACTAGATTGTTGATATACTTTGAATCCTATTTAAGCATGCATATAAAATCCTATATGGGTTGAGATTCAAAGTCCTGGTAGGATTTGAAGTCCTATTTGTTTTAGAATTTATTTGTGTTGGATGAGGTTCTGTATAAACCTCCATATGATTAGTATTTTGAATCATCCTTCGTATTTCTTCTTTCTCCACACAGTGAAAACCGATCACCGCCACGGGCGCCACCCAAGGATGTAGCTCAGTTAGGGCCCAGGGGTGAACCTTGTAAATCAGTGTGTCTTTGCTTGATCATTTGTGCGTATTCCGCTTCTGAAATTCACAACAAACTGGTATCAAAGCATCATGTTTCATCGGGACCATCAAGAAAGATGCCATTAAACAATTTGAAGATCGAGAAGTTGACATGGAGGAACGGATTTAGTCTATGGTAGATCAAGATGCGCACCCTTCTGAAGCAGCATGGCATCTGGGCGCCATGAGATCAAGGGAGGGCGAATGCACTTGAACCCTCCGAGTTGATGGTGCAGGAAGAGAAGCACACCCGATCATACCGTGTTCAACGTATGCGATTATTGTGGAGGTCGATGATGAGATGTTCACAGGCGATCCGTGGTTGAGACCCGGAAGTCTATACACGACGAAGTCTCTGACCTATAAGTTGCTGTTGAAGCAACACCTGTTTTCTCTCCGTATACATGAAGGAACATCTCTCAAAGAAGATCTACATCGCTTAAATATATTGCTGATGGGTTTAAGAAACATAGAGGTTAAGATTGAAGATGATTATGCTACTTTATTTTGTTGCTTTCTCTTTCGCTATTGTATGAGAATTTTGTTCTATCATTCATTGTGGGGAGAGAAGATATAACCCCAGAGGAAGTTCGCACGAGTTTGCATACACACGAGCTTCGACATATGGTTACCGGAAAGCACGACTCTAATTTTGTATTATGACTCATGAAAAGAGTCATGCCAATTCTGGCTAGACGAAGGGAAAGCAGAAGTTGAAGTCAAAGAATCACAATTCTAAGGACATATAGCAATTACTTCAAGGAACCTGGACATTTGAAGAAGGTCTGCCTGAAGAAGAAGGGGAAAGTCACGGTTGCTGTAGTGGCTCAGGGTAGCGCATATCCTGAAGATAATCCAGTTCTCACCGTAACAGAAAGACGATGGATAAAAAACAGAAGATAATCCAGTTCTCACCGTAACTGAACGACGACGCTGCGCCTGGCCCCGATGGTTTCCCAATCTCATTCTACAAGGACTTCTGGGACATCGTTGGGCATGAGGTACTTGAAGTGGTGAAGGAATTCTGTCAGGGGAACTCGGGCTTTGATCGGCTCAACCGCGCGCTTCTTGTCTTGCTTCTGAAGTCTTCGGCGGCCTCTTCGATCGGGGATTTTCGGCCTATCACCATTTCGAATGCCCTGTACCTGATCACGGCGAAGGTCCTTGCGGGTAGGCTTACTGTCATTCTTGGGAGTCTTATTTCGCCGACCCAGTCTGCTTTCATCCCTGGACGTCAGATTTCCGATTGCATCACACTTGCTTTGGAAATTATTGCGGATTGGCGGCGGATGGGTACGAGCGGTATTCTTTGGAAGGTGGATTTTGCTAAGGCGTATGATACTCTCGACTGGAGATTTCTCTGGTCTGTGCTGCGGAGGAAGTGCTTCCCCGACAAGTGGATTTCTTGGATGAGGCGCTGTATCACCACGACGTCTTTTTCGGTTTTGGTCAATGGTCGGCCGGAGGGGGATGGATCCAACCCCGGAGGAGGGTGCGTCAGGGGTGCTCCCTGGTGCCAATGCTCTTCATTCTTGAGGCTGATGTTCTTTCCGATATTGCAGGCTGTGTCGTCAGTCGTGGTCTATCTAGCGGCTTCTCGAGGGATGAGTTGTTGGTTCCGATCATCCAATACGCCGATGATACACTTTTTTTCATCGAGGGGGGCTTTGAGGAGGCCAACGGCATGTCGGTGGCTTTAGAGCTCTTCCCTGAATTGTCGGGTTTGTCTAAGAATAGCGCGAAGTCGGTGTTCGTACCTTTCGGGCGTGCGGAGCAACTTGCTGACAGTCTTGTGACGTCCCTTGGCTCGGGGCGGTCCTCGTTGCCGTTTGAGTATTTGGGCACGCCATTGACACTGGGGAGGACTCGGATCCGTGATTGGCTGAGGGTTGTGGAGAAAGTTGAAGCAAGGTTGTTGGGTAGGAGGGCCGCGATTCTCACGAGGGGTGGCAGATTGATGCTTCTGAAGTCCGTCCTGTCCTCCATCCCCATCTATCTTCTCTCCAACCGCAAGATGCCTAAGGGGATTCGGGCGCGGCTGGAGAAAAGGATGCGCTCTTTCTTGTGGGGTAATAATACGGGTGGGAACATGGAGATCCATCTGGTGGGATGGGAGGATATCTTGCTTCAGAAGAGCAACGTGGGTCTGGGGGTGAAATCGCTGGAGCAAATGAACGATGTACTTTTGCTTAAATGGGCTAGCTGGATCTGGGGCCCGGGAGATGACCTCGTTTGCGCGTGATCCATAAGATCTACGACGTGAGGGGAGCTCCGCCTTCGTTGACGGCCGGTCTCACCGCCCCGACCCCTTTCTGGCGGGGTGTGGTGAGGACTTTTGTGAACAACATCGCCCTTTTCAGACCGGTCTTCGGGAGGGGGGACTCCTTTTCTTTTTGGGCTGACGATTGGTCGGGGGGAGGGGCCCTCTGCTCTAGGTTCCCCCGGCTGTATGCGCTTGCTGGGGAGAAGCTCTGCTCGGTTGCGGAATGTTGGGCTGATGGTCTTTGGTGCCCAACTTTTTCCGCTAACCTCTCTGACCAGATGTTCGACGATTTCTTGGCTTTGCTGGAGACCGTGCGGGAGGTGGGGCCGCCATGTGGGGGGTGGGACCACTGGTGTTGGAAGGAAGGGACTTTCTCGGTCAGGGGGGCCTATGGTGCCATCTCCAGGCCGCCGTCGGCCAACTCCGACCTGCTTATTAGAGACTGTGCAAATATTTGGGCCCTCAGGCTTCCTGAGAGAATTGGTATCTTCCTCTGGTTGCTCAGGAGAAAGAGGTTGATGACGCGAGATCGGTGCGTCAGGCTTCTTGGAGTCTTTTCGGACAGGTGCATGATTTGTAATGCTGCGATCGAATCGGTGGAACATCTTTTTTCTCATGCTCCTTGGTATCTCAAATATGGCAGGAGATGGGCTCAGATTGGTGCCGCAGCGGCGACTTTCAAGCTTTCTGGGACTCGATCCACGACAATCCAAACAGATCAAGGGGAGAGCGCCTGTACCCCATGGCCATCCTGTGGGCGGTGTGGCGGGGGAGAAACGACTTGCTGTTCTCGAGTCAGCGTTTTTACAAGGAAAATGTGGGGGTGTTCGCTAAACGCATGGTTGACGAGTGGGTCCTATAGCGTTATGGTTGTAGCGTGCTTTTCTTTTCCCTACTGGTCTTTTTCCCTTTTGTTTTGAATAAATAAATTTGGGGTGGACACCACCGAGTGTTTTCCCCTATCTTTTAGACTTAAAAAAAAATAGATTCTTGATCTGTCTGTTCTTACCATATGACTCCGAATGAAGATTGCTTTTGTATCTATGTGAAGATAGGTGGTGGAAATATCGTCATGTGAATGATGCATCATGCAAGATTCCAGGGATTGACTCTGTGACGATCAAGATGCATGATGGAACTGTGTTAACAATGGCATAAGTTCGCTATGTTCTTGATATGATATAGAACTGTGTAGACTCAAGCAACCAAACCCATTAATGTGGGGACGCTGATGAAGGTTTCCTTGTTGACAAAGAAACCCTAGGGTGGTTCGAACCCTAGAGAGAGAGGCGGCGTGTACTTAGGCGATCTGCGGTCAAGTCACAGCGCACAGGGACCTGACGATATGGCGCGTGCGAGAATCACACGAGAAGCACAAGGGCCTGGCGATGTGATGCACAGGAGCCTGGCGGTCAAATCACAACACGCGAGAGTCAGGTTCTCGGGAGATATGCGATGTGGCACGCGGAGCCAGGCGATCAAGGGCACGCGACGCGAGAGCCAGGAGCTCGGGAGATCGAGGGCCTGGCGACACGCAGAGGAGCGCGTGCTGCCTGGCGGCGCGCGGAGGAGCGCAAGAGCCCGGCGGCATGCGAGAGAGCGCGCGGGGCCTGGGCTGCCTAGGCGGCGCGCGTAGGGCTCGGAGGTGGGGCTAGGGTTAGGGTTTGGTTCGAGAACTCCGGTCTAGGACCGTCGCTCTGATACCATGTTGGGAAAAATAAGAGACTTGTTTATTCCATACGCCTTAGGCTCTCTTATATAGGAGAGTAGCCTATGGGTAAATTACATCAAGAGTCCAGAAGAAAAGAGAAAACATGAAACGGTACAAAATAACATAACATAACATAACATATATCTCTACAGCTGCCGTCGGGTCGACCTCCCTCTCTCGTCGGTCCTCTCTCTTGCCGTTGCCAGGCTGACTCTCTTTGTCGATGCTGCCGAGCCCGTCACCTTTGTGTTCTCGGTCCCCGCTGTTGTTGGCCTCTACAACCTTTCCTGCTCATACCAAAGCTTGATCCTATTGATGGATTTGATCGTATAAGTCTACATATGCGATCAAATTCTTATATGTCTGTGTAGGCACTCATTCTGTGGTCTACAAAATTCTAGTGATCTTCATTCGACGATATGTCAAAAAACAAAGTCAATGTACCCGCCACGGGCGCCTTCAGAGGTCCATTGCCAATTGTCAAGATGGACGAGACGAACTATGAGCTCTGGGCTATGCAGTTCATGATTCTTATGAAGTTTAATGGTAAGAAGCATATTTTTACCGAGGAGGAGACGGGGAAATTGATGGAGATGTTACTAATAGAATAAATGCAGGCTGGCTAAAGTGGAGAGGAGCCTCTGTTGTTCTCTGTGATAAGAAAATTCTTTAAAAATTAAAGAAAAGTTTTACAAAGCAGCCGTGAGACCTGCTATACTTTATGGATCTGAATGTTGGCCTGTGAACCATATACATGTGCAGAGAATGGCTGTAGCAGAAATGAAAATGCTAAGGTGGATGTGTCGACACACACGTAAAGATCGGATTCGGAATGATGCAATCAGAAAGAAAGTTGGTGTAGCTCCGATTGAGGATAAGCTGCGAGAAAACCGCTTAAGATGGTTTGGTCATTTGTAAAGAAGATCAACGGATGCACCAGTTAGGAGATGCGAGTGTTGGGATGTTGAGTCGGCTAAGAGAGAGCGAGGACGGCCCAAGAAGTGTTGGAAAGAGACTATACGAAGGGATCTTAGTTTTTTGGATATAAGCCCGGGATTGACCCAAGATAGATCTTAATGGAGGCGAAGAATCCATGTAGCCTACTCTACTTAATTGTGGGAAAAAGGCTTTGTTGTTGTTGTAGGAGCTGGTGGAGAAAACTGAGGTTAATACCTCGTCGGAGGCGGATGATGCCTATGCCAAAGTTTGGCTTTCAGGTACATTGACGATAGAAATCGCCAATGATGTGTACATTAACCCACTGCTAAGGTGATGTAGGATATCCTTGCAGCAACTTATTCTCAGGCAAGGAATGAGACCAAGATTCTCCAACTCCAACATGATATATTTACTATCAAGCAGAACAGACGACCTCTTCATTCGTTGTATACATCCTTGCGTGGGATGCTTGAGAAGCTCCACAACTTCATGCCTCTCATGGCTACTCCAGAGCAACAGAAAACATATAGGAACGCTACCATAGTCGGTGTATTCCTAGCAGCCCTCGATCCTGAATATGATACTGCTCGCTCCCAGATCCTCGCAGATGCTACTATCCCTCCCATGGAGGAAGTCTTCCGCAGACTTAGCAGGATTACTGTCCCGTCCACTACTACTGGCTAGACTTCTTTGGCAATGGCAACCTCTCAGGGTAGAGGAGTCTCCTCTTTTTTCCATGGACGTAAACCTCGAGGTAGAGGAGGTCGCATTCGTCAGCCCTGCACTTACTGTCATCGTTAATGTCATATAAAGGATATGTTACTCTAAGCATGGCTTCCCTGCATCAGCTCGTATCGCGGAGCAAGCTGACTCATCTATTGTTGATCCTTCAGATCAGAGGTATGATGACCTAGTTTCTCGATTGAGAGATATTATGTCCTCAGGAGATTCCACAACCTCCTCATATGCTCCAGATGTTGCTGCCTTTGCCAGTGTCAGTACCTCAGGTAGCATTTTTGCCTTTACATCTTGTCATGAGCATGATATTACATATTGAAATTGAATTACGGGCTCTGGGGCTACACGTCATTTGTGTGGAGATAGAGATCAGCTTACAACTTACAGACAGATCCCTCCAGGTTGACAATAGTCATTGCTGATGGGACTCATTCCCCAATCACCGGACATGGGGAATGTAACTTGACTCCCTCGATGTGACTACATAATGCGTTGCATGCTCCAGATTTTTCTATGAATCTATTGTCCATTAGTCAAATTACGAAGGACTTGCATTGTATAGCTATTTTTGACCCATCGTCTCTTATTTTTCAGGACATCCTTACGGGCATGGTGATTGGCTGTGGCCGTGAGCAAGGAGGTCTCTACCGCCTTGTCTGAACTCCATTTGCTGGCCTTTCCTCCCATTCCATAGGATCTGTTTCACCTTTCATGTGGCTTCTGCGCTTCGGTCATCTTCCCCTTCAAAAGTTGCGTCAAGTTCTTCCTCAGATTTTACCTTGTTCCTCTTTTAAATTTGAGGCACGTCAGTTGGAAAAGCACCATCGCTCGGTGTTTCTAGTTGTCATAGTCGGAGCAGTAGCTCTCCTTTTGAGTTGTTTCTTGTTGATATTTGGGGTCCAAGTCGTGTCCCTGATCATCAAGGACACATGTTTTATTTAGTTGCAGTTGATGATTTTTCGCGTCTGTCATGTGTTTTTTTGTGGAAGAATAAATTTGAGGTCGGGACTATCATTATATGATTTATAAATGAAGTGCATAATATTTTTTCTTCTTCTGTTAAAATTGTGAGTACTGATAATGCGTTGGAATTTTGTACTCGTGACTCTCGCAATTCTTTTTTTCTCATGGTATCATTCATCGGACTTCTTATGCCTGTACCTCTCAGCAGAATGTCGTGGCTGAGAGAAAGCATCGTCATTTACTTGATATCATTCGTACTTTTCTTATTCAGAGTCATTCCCCACATTCATTCTGAGATGATGCGGTTCTTATGGCATGCTATCTTGTGAATCGCATGCCTTCGTCTGTTCTAGGTGAGAAAATTCCTTTCTCTATGGTGTTTCCAGATAAAGAGTTATTCTTGCTTACTCCACGTGTCTTTGGTTCAATGGTGTTTGCTCATCAGCTGTCTCCAGGTCCTGACAAGCTCTCTTCTAGAGCTGTCAAGTGCGTCTTTGGTGGGTAATTTATGATGCAGAAGGGGTATAGATGCTATGATTTACTTAACAGAAATATTATGTTAGTGCATATGTTACATTCTTTGAGTCGGTAATATATTTTTCCCCTACATGCGACATGTTGTCTTTTTCTGAGTCAGATGATGAAATTTATATGTCACCACCTCCACCCACACCAGTTATACCACCACCTCCACCATCTTCTACTACGCCTTGACCATTGCCTCCTACTTCTCCACCACATTCACCATCATTACCGCTTTCACCACTTCTCCCATCCCCCGTTGTTGTCGTTCCACCCTTACCATACTTCTATACCCGCCGGCCTCCTTCTCGCGGTCAATGCCCGTCGTCCAACACGACCAATGTATGCTCTGAATATATTGTTTCTAATGATGGGTCTAACGAGGCTTTTAGACAAGATCCTATGCAGAATAATTTACAGATTGAAGAAGTTTCCAATGATCTGGATGTTCCTATTGCGCTTTGCAAGGCGAAGCGTGGCTGTGCCTCATATCCCCTTGCCTCTCAAATTACGTTTGACCGTCTTACAAGGGAACTTTGAAGGTTTGCTATTGCTCTAGCTGCCGTGGACATACCACGGAATTATCAGGAGGCCTTGAAGGACAATTGTTGGCGTCTAGCCATGGTGATGCAAATCCAAATTTCGCGTCGAAGGAAAATAATTTTTGATGGTGGAATTACTGGTGGAAGAATAATGGAGGGGTTGAGAAAAGAAACTCGTCGGGAGTACGAGGGTTTTGGAGAAGAAGAACACGTGTAGACCACGCGGGGGAGAAGGAGAGAGACGGAGATAGAGATAAAGATCTCAATTTTTCATTAAACTGAACTGACTAAAAAACAATGGACCACCATCCCTTTATATAGGAGGGATAGGATTGCAAAAATAGAAATCAAATTGACAACTAAATATCCTAAATAGACTCTAACTAATTAACCGACCAAATTTAGAATTCAAATCTCTAACCAACTAATTGAGATCACAGGCGATCTCGTTTATTCAATTAAAAATACGTTGACATAAATAAACGTAAATAAAATTAACATATAACATTAATTAAATATGCAGCCCTATATCCTCATTCCACGCTACATCAACTCTCCTTCGCTTTTAAAAATTCGTCTCCCGACGAATTGCTTGATCTTCGGGCTGTTGATGGCTTGTTGGTCGAATCTCCCAATTTCGCTCCTTTTCCATGTTACGTTTACAATTTTTCTGATTTGAGGGGTACGGCTGTAAATTTTCTACCCCTTCATTTGAAAGGATTTCATAGCATAACTCATCCTTCAATTGCCCCTTTTGATAAGAACTTTTGTAGGGGGTGCTTTTCCTGCAATTACCCCAATATTTCTCTAGACTCCGATTGTCAAGGGACATGCTCGGGTATACACCCTCAAATGCTAGGGTTCCTTCCTTCTTAGGCTGGCGGCGACAACGAGGGGAGATCGGCGGCGTTGGCGGGGCCGGGCGCTTGACTTGTGATGGGGCGAGGGCGAGGGAGGGTGGCGGGGGTGCAGGGGCATCGGTTGGTGGTGGTGCGGCTTGGCGCGCGGGAGGAGGTATGGGGGTAGGGGCGTGAGAGGGTAGCGGGGAATGGGGTGGCGATGGTACCGTGAGAGGAGGGGGAGGAGGGGGAGGAGGGGGCGTGGCTCGCACGCGTGGAGGAGGGCTGTCGAGGAGAGGGAGGTGGTCTGCGGAATGAGGCAACGAGGAGCAGTGGGTTTCGGGGCGGGGAACTGGGGGTGTGGGGGTCACAGGAGGGGCCGCCGGCGGTGCGGCGAGGATCTGGAAGGCCTGGAGAGGTGTCGGGGTTGGGGTTGCTTTCGCAGGCGTTGCAGCGATGGAGGCAGCGGGTGTTGGCGGGGTCGGTGGCTCGGCTTGGACCTGGATAGGCGTCAGGGTTGGAGAGGCGGGGCTGTGAGGGCTGGTGCGCGGCGGGGTTGCGGCGAGTGTAGCGGGGGCAGGGGCTGGGGGTGTTGCTGGGGTCGCTGGGGGTGAGGGGGAGATCGCGGAGGGGTCTGACGAGGCTAGGGGGGCTGCCGGAGGGGTTGGGGCTGCAGCGGGGGTTCGCAAGAGGGCTGCGGATGGGTTGAAGATCGGTTTCAGAGGGTTTTTAAGTCTGAAATTACCTGGACAACATTCGTTTCGTCGTTGTTTTCTTCTGAAATAGTCTGGACAACGGCCGGTTCGTTGTTGACGGCTAGATTTTCGTCTTCAAATTCAGTGCCGTCGATTGGTGTCGTTGGAGCCTCCGATTTGGCAGCGCGTAGGGCCTCGAGGTTAGCCATAAGATCGCGAAGATCGCGAAACTGGGAGTGGAACGTGATTTGTAAATCACGTAGCATCCTCATCGTCTCCTTGTTGTAGGCGTCGTTGGCTCGCCGTTTTCGTTCGGACGAACGATAGTCCCTTGAAGCATGTCGGTGCGAACGTCTGGACGGATTGTCAGATCGTGAGGACGATCTGTAGGTCATGCTCTGATACCAAATGATGCAAATCCAAATTTCGCGTCGACGGAAAATAATTTTTGATGGTGGAATTACTGGTGGAAGAATAATGGAGGGGTTGAGAAAAGAAACTCGTCGGGAATACGAGGGTTTTGGAGAAGAAGAACACATGTAGACCACGCGGGGGAGAAGGAGAGAGACGGAGATAGAGATAAAGATCTCAATTTTTCATTAAACTGAACTGACTAAAAACAATGGACCACCATCCCTTTATATAGGAGGGATGGGTTTACAAAAATAGAAATCAAATTGACAACTAAATATCCTAAATAGACTCTAACTAATTAACCGACCAAATTTAGAATTCAAATCTCTAACCAACTAATTGAGATCACAAGTGATCTCGTTTATTCAATTAAAAATACGTCGACGTAAATAAACGTAAATAAAATTAACATATAACATTAATTAAATATGCAGCCCTATATCCTCATTCCACGCTGCATCACATGGAGGAGGAGATGGCTGCTCTACAGTCACGAGGTACCTGGAGCTTGGTAAGTGTTCCTACTGAAGCATCTGTTGTCAGTTGCAAATGGGTGTTTACTATCAAATACCATGCAGATGCGATCCTTGATCGTTACAAGGCAATGCTAGTGGCATGAGGATTTACATAGACTTATGGCATCAATTATCTGGATACTTTCTCTCCTGTTGCTCACTACTCCACTCTACGTGTTCTACTTTCTATTGCTGTGGTTCGTGATTGGCCTTTATATCAGCTCGATGTTAAAAATGCTTTTCTGTATTGTGATCTTCAGGAGGAAGTCTACATGCAGCAACCTCCGGGGTTTGTTACTGGGGGGGGGGGTGTCAGCAGGTTTGTAGACTTCACAAGACCATATATGGTCTTAAGCAGAGTCCCATGGCATGGTTTCAAAAGCTCTCGGATCTGATTGAGAAGCAGAGGTTTAAAAGGTCAAATGCAGATCATTCATTATTTGTGCAGAGAACACCCAGAGGTGCAACTGCTATCATGGTATATGTTGATGATATACTTGTTACAGGAGATGTTGTGCATGGGATAAAGAAGGCAAAGGAATTCTTGGGTCGACAGTTTGTCACCAAAGATATTGGCACCCTAAGGTACTTCTTAGTTTGCCAGGAATGCATAGGGTCTTGTGATGACCAAAGGAAGTATGCTACGGATATACTAGTCGAGACAGGCATGAGTGGGTATTGACTCTCTACCACTCCTATGGATCCCAACATGAGATTATATGATGATGATATATGTGAGGTTGACAGGAGATATAGAGAGTTGGTGGGAAAACTCTTGTATGTTACTATCACTAGACTTGACATATCTTTTACAGTAAATTGGATGAGTCAGTTTATGGAGCATCCCAGACATGTACACATGGACGTTATATATATATGATATTAAGCTACCTAAAGTCTTCTCCAGGTACATGACTGCTATTCAGAAAAGGATCAAGTCTCTCTTTTTCTGCATGTGCAGACGCAGATTATGCATGGTGTCCTAAAGATAGGAAGCCAACTTCGGGCTTTGCTGCGTTCATTGGCAGCTCTTTTGTTTCTCGGAAGAGTAAGAAACAAATTGTTGTTGTTAGGACAAGTGCCGAATCTGAATATAGGGCTATGGCGCAAGCGAGCGCAAAAATGATGTGGGTTCGAGTAGTGCTAGCAAATTTGCGTATAGATGTACCTCTTCCTATGTAGTTACAATGCGACAACCAAGCTGCCCTGTTTATTGCAAACAATCCTACATTTAATGAAAGAACGAAGCACATTGAAGTATACTGCATTATACAAGAGATATGATCCAGAAGGGCTTGATTTCCACCACTCATGTCAATTCAGGAGATCAAACTGCTGATATCTTCACCAAGCCGTTGCTCAGAGGACCATTCCAGAAATGTTCATCCAAGCTGAGCATGATCGATATCTTGATGGGAAGTGTAGAAATATTTCTTATCTGCGCCGTTTCCTTATTTTTCTTTATGTTCCATTCTCCTATGTAATTTACTCATAGGTCTCTTATAAGATAGCCTAGGGTTCCAAGGAATAAAAAACTCTTCTATTTTCTCCAACATAACTTGATATCCCTTGGAGTCTTGGTCTCTGAGGGGACATTTGGTTTAGAGGTTATCTGACAGAGGGTAATCCACCCCAAAAATGAGTTATCTACTGGATATTCTATTTGTGTTTTGGTGTTTGGATAGGGGATTTTACTGTTGAGAGGGTTTGTTACTTCGTTGTGATGTGATTATATCGAGGTTTTGAAAAAAATGATAGTATTTTGTAATTCTTAGATGACAGGATGGTATACTATGATATTTTTTTTGGGATGGATGAAAGAGAAATATGCGAATTATTGTATTAAATGAGAGAGAGTAGTTTTTGGGTGGGCCCCACATGATGGAGAATAAAAAATAGATGATGGGGCCCATGGTTTGGAAATGAGGGTTTTAGGGGAACACCTTGGGGAAAACCTGTGCGTTTCAGGGGAAAATCCGAAAAGCAACCTCCAACGTGAACACACTCTAAAGGATACATGTACAACGCTGAAGGTGGAATTATGTAGGTTGCAAAAGCTAGGGTGGTTGTCATCAAGAGCAACAAGCATAAGACCATGCATGTCATGCATGGATCTATAGTTCTTGGGAGTAATTTCAAATACTGTTTGTACTTGCTCAATGTCGACAGTTGGCAGTAGCCCCAAGGATGGGTTGACGACCGCATGACGAAGCTTGGCAAATGTTTTCTTATTGTTCTTGTTGCACATATTCTTTTTAACAACAACTTTGTATCAGAGTGGATTGCTCTTGGGTTTGTTCATCGATTTCAAGGTTCATGATTATTTCAATTTGTTATCCATGATCTTAACTTCACAAGCGTTGGTTTTTGTGGCCATTGAGTTTTCTTGAAGTTTGTTGAAGTTTGTTCATCCCCTTGAAAACAACTACATAATCGATGGAGAAATTTAGAAGCACGATTATTTCAGTTTGTCTTTTAGATAGTTGGGATTTATTTTGCAACATGATGGAGAAATCGTGGAGAAATCGATGGAGATGTTATTCATAGAATAAATGCAGGTTGACTAAAGTTGAGAGGAGCCTTTACTTTCTATGTGATAAGAAAATTTCTTTGAAAATCAAAGGAAAGTTTTAAAAAACAGCAGCGAGACATGCTATGCTTTATGGATCTGAATGTTAGCATGTGAACTATAAACATGTGTAAAGAATGACAACACCCGAAATGAAAATGCTAAGATGGATGTGTGGCCATACACATAAAGATCTGTTTCGGAATGATGCGACATAAGAAAAGGTGTAGCTCCGATAGATGATAAGATGAGAGAAAACTGCTTAAGATGGTTTGACCATTTGCAAAGGATGTCAGTTGATGCATTATTTAAAAGATGCAAGTTTTGGGATGCTGAGCCGGCTAAGAGAGGGCAAGGAAGGCCCAAGAAGTGTTGGAATGAGACTATCCGAAGGTACCTTAGTTTTTTTGGATCTAAGCTCGAGAATAACTCAAAATAGATCTGAATGGAGGCAAAGAATCCATGTAGCTGACCCTACTTAATATGGGAAGGGATTTGTTGTTGTTGTTTGTTCGTCCCCTTGAAAATAACTACACAATAGCACTGCCAGCTTTCATGAGGAATGCCATGAGGGCGATGATGTTGCTTTCCCTTCTGGCAATGGTGACAGCAATATTTATTTATATCCAAAGAATTTTCTAGCATTGACTAGAAAATTGTCATGTAGACAAGCATAGGATTTTTATGTAGATCAGGGATCAAATCCCCCATTGTGGGGGTTGTGTTAGGTAGTCAACAACCAACATAAAACATTGTCGGATATTTCAACATGGATTTGAGCAAGTATCCATGTGTCAGACCGTACTTAAAGTGGGAGAAGACTGCCATTTTTAGCCAACCCTACTTAATGTGGGAAAAGGTTTTGTCATTGTTGTAGACAAGCATAAGATTTTACATGTTGTGAAGACTTTCCATAAACCTTTTTGACTAAGAGAATAGTCACACAATCTTAAGCCAAATGTGCAGGATTTTCTTTTTCTTATCTGCAGTAGGCTCCTAACACGGTTAGTGAATGTTTGCTATATTACGGCATTGCGTGCAACAATTGTGAGAAGACCTCTACGGGTGCGTTTGGTTCGTGGGTTATCCAGGGGTGGATAACCCGGTTTTGTGCAAGTTTTGACGGTTTATACAAGTTCACCTTCTTTACCGAATATATTGAATTTTGTTGATCAATCTACACATTTTTAATTTCTCTATTGATTTATTTTTAGCCCAATTTAGTCTTATAGCCAAATATCAGAGACTATTTTCCCCTAGTATATTCAATTATCTAAGATTACTTTGCGTACCCATTTGTTGCCGACTTTTTAGTCATGCCTTGTGACCCACTTAAATGGGCTTATGGTAGTGCAGTGTGCCTACCATCCAAAAGACCGGGGTTCAAATCACCCATTGTGGGGGTTGCATTAGGTAGTTGATAATCACCGTAAAAAATAGTCGAATCTTTCAACTTAGATTTGAGCAAGAATCCATGTAGCCGACCCTACTTATAGTGGGAGAAGGCTTTGCCATTTTTTAGTCATACCTTGCTCTCAATTTTTTCAACTTGGGAATGATTTATTTGCAAGTTAAGGAGCAAGGGGAATGATATAAAAAAATGGAATGTCCATGTTTCCATTCATTGTTTTTTGCGATTCTTTCCATTCGTTTTTTTTGTAATTCTTTATAGTATTATGCAGCTCTTCGGTTTCAAAAATCCATCTGTTCAACGGCTACTAAGGGAACTTGTGGCTAGTGTCAATGAAACATCAGAACGAGGGTCCCTTCCTCCCGATTTTCACCGTGGAATATCACGATTGGTCAGTGAAGTACCGAAACAAGATGAAGTACCGAAACAAGAATTATGTGTTGATCCTAATTTGGTTTCGGTTTCCAAAAAACCCAATTGCTTATGGAAGAGAGCAAGGAAAAAGAGGGTCTCCTGCACCATCAATGCCATGATTCCAGACAAGCCACTCTCTATAGGACTACCTGAAAGCCATATTTCTTCCTCTAAACGAGGAAATGCATTTCATGCTGCTTCAGAAAAAAAGGTTTTACCTAAAACCGAGATCAGCGATGCTGCCGAAAATCAGCTGCTTTTGCATCCCAGCTCGGAAGTGGGAGATGGAATTAATTTGAATGATGATATGCCTTGCCAACACAACCAAGACAACCAAAATAATATTAAAGCTGTGATGAAGCTGTCCACAGGTTGTTTAGAAAATAGTTCTGAGAGTATACTGCATGAAAGCAAAACAGCTGATATAGGGATCTACAATTGTCCTTTGGGAGGAACTGCTTCGCCTAAGACAAAGCATTCTACTCCATTTGCAGAGGACTCCCTTGAAAAGATAGACGATTCTCCCCAAGTCAATCTTATGATGTTTCCTAATGCAGCCGGTAAGACGGTATGTGTTCTAGGCTGAAATTTAATGGTTATTGTTTTCTTTGTTCCATTCTGCGGTTATTTCACAATTTGGCATATCCAGATCGTGTTCTGATTTTAATTCTCTGTTTAAATACTATAAGTTAGTCAGGTGGAAAGAACGATGTAATTACACCAATTGTGGTTTCCTATAGCCGTATATTATAAATTCTGCGAAACTAAGAGACACATTTTTGTAGGGCCTGGTAGATAAGATGTTGGAGAAGATGGGATGTAAATATATTTTCAACATTTTTTTGATTCCCTCAAAGAAATTAACTTTGGATACTAGATTATGAATCCATAATCCTTCTCATGTAAATGAAGGGTTATAATGACTTGTATGCAAGTAAAAGTGAATAGAATATCCAAAGCAAGTGCAAGTAACATGCTGCATGTGGTGGTTGATGTTAACTGTTTCTTAAGTTTACATTTTTCACTATAGAATAAATGAATGGGTTCTTGATAAATCAAGTCTTGAAATTTCACATGCACAGTCAGGGATTAATCCGACTCAATCAATTTTTAGATGCTCGAGGACAAGCATAGTTTATGTATCGGGGGATGATGAATACGAGATTAATCATATTATTTATTATTTATTAATCTCCTTACTTAAACTACTACTACAACAACAATAAAGCCTTTTCCCACAATTAAGTAGAGTCGGCTACATGGATTCTTCGCCTCCATTCATATCTATCTCGGGTCAATCCCGGGCTTATATCCAAAAAACTAAGATCCCTTCGTATAGTCTCTTTCCAACACTTCTTGGGCCGTCATCGCCCTTTCTTAGCCGGCTCAACATCCCAACACTCGCATCTCCTAACCGATGCATCCGTTGATCTTCTTTGCAAATGACCAAACCATCTTAAGCGGTTTTCTCGCATCTTATCCTCGATCGGAGATACTCCAACTTTCTTTCTGATTGCATCATTCCAAATTCGATCTTTACGTGTGTGTCCACACATCCACCTTAGCATTTTCATTTCTTCTACAACCATTCTCTGCACATGTCTATGGTTCACATGCCAACATTCAGATCCATAGAGCATATCAGGTCTCACGGCTGCTTTGTAAAACTTTCCTTTGATTTTTAAAGGAATTTTCTTATCACAGAGAACAACAAATGCTCCTCTCCACTTTAGCCAGCTTGCATTTATTCTATTAGTAACATCTCCATCAATTTCCCCATCCTGTTGCAAAATAGATCCCAGATATCTAAAAGAATCCCTCTTCCGAATGTTATTGTCACCAATCTTCACCTCAATTCCTTCACCATTGCTTCCATCAAAGTTGCACTCCATATATTCCGTCTTAGCCCGACTTATACGAAATCCTTTAGTCTCCAATGCATGTCTCCAGACCTCAAGCTTCTCATTTACTCCATCTCTAGTCTCGTCAATCGACACAATATCATCAACAAATAACATACACCAAGGTAACTCATCCTGAATGTGACTTGTCAACTCATCCATAATCAAAGTAAAAAGAAATGGACTCAAAGCTGAACCTTGATGTAAACCAATGTTGATGTCAAAATAGTCTCCTTAAACTATTTTATAAAAAAACTCTAATTAACTAATTACCTCTTGTATATAATTAACCCTAATTACCGCATATACGTGGCCCTAATATTGTGTTCTACTTTCTGTGTTTCCTATTTATTTAAAATCCTTAAAAATTAGAGTAATTATTGTATATATTTGTTTTGACATTAAAAAAGAAATAAAAAATACAAAAAATCATAAAAGAATTAAAATCAAGTGTTTTTATTCTTTAAGATGCTTCCAAAAATTGTGGTTTGTACATATGACTTATTTTGGCTTTTTGTTCAAATGAAATTGCAGATCTCATTGTTACAACTTTCATGTTTGCACTTTTTCTAATTCGATCTCTAACTATTTTTATTTCCAATTTCCTTTGTTTTTCTTTTTTCTTATTTTTTCATTGGGCCACGTGGCACCCCCTGGGCTGCCCACATGGCCTGGTCCTTCTCTCACCTCTGCCTTGCATCCCACCCGTCCATCAACGCCTAATGGATTGCATCAGGTCCGCACACTCCCGCTCGCATCTCAACCACTAGATTTGATCATCAGATCTAATCGTCACCGCCCGAGCCTGTCTTTATCTGAGCCGTTGGATTACATGATCCAACGATGGAGACTTCTTCTTCCACCTCCAGTAGCCCCCGTCGCCCACGTAACGCCTCGCCACACCTCCCTCTTCTTCCATCTTTAGCTACCACCTCAGAATGCCTCCCCACGATCCCACGCCTCTCCGATCTATCCCTAACACCCCTCTATCTTGTGCACCCATTACTCCCTCACGAACCTATCTCTATGACTGATGCGCGACCGTTACATACACCACCTCCACCTCGCCTGTAACCTCCATCTCCATCTACAAAAACGCCTTCCCCAGCTCCATTTCACGTCGTCCACCTTTACGAGGGGCTTCAACCTAGGTCTCTTTCCCTCTCCATGACAGGGGGAGGTGGAATCGAGACTCGACGATGGTCATTTCCCCCAGTGATGACCCATGGCCGATGGGCCATGATACAACTGCCTCCACGACCATCTGAGCTGCTCCCCATGGTTGGGGAGTTCAGCGAAGATCGGAGGATCGCCTAGATCCTCAGCTCAAGCTTCGCTCCGCTCGTGTTCTTCTTTCGATTCTCCAGGTAAGCCTTCCTCTCCTTTGACCTCGTTTTCTTTATTTTAATTACACGCACACAAACCCTCTCACACTCTAATAATCCGACTTCCCACCTTCGTTGAGCACCCCTCACCTTCGCGCAACCCGGCGATCGCTCTCTCCCTTCTTCCATACCTCTTACCGCTCCACCCCCTTTCTTCTTCCTTAACCGGAGAAGAACTCCTAGGACCTCTACCCTCTCGTCACCTCCCGATCCTTCACCCACCTCACGCACGCATCATTTGCTTCAGCTACTGCTTCTAACCTTTTGCAGGTTCTAATTCTATCAGTGGTCGGAAGCTTCGACGAAGCTCCGTTCTAAAGCAGAAGCTCTGGTGATGCTCCATCGCCTCGCCTCTCCGAGCACCCTCGCCGATTCCTGGACGGTCAGGGACCTTCGCTAGCCCATTGCGAAGATGTAGGGATCTTCCCTGTAGTAGCTCGCCATCGGAGGAGGGATAGGGCTCACCGGAGCCCAATCAAGTTCGCGACAAAGGTGACGGAGCAACTGAGGAGCTAGAGCTTACATGTGCCGTCGATCAATTTGTTCGGACGACCCCTGTTGATCGACCGAGCCTTAGCTCGAGCCTCCATTCTCAGAGGAGTTGATCCACGTCGAAGCAACTCGGGCCACACATGTGTCCCGAGTCACCTGCTTTGAGCCGACCCACCCTTGATCGGACGACCCCTGTTGATTGACCGAGACTTAGCTCGAGCCTCCATGCTCGGAGGAGTAGAGCCACGTCGAAGCAACTCGGGCCATACATGTGTCCCGAGCCACCTGCTCCGAGCCGACCCACCCTCGAGCCTCAGAGCGCATGCACCATGCGTGAGGGGACGAGCAAATTGCAGCCGAACCCATGCAAGTCTTCAAAATTGCGGATAGGTCCATGCACGTGTGCCTTATGTGGCGTGCTTGGATAAATTGCATGGGAACCTCATCGGATTTCCATAATTACAAAATGCCCCTCTAGGGCTTGTTTGTGAAGCTTTTGCATTTATTTTCTTATTTTTATTCGAAATTATGCCTATTGTAACATCTATATTCTAACGAACCCGAACTCGTCCGATTTTGGGTCTAATGAACCCAAAAACGTTGTCGGTCAATACTAAACAACTTAAAACGATCAATTAATCGTGAATCAAAAGTTGTTCGGGTGAAATCGACCAAAAATCGGTCAATTCGTAATGCGTGTCGTGAAAAAGCCGCGACGCAAATTCGGAAACCGCAAAACGAACCGAGACCGTCATTAGATCCGATTCGACGATACAAGACCAACGGAATCGACCGTTCGTCAATCGGAGGTCATTTGATATTTTTAAATCGTAAAATTTAACCTCAAACCGAAACCGTATCACGAAAATTTCGGGGGTTCAAAACTCGACCAAAAGTATATGAATATTATACTCATATTGATCGTCATTCCGAGACGATCGAAATAAGATATTTCGCGCCGAAATCCGAGGCCTGAGGCACACATACGGTCTATTTTTATGTATATCAAAATAAAAAAAATAAAAAAAATCAATCAAACCAAACCCAACAGTAGCAGTCGGCTACTGTTTAAAAAAAAAAATATTCAAAACCAGTGGCTTTCTTTCCAGCCACTTGGTTACCTCCTTTTCTCCACTTGGCAATTAGCCAAGACCTCTTGGCCCTTATAAATATCAACCAAAAGACCCCCAAATTCTCCTCTAATTCCAGCCGAACATCCTGTTTCTTTTCCATTTCAGTGGATATTTGTTGCTGAAAATCTTCTCCAGCAACTCTAGAAGATCTCCACTGCCCCCTACAGCAGTACCCAAGGTTGCAAGAGGCCCTCTTACAGTTCTTCTCCATTCCAGACCACTGGACAGCAACCTTTTCTTCAGCTGGAGCCAACTTTGAAGCTTTTCTTGCATGAGAAATCATCTCCAAATTAGAGAAAATCCAAATTGGTACCTCCTTCCCCATCTTTTTGCTGCCATGCATGGGTCCTCACATTTTATTCCCATTTTTCCACGAAATTAGGACTATATATATCAGGAATTAAGTTTCTAGATGCTCTTGAAATGCTCATGTAAGGATCATGAAATGCTCATGAAATGTTCCTTTATTGCTCTTACAATACTCTTGAGATGCTCCTGTAATGCTCCTATAATCAACTTTGGTTTGAATCAATGGACATTTCATTATTTTTTTTTAGTGTAAAAAGAAAAAAAAAAGAACAGAGCACAACGTTATAAGCAACAGGAAGCTTTTAGCAACTAGTATAAATACTTATATTATCAAATAAGAAGTCAAAAAAATATTTATCTAGGGTACAACATGTTTAAAATTTCTTTATTGTTGAATAGAAGCATCAACAATATTAAGCATGCAGTAAGTCAAGTAAAAGAAAAGGGGGAGGGGCTAATGTTCCAAGTTATTTGAAGACTAGTGATCTATTAATCACTTTTCTTGGAATTGATTATGAAAAAAAGGTAGGACTGGCTTGCTATTTTTACTAAAGTATTGAGTTATCTGCCTTTAAATTTCATTTAAACATTTCCTTTTGGCATATGAACGGCAAGTACAGTAGGTTCCTCAATAAAGGATAGTGCCAGTTGCCTTGAATCCATCAAATGAGTACAGTTGTGGTTTCTGTTACTCTTAATTAGTTTTAGTTGCAAGGTAATCTTATTTTATTTGATCCTAAATATCTGAATATCCAATAAGACAAGTCTAAATGTGGTATATGTCATAGATTGATTGAAGAGAGTGTTCCTACCTAGTAAGGTAATCGGTCTAGCTATTATATTATCTCAAGTTATTTGAGATGTAAACTAAGTAACTAGGTTGTTATTGTAAGATTCAGCTGAGCTCGATAATCTTGTCAAAATAATGATTGAGAATATGAATCCCTTATGTTCCTATGTATCTAACTTTAGTCTTCATTCCGATAATATGAAGACTGGATAACATGTTTCGGTTCCATCATTGAGATTTATGAGATAATAATATTATATATTTCATTTCATGATTAAAATTTAAAAGAATTTCGGAGTAAATATTCAAACTAAAACCCAATTCCAATCCACTACTATACTTGGATTTCATGAGTAAAGTTTGGACATTTTAGAGTGATTATTATGTACTTAAGATCCAAACTTTTTATTATACGAATAACTGTTAAACTTATGAATTAGAAATGATATCATGAGACCTCAAGGATCAATCAATTACAGGATTTAATTTTTAGGTATGCTTTATTAGTTATAGATCACTATTGATAAAAAGACATGGATCTGTTTGGTCAACCACAGAAAGGATTAAGAGAGAGATGAGTAGTCAAGCAAACTGAAATGTTGTGAATCAAAGATACTGGATAATGATTAGTGCCAGTCATGGCGACCTTTACACCTGACTGTGCGAGGGCACGGTGACCCTCAACTGGGCAGAGGAAAGGAAGCCCAGTCAGGGCAGCGGCCGCCAAGTGCGCGGGTCTAGGATCTCAGTCTCTTTCACGGTTTTTACGCGAGCTCGCAGTGTTTTTACGCCTCGTTGGGATCCAGACTTTAGACCAGTTCCGCTGACCCTGTCTATTAGGATACCCAGGCGGGGGATCCTTGGTTTTCAGTTTTACGTACGAGCTCGTTCGCATGTACTAGTCAGGCAGGTTTCTAGAGCGACTTTTCTAGGGAGTCTCTCTCACCCGTCTCAGTGGCGTAGTTGGGGAGTAGACCTATCCTTCTATTGGACCGCCCTTCCAATTAGAGGGCGAGACGGAAGAGCCATTTGTAGGCTTCTTCACCGCTTGAGTTTACTTCGCCAACAGACTTGACGATTCTATATCTAAATCATCCATATCTACATCTACATCATCTGGAGTTATATTTGAAACATTGAAGTTAAGAATTGGAGAAGTTACGATCAAAAGTTGGGATTAGTAGGAAATGATTATTCTCTCTATCTAAGAAATTAATTAAATTAAGAGATCTTTCCAATCTTAACTTTTCCATCATCATTCATAAGTATGATCTCTGAAGCAATTGATATATATGCTCACACTCATACCCTCATGAATATTCAACTACAAAATAAATAGGTCATATGGGGGAAATGCCGGGTTCTGGGGAAATCATTAGAGATGCATTACAAACAACTTGAAAAACCTTTTTACTTACGCAAGTAGATGTAAATTTTACTTATACCACCTTTCTACTTGCTTGCTTTTGCACATATTAAATGTCTAATTTTTTTATAAGTTTTTGGGAGGTACCAGCAATGGCTGACGCCTCTTCTTTCCTATTGTGTTTGGCAGGCAAACAACCTGCAGTTCAGTAGCAGTCCAGTAGCTATACATGCTTCCTGGAGACAGAGTATACACCAGACGGTATGAAGTATTTTTGTCTCAGTTTTTGTTTAGTTGGTAATGTAAATGCTATCTCTTTTGTATCACTTGGGATATATGTTGTATTGTGGAAGATGCTTGTGCAAGTTGTAAATGGATATGAATATTAATGAAAAGAATTTTGGTGCCATTTGTCTCTCTGTGATCTTGTGGTTATGTTATGGATGTGAATGTCATGTGGATAATTAGCCGCGCGAAAAATTTTTCCTGCTTTTCTACAACTTCATGCGATCTCATGTGAATAATAGTGCGAGTGTGTGATTAACGGGTACCCGGATCCTGAGGGGTTCACACCTATGGACCATTTTGCTTATATCTTGGGCATCCAAACTCCTTTTCAGTTGATTTCAATGTCATTTTGATGCATTTCTCCTTATCTATCTATTGGCATGATTAATTTCCTGATTTGATACATA
This sequence comes from Ottelia alismoides, assembly GCA_037367405.1. NCBI lineage: Eukaryota > Viridiplantae > Streptophyta > Magnoliopsida > Alismatales > Hydrocharitaceae > Ottelia > Ottelia alismoides. The sequence continues at coordinate 35,160 of JAZKJV010002476.1, read as the reverse complement.
GAACATGTTTAATTTTATGCATAAAGTGTCATATTGCTTGTTGATTTAAATGCCTTTAAAATGAATTTGGGTCTATTTGATTGCATCAATTGCTCTCGAAATTGACTCTTAATGCCTTCCTCTCTTCATTGATCATTTAGGGCCTTATATGTACTTGCATAAATGCTTGCATTGCTTGTTGTTTAATTTTGCATTATATTTTTACATCATAGTATTTGTGTTTATGTCTTATAATGTGCATTGTTGACCTAGATTTAATTTTTGATTGCTTAACTGAAATATTAATCTGATTCATCATTTCGATAGCTCGTGTCCTTGTGTTCGACCTTGGTACGCTTACCAAGTTAAAATTCTCCATATATACAAAAGTGTGGTTCTCTGACATAGTCTATTTTCACCTCATGTATTACGATAAAATACGACTATTATAGAGGTGAAAATGCGATTCATCAGATGAAAATAAATGAAAATAAATTAAAATATAGTGGTGAGTATTCTCGCCTGTCACGAGGGTGACCCACGTTCGTTCCCCGGCGGCGATGCCATTTGATGAACCCAAAAATTACCCGTAACTAATTATGTGGAATTAACGTTATGTTCGTTGTAGGTGGGCTAATTCAGACCAGTCAAAATGACCACTTAATTGATATATAATTAAATGAGAGCGATCGGATTTATTTTTACTTGGCAAGCCTGAGGTCGAATTCAGGGAGGCCACCGTCTCCTTAGGTCAATTTTTAGATGAATTATAAATTCGATTTTCAGAGAAAGATTTTTTTATATTTTTAATGCAATTAATAATGAAAATGCAATTTTGGTTAAGTTTAGGGGCTAAAATGTAAATTTCTATCAAATGATGTCCGAAAATCCTAAAACTTAGCTCGAATGTTAAAAATGATGAAATTAAGCTACTTTGATTTTATTGAATTTTTGGATGCATCATGAATTTATAAGGAATTAAATATATAGATTGTGTGATTTTGAGCAATTTAATTTTAATAAATATCAAAACTCAATAATTTCTCAAACTAAAATTATCCTAAATAGCTCTGATAACGAGGAATCGAGAACAATTTTTAAATCCTTAAAATATTGAGTTATGAATCAATTAAAAAAATCACAGATCACTAAACAATTTATTGGACCCTCAATATGCGTGCAAATGAGTTGACTTTTGGGCATAAAACAGAGAACAATTAATTCTATCTAATGTGAAATTTAGGGAATTTTTAGAGCTAATGATTTTTTTTATGAATTTCCAAAGCAAACAGTGTAAAATATGGCAATTTTCTCCAATTCAATTTTAATAAATCAACCACAGCTGAAAAAAATGGCTCACAAGAATACCATGTAAATATCACAAGATAAAGAATTCTATGTCCTACAATATGCGATTTTGAAAATGAAATATGATGACAAATGAATTTCAAATTAAGGCTTAAATACATGTCTATAAATGCAATACAAAAAATGAGAATTGATACAAAAAAAGAATAGTGCAAATAACGCTTCTTTAATTACCTAAACCCGCACGGGGTGATTTGCAATTTTTCTGGGCAAGGGCGTGACTGATCGCGTGACTTTCTGATGGAGATACACATTCAAATACTCTAATAAGGCATGATCATCTTGCAATTTGCTCGCATGCGCACGTGCGCGGCACATGCCCCTACATGGCGTGGCCCTTACGCAATTGGATGAAACAACAATGGCTTCAACGCAATTCTCCCCCCACCTCATGTGCGTTACACGTGAGGGAGAGGTGCAGGGCCTGAGGAGGCTCGATGGCGATCGACGACACGATAATGGAAGGCGGTGATTGGTCGGCCGAGGAGGTGTGGCTGCAGTGTAATGTCGATGCGAGGCGATGAAGGTGGTGGGCCAGGCCGAACTATGGTGGCACGAGACGATGAGGATGAGGAGCTGCCATCGACGAGGCGAAGCGGAGATAGGGAAAAGAGCACGAGCTTCGCCTTCGAGTGGGGGTACAGAGATGGTGGAGGGGCGAGCTGCTCGACAAGCGAAGGTGGGCAGCGTAGAGGGGCACGAAGGTGGTCGGTCAGCCGTTAGCTCGAGGTGGCTTGATGGTGACTGTTGAGGGCGGTGGAGAGGGTGACACACGCGTTGGACCGATTTAGGTTTGGAGGAGAATGGCCTCAACTCCGATTATCACTTCGAGGAGACGACGGAGGCTCTCCGAAGCTCGAGCTACACATGAATGGAGCAACTACACGACCGTGGAGCCGTGGATCGTGCCGTGGAGGGGGTCTTCGTCGGTAAAATCAGGGTTGCTGTCACCAGCCCGATCTCGAGCTCTCTCTCTCCCTCTCTTGTTGCAGATATGGCGGATGCCCGAGGTCGGCGGAGGCGATGGTCCCTTTATGGGCGGTTGGCGAAGGAGGGGGGTTGTGGAGGAGAGGGGTGGCGTGGGAGAGCATGGAGAGGTGGTTGGGAGTCGTGAGGAAGGCGGAACGGAGGGTTGCGGAAGGAGTTGCTGGGCTGCACCGTCGCGTAAGGCGGGGCAGATGGTTGTGGAAGGAGTCGTTGGTTGGGTTGCACCGCCGCGGAAGGCAGAGCGATAGGTACGGGAGAAGGGGGGGGGTATGAGGATGCCACGTGGTGCGCTGGGAAGCCGTCACATGGTGGATAAAATGAGATAAAATAAAAACAATATTACAATAAAAATAAAATAAATAAAAAATAAAGATAAAATAAAGGGGGTAAAAGGAGGCGACACGTGGCAGCTTCAGGAGCTGCCACATGTCACTCACAGAAAATTCAGAAATTAAATAAAAAGAAAATCAATAAAAATAGCAAACGAGGTCAAATTAAAAGGCGATCCTCATGAAAGTTGCTCGTCTCGACGAGACTTTTGTGAAAGAACCAAATTGAAAAGAAGTCATTTGTACAAAACATATTTTTGGTGGTACTCTATACTCTAAAGATATAAAATACCTATATTTTTGTATTTTACATTTTTTTAAATTTTAAATAACGTTGAATCAGAGAATATAAAATAAATATTTACAACTTAATCTATTTTTTTAGATTTTTAATAATTAAGCAAAGAAATAAACTAGAGGGACATATATACAGACTTAGAGAGATTTATTTTCTTTGAATTTTGCTTCAATTTTTATTTAGATTTTTACACATTTTATTAAAACAATAATCAAAGAAAATAAATGAAAAAGAACTAAGTCAAAAAGAGTTATTTTTTCATAAAATAATAAAGTCAAAATAGTCAATATGTACAATATACAATGAGGTCCTAAAACCCAATTTTTATATATGAACTCCGATTCTTTTGAATTTGATCTTGTTGTGTAGATAATTGAATGTACATTAATTCAAAAGTGAGTAGGGGTTCATAGGAGAATGTATGAGAGAGATATTGATATTTATATCCTTTTGTCTCCAAACTAGGGTTTGAGTTTTATTGGGAAAATATACAAGTTAGCATTTTTTGGTATTTTCCTTGATTAGTGTTAGTAATATATATTATGTACATAATAAAGTTGATTTTATTTTATTTTGTGTTAGTGAAAAATAAATAAAAATAAAAGAAATTAGGGTAATATATATGTTATTATGTATAAGAGAATTTAGGCTTCTTATTTGATGCAATTTTGAATGCTAAAACATGGATCTTATTTACATATGCATGAATGATAATAATGTAAAATAGATGATTAAATGCAATAAATTACTTGGGTACGGAGCTCTGTTTTCATCTTTTAGAGTGATGAATCACATATTCATCAGGCATCAACTGAATAAATCAAGGACGCAATTTGGTTGAGAGGATTATTTGACAAGTTCAATTGTGATCATAAGACAATCGTCATCTACTATGGTAGTTAGAGTGCCATACCTTTGACAAAGGAGATCATGAAAAAACAAAGCACATTGATGTTTGCGACCGCTTTATTAGAGAAATAATCACACATGAAAATATTCAGATAACCAAGTTCACAACTTGTGTGAATTTGATTGGTCTTTTCAAGCATAAGGGTCCTATTTGGCAGAGAGAGTTTTCTTGCTACTTTCAGCTAGAGTTCATTTAAGATGGAGATTTTCTTGCTACTTCCCGGTAGAGTTCATTTAAGATGGAGATTTGTTGAGATATACAAGTTTTTGGATCTGATGATGGACCCTTTATCATGTACCCTATATATACTTTTTCTTTAGAAGAAGGTGTGGGTCATTTGAGTCTAAACCTGGAAGAGCACAACCTCTTATGATTTTCAGTATCATGCACTCCCGTTTTCTGCATAGATCTCTCTGCCCTGATTTTTCCCCATTACATTGGTGGGGTTTTTGCTGATGATATTGTGCTTATTGACGAGACTAGAGATGGAGTAAATGAGAAGCTTGAGGTTTGGAGACATGCATTAGAGACTAAAGGTTTTCGTATAAGTAGGGCTAAGATGGAATATATGGAATGCACCTTTGATGGAAGCAATGGTGAAGGAATCAAGGTTAAGATTGGTGACGATAACATTCAGAAGAGAGATTCTTTTAGATATCTGGGATCTATTTTGCAACATGATGGGGAAATTGATGGAGATATTACTAACAGAATAAATGCAGGCTGGCTAAACTGGAGAGGAGCCTCCGCTGTTCTCTGTGATAAGAAAATTCCTTTAAAAATTAAAGGAAAGTTTTACAAAGCAGCCGTGAGACCTGCTATGCTTTATGGTTCTGAATGTTGGCCTGTGAACCATAGACTTGTGCAGAGAATGGCTGTAGCAGAAATGAAAATGCTAAGATGGATGTGTGGACATACACGTAAAGATCGGATTCGGAATGATGCAATCAGAAAGAAAGTTGGTGTAGCTCCGATCGAGGATAAGATGCGAGAAAACCGCTTAAGATGGTTTGGTCATTTGCAAAGAAGGTCAACTGATGCACCGGTTAGGAGATGCGAGTGTTGGGATGTTGAGCCGGCTAAGAGAGGGCGAGGACGGCCCAAGAAGTGTTGGAAAGAGACTATACGAAGGGATCTTAGTTTTTTGGATATAAGTCCGAGATTGACCCAAGATAGATCTGAATGGAGGCGAAAAATCCATGTAGCCGACCCTACTTAATTGTGGGAAAAGGCTTTGTTGTTGTTGTTGTTGTACATTGGTGGGGTTTTTCCACGTAAATCATGGTCTTCTCCAGGTGTTTGCTTGTTGATTTCTTTTTTTGCTTGGATTGTTTTTCTACATTATTGCATTTTTACTTTTTTCTTGTTATGAATGGTAATTGTTTTTACTTGTTTTGTTTATTATTCGATATCCATAGATCACATGTGATTGAGTTGAATTGCATCCCGTTCTGGTAATACGCAGGGCGGGATTGGCATTACAACTTGGTATCGTAGCATCACCTGAGATTTCTTTTCATTTAAATGGTTTCTGGATTGCTTTTCATTTTATCTTGAGTTCTAAGGTTTCTGATGTCCATAGTGTTATTATTTACATGATGATATCTTAATTCTACAAGGACATTTCATACAGTTTAGTGGGTCCCCAGATGCCCATTCGGTTGGAATACACCCTGCTATTACCGGAAACGGCGATGAGGGGATTCTAACACTAAAAAGGGTTGAACTCAGGGACAACACCTATCTCTGCGTCCCAGATACGATCGACGGCACTCAAGGTTGTAGTTTGTTTCTTCACCCTTTCTAGATGTGAGTCGTATTTTGAGTTCATTTTACTTTTATCTTGCGAGGTTTGTTCTTATCTTACTATATTTTTCTTTATAAATTTTTTTTACATTACAGATAATTTTGAGGCTTCCAAATCAGAACGAGGAATGCATGTTGGGAGAATGGATGCGGTGATTGACTTTAAAACAAAGGGACCATGTCCACTCGGTGCTGAAGGTATTGAAGTGGAGCCGTCTGTTGGATATGAACTACCATTGATCGGACATGTAGTCACCTCAGATAAAGAGGACAAAAACGACCAAGTGACACCTGTATTGGTCGAGTCTGAATGCATAATTCCTCCACAACATGGAGTAAGCATATCTTGTGGTTCGTCAAATTCAAGCTCTGAGAGGATGGATTTAGATTCTGCAGGGCAGGAACTAGCAAAGTCCATGATGACATTTCTGCTTCCTCGTGCTGTTCCTCTGCTAAAAAAAACTTACCTCAGGAAAAGAAAAAGGGCTAAAGCTCAAAAGGAGCACAAGTCCTATGCCAATGATAAACATGCCAACCATCTTTCTAGCGGTGGAAAACATAGTCCTTATATAGCTCCAGGTATTCCCAGATCACCTCAAATCCTCGTAAAGTCCAGAGATTTGTTTGAAGGAGTGGATCATGTGCCAGTGCTGACTGCAATTTTTTTACCAATTTGTTGCAGATTTGATCGACGACAAATTACATGGCGAAGGGCTTCACCTGAACATGGAGGGGAAAATGTATATCAGAGAGAGTCCATCTAAGAGTAGATTGGCCTTAAATCCCGACGGAGTTGTGCATCCTTCTGCCAGTACTAATGCCAAGTTCAAGGAAATAGAGTATTTGGATGATAACAAGGCTGTCATTCCCGATAGTTTTGATGATGAGCTATTTGATTCATATGCAGCTAAGTTTTTTCCTTCATATTTTGGCACCGTGGGAGCTGATCAATCACATTCTGATAACTTAAACTCTGAAGACAAAACATATGCGGCATATTGTGGGGTATGCGAGGAGGGTTCCAATAATGACAATGATGGCTGTTGCAAGGACAACGATTCCCCTGAAGCCATTAAAGGTGGAAGTACATTTGATTCTCCTTCACTTGTGATGCATAGTACATTAGAACATCTCAATTCCTGCTCACTTGGTAAGTCGTTTATGGGCAAGGATGAAGATGCATCTCATGTGAGGCTTTCTGTTGTCCCAAATGATATGCATACTGGTAAGTCATATGAGATCAGCAATAATGTTTTGAGTTCGGAGCAACAAGATCATCATGGTTGTAGATTCAGAAGCAACAGTGCAGGACTGCCAGAGGAATCTCATCTAGTCCATGATGAAACAGAGACTGCAGTGCAATCGAATATAGATGGTCAAAACGGTGTGGACATTTCCAATGAAAATGCTAGTGCTGTCGGAAGTAGTATATGCAATGAAAATGTGAAAACTAATGACGGAGACCAAGATAGTCATCAGGTGTCCCATGCTAGTAGGGAGATAGGAAAACTGCACACCAGTAAACTCCAAGCTCTAGAAGAGTTAAACTCTACGAACAGCAAGGAACATATGTTGCCTTGTTACTTTTATAATGTTAGAAAAGAGGCAGTTCCTTTGTCCGAAAGTATAATATGTAGAAATATCAGGGCTGATGACATACCCACAGAAGGTATTGTTGTGGAGTCAACACAAGTTGCAAAAATCAGCTCTCCTTTTACGACCAGTGTCACGAAGTCTCCTTTGCATACGAAGATACCATCTTGTGTTTCTGAAAATGAGTTGCTGGTTGTTGCTGCCTCATCAAAGCTTGTGTCTGAAAATGAATTGGCAAGCGATTTGGCAATTGATTGCAGATACATAAGGAATATCACAAATTCCACTAATCCCACTGTTGTACAAGTGGACTCATCTACTGTTGCCATATGTGGACAAGGTGATAGTGGTAAGACATACTTGCAGGACTGCAGTAAAATTCCATCTGAATATATTAGCTATGATATTCCAGCTGCCGCACCATTCTGTGAGCAGCACACTTCTGTTGAGTCCGTGTCGAGCATTAACAAAGTGCAATCCTGTATAAGGATCTGCAAAGAAAGTGTTGCTAATCATTACTCTTCCTTAGATGCAGAACTTTGTAAAGAATACAATACCTGTTTGGAACCATTGGGTTTCTACGTTCATCCAGAGCCTGTTCTATCAATCTTGGTGGATGTCAAAGGGGGTGAAGTAGTTCTCGGTGTTTTATCTGGACATACAGAAAACAACAAGAGAGACATAATCATATATAAAATTGCCTCTGAGCAGACTGCAGTGCACCCTTCTTTTTCTGGTTATGCTTCAATTTTGTTACCTACACAAGATGGCCTCTTTAATGAAAATGCAAAGGTGAATAAATAAACTTTTTGGGGTTTCTATGTTGATGCTCCTGTTAAATTTGATACTGCACAAGTGCCTCTATATTCTTTGTACGCACAAGTGCCTCTATATTCTTTATATTACTATTTTCACCCATGCCTCCACAAAGTTTATCTTCTTTGATGCATGCCCCTCTCTCAGACTTCCAAGTCCTAACAGCTAAGGATCTTGAGTCTGACGTTTTTGGGTAGTAACATATGAATTCTTTTTACTGATATTTTTAATCTTGCTTTCTTTCTCTGCAACTGAGCCTTCCTATTATATTCCACTTGTTTTTCATATTCTGCTTGTTTTCAGATTCACCATTAACAATTCCTTCCCCTTAATCACATATTATTATTGAGAATTTGAGACCCATTCACGTCCCATAGTCAATAATTGTCATGCTACCACAACTGCAATACTCTGGGTGCTTGAGGCCGCTATAGTTGAGAATGAAGTCAAACGGGCGGTATTCTGGTGGTTGGCAGAGTTAGTGGCTTTTGAATAAATTTTGGAAAGGGGGCAGTAGTTTTTGGAGATTAAGGGGGATCGCCATCATTGTAATGTTGGGTTAGCTTTGAGCTTATGCCATCACTAAGAAGCCTATTCTTGAGGCAAATAGTTGAAGAATGTAGAGGTGGATACAATACTTTAATTTCAATCATTTTGATGGGATTGGAGGTGTGTTCTGGCCATTTTGAGCGGAAGTGAGAAATGGGAAAAACATTTTGTGCGAAAATGTGGATTTAAAAGTGGAAATGGTGTTGCAGAGTAGCAAGAAAAAAAGTTTGTGAAGACTGAATGTGGATTTCAAAGAAATTAAATCTAGTTGGTGGAATGTGGTTCCCAAAAACAAGAGTTGAAAGTTATGGACTTCGGGAACTGTTTTCGTAAAAGCAGCCCATTTTAGGGTTTTTGATGGTAGAAGTTTGTAGTCATGATGAGAGGCTAGTTTTACTTCACGCTGGCACATAAGGGAGCCACCTCTGTATGGTCCTGGAGGTGGTAGTGGTTGGGAGGACTGTTTGCTTAATAATGACGAGCACACATAGTTCACCCATATGAGGAAGGGTTGTGGAAAATGGAGGGTTTATTTGCTAGGGCCATTACAATTGAGATTGAAGTTGATATACAAGCATTAGCAAGTGAGATTGCTTTAGTTACCCATACATTATTCTATGCGATTGATCAGGTTGAAACATCATGGAGGATTCCGACGATCAATGATAGAGAGATTCAACTCTCCCAATCAAACATATGAACATAGAGATTTTGCTTGGTTCCACGTGGTGTATGTCTTGGGGAGATGGATCTCCAATACGTTTGAGGTTACATAAACTTCGCCTCTCACAATCTCCTTTCTATGGGTGCACACCTTAGCAGTGAACACACTTATTCATTTTTAAAACTCCCTTCCAGAAGTTGATGCAACAACAACAACAACAAAGCCATTTCCCACAATTAAGTAGGGTCGACTACATGGATTCTTCGCCTCTATTCAGATCTGTCTTGGGTCCCGAGCTTATATCCAAAAAATTAAGATCCCTTCGTATAGTCTCTTTCCAACACTTCTTGGGTCGTCCTCGCCCTCTCTTAGCGGGCTCAACATCCCAACACTCGCATCTCCTAACTGGTGCATCAAGTGATCTTATTTGCAAATGACCAAACCATCTTAAGCGGTTTTCTCGCATCTTATCCTCGATCGGAGCTACACCAACTTTCTTTCTGATTGCATCATTCCGAATCCAATCTTTACGTGTGTGTCCACACATCCACCTTATCATTTTCATTTCTGCTACAGCCATTCTTTGCACACATCCACCTTATTCTGCTACTGCCTTCCAGAAGTTGATGACTTGAAGTATTTTGTAGAGAATGGGGTAGAAGCATTTGAGGTTCTCTTTTAACATAAGTCACCCTCATAAATGTTGGGCTACATGCATTTTCCCTGATTGTGGTATGGGAATGTAGTGGGAGAGAATGCGCATGCCCCTCTTATATAGGAGAGGAGTTTAGGGTTTATGGTATGGGAATGTATTGGAGGTGTATGAATTGATTTATTATGTGAGCTTAGACCCCTCTTATATAGGAAAAAAGGAGTCTAGGATTTTGGAGAAGATGACATAAGCACGACAAGGTGGAGACTTTAGGGTTTAGGAGATTACATAAAGGCCCATAATTTAATAATAGAAATGCTAAAAATAAAAAGTACTTAAATGCTTTCATACCTCTCTTCAGGTTGGCATATATGCATCAACTTGGGGACAAGAAAATAATGCCTTTTCTGAGGAAGTGCATTCGTGAAAATATTAGCAAGTTGAAGCTTGGAGGAGATGTGATGCATCATGGAACAGAAAATTGAGACTCACTTAGGATCTTTCGTCTGTCAATTACATCCGATTAGGATATCTAAATTAGGGTTATAATTTTTCGTCCGTTAATTAGAGTCTAATTAAATTAGGGTCAAGTTAATTTTATTTACATCCTATTGATCCGTCAAGTTTTTTTATTTTTATTTAAAGTAAGGAGATTGCATATGATCTCCAATCAAGTAGTTAATCAATTTAGAGTCAATTTAGGAGTCAATTAGGCTTTTTTGAATTTTTTTATTTTTAATATCTCACCCCTTCTTTATAAAGGGAGGATAGTCCATTATTTTAAACAGTTGAAGTTGAACTTAAATTAGAGTCTCTCCAAATTGTCTCTTTCCCCGTCTCTCTTCTACCGCCACACGATCTCCGCATCCCCCTCCCCCCACAAATCCCCCACAACCAGCTATTCTCTTCTTCCTCCCTCCAACTTTCTCCCACCAATATCTTTCCACTGTCCCATTTATTTTCCAGTTTGCATCAATTGGTATCAAAGCACGATCTACATATCGTCCATACAATCTGACGATCTGTTAAGGTATTTGAGAATTTATCAAACAAAAGTTGTTCACGCAAGGGATCATGCATAACATGCTGAGGTTAGGGATGCATCATCCAACATGCTACATGTTTGTGTGAATATGCAAGCTTTGGCGAATTTGTAGTGAGATCCAAGGAATGTTGAATCTCTAACACGCCAACTTGAGGAAAACATCTCTTAAATCGCCGCCCAGGAAAGTGCGAATGCATTGCCTCCCGTCTTAGAAGCTGCTGTCCAGGAGGTTCCCCAAGCTCCACCTTCTCTACCTCTACAGCCAGCGCCGCCCCCACCCGTGCTGACAACCGTAGCCGCACCACCACCTTCCCCACCAATACTTAACCGTCCACGACCATTGCCCCCTCCCGCTGCCCTAGCACCTCCATCAACTCCTTTCGCCCCACAATAGCCCCCCTCCACCACCCTACACCTCCGGCGACCCCCCTATCCATCTACATGCCCCCTCACCATCGCCATCAACCCCTTCAGCTGCCCTACCACCACCCGTGCTGACCCTATCCCCACCAACCCCAACGCCATAGCCCACCCTAACCATGATCACCCCCATCTCGATCCCGAATACCACCATCGTTGCATCACCACCACCACCACCATCTCCACCCGTCCCCTCCATCACCCACACCCTCTCCACCAAGGTTCACCGCCTTGCCTTGCTAGCCAACCTCGAGCCCCACCACCGCCACCATAGGGGCTTGGAGCCCAACCATTGCTGTCGACGCAATCGACGATCACTCTTGTTCTCGAAGTCAATCGATGTTCGATGCTGCCTCCCTTCCTGTGACCTCCGTCGTACATGACAGAATTGAGACCGCTGTCACCATCGTGGAAAGCGCTGCCAACAGAGGCTCATTCCCATCCGTCATTGTTTCCTAAATAGGGGAAGGGAAGAAAACCTAACACAGTGTGATGTTCTCCATACAGGTTAAAGAAACCCCCTCCAAGAGCATTTTATCTAAAGATTTAAAAGGGGAGGTGCTTAAGGAGAAGAATATTTCTACTTTAAGGGGTAGAAAGTTTGCAACCTTACCTTCTAATGGAATATAACTCCAAATGTAATGCTAAATTAAGGAGGAAGGGTACGAAATTGGGATGGATTGTTCAATAAATTCAGCATGAATTCTACTGTACCACGTCTAATTGTGGCGTCCCGAGATCTGGGTTACCCATTTATATAAATTCACAATATTTCTTTGATGACACTTGTCTTGATGAGGCTTGTTATATCGTTGTGAATGTCATTCAATCACGTGAAAAATTTTCCGTGAGTAAATTGATGCGATAAATATTGAATTTTCTCTTTTTTTTCACATTCATTTTCATACTTAATGATCACTCAAATCATCACACTTTCTATCTTAAATTTTCGATTCAGGCAGGTAATCGACTGTTTTGACCGTCTCAGAATGACGATCAAAATGAGCTCATTATTCATATTTTTCGACATAAGATGTATCCAGAAATTGACAAAATACGATTTCAATTTATGATTAATTTTTACGATTAAATTCGGTCAAACGACCTCCGATAGACAAATGATCGATTCCATTGATCTCGACTTGTCAAGACGGAATTAATGACAGTCTCTGTTCATTTCGCGGTCCGGATCGTGTCACGGACTTTTTCCGCGACACGAGGTACAATACGATCAGTTTCGATTAATCGTATTTGAACGAAATTCGATCTGCGATCTACGGATTGATCCGAACTCACTTGACATCAAATCGGTTTTTTTTATCGGACCACGCGGATCCAAGTCGGGTCAGATTCGGTTTCGGATTCAGGTGGTTCGGACCCAAGTGTTACACTAATGAACAAGCTACTCAATAGGGGATGAGTTTTTCAAAGTAGCAAAGAGCTGATGCAACGTGGACCAGAGAATTAGGGATCAATTAGGATCTTTCGTCTTCCAATTACGTCTAATTAGGATTTCTAAATTAGGATTTTAAATTTCCATACGTTAATTATAATCTAATTAAATTAGGATCAAGTTAATTTTATTTACGTTCAGCCAAGTCCGTTGAAATTTTTATTTTTAATAAGGAGATCACATTTGATCTTCAATCAATTAGTTAGTCGGTAAGAGTCAATGTAGGAGTCAATTAGGGTTTTAGTTGATCTGAATTTTTATTCACTTTCTATTTTTGTAATTCCACACCTCATATATTGTGACACCCTCGGATCCAGGTACCCGTTTGCAACACATTCGCGGTATTACATTCGTTAAAGATCGCATAAGTTATGAAAATACGGGGAAATTTTTCGCTTTTCGCATTTCTACCATGACATTCGCATTCAATGTAACAACCACAAATTCAACAATAGGAACATGCGCCACTAGAATTTCATTTCATTAATTTCCACATTCTTATACAACATGCACATAAGAGACTGACAGTTATACATATATCCCAAAATATATAGAGAAGAGAAAGAAAAGCATTTACATTATGAACTGAATAAAACTGCAACAAAAGTAACTGTACCGTCTGGTATAAACCCGAATGCCAGGAATCATCCACAACTACTGAGATGCAGGTTGCTTGTCTGTCACACATGAAAGGTAGAAGAGGCGTCAGCGAGTGCTGGTACTTCCATATGTCATATTATTAAAATAAGCATGCATTTAAAGTGGTTGCAAAAGAAACATGTAGAAAGGCATGATATTTAACTTTAACAACTACCTGTATTGAGAATGTTTTTCAAGCTACTCTGAATGTATATCTCGTGATTTCCCATTGACACAACATTTTCCAAATATAACATTTAAAATAGTAGTTGATAGCCCATACTTATATATTATTCTTTTGTCATTTAGATCTCATGTTTGTTGGTCTTGATGATGGGATGATGGGACCCAATCTGGTTATCAATTTATCTAACTTTTCGAGTCTAGTGGATAGTCCGTGGTCTTGGTCTGTATGTGACCTCACACGATGACTCTAAGACGTGAAGAGTGCCTTAGGGTTGGAGTGCCTCCGTAGGCATGCAGTGTGGTGTATTGCATCCTAACTAAGTTTCCAACACGTTACACGTCCACTAACTTTATTATGAAAAACTCTAGCCAACACAACTTATAATTGGCTTCATCTCTTAGACAAGATCCATAATGCTTCTCTCTGAGTTCAACTGAAACTCCTCCAAATGTACCCCTAGATTGATTCAGGTGTAGCATCGCCAAGCTTGTTGGCGAAAAAGTAACTAAAACTCAAGCTGTGAGGTAGCCTCCTAAGAGACTCTTCCGTCTCGCCCTCTTATTGGAAGTGCAGTCCAATAGAGGGAAAGGTCTACTCCAAAACTACGCCCCAGAGATGGGTGAGAGAGACTCTCCGGAAAGTCACCCTAGACGGACCCGACCGGTGGGGTAGACGAGCTCGTACGGAAAAAATAAAACCGAGGATCCCCTGCATGGGTATCCTAAAACAATGGGTCAACGGAGCTGGTCAAAAGCCGGGATCCCAACGAGGCGTAAAAATACTGCGAGCTCGCGTAAAACCGTGAAAAGGACTGGGATCCTAGACCCACGCACTTGGAGGCCGCTGCCTTAACTGGACTTCCTTTCCTCCTCCCAGAGGGTCACCGCACCCTCGCACGATCATGTGTAAGAGTCACCATGACCATCACTATGTATGTTATGACTGTGGTTCATCAATCCATCTATCTGTGTTAACATTCCTTAATAATCCAATTGAGTATACTAATCAAATGATCTGTTAATAGAATACTTGCTCCCAATGATTCTCAAATTTTGGTCTCTTGTTATCCCCTTAAAAATCCATGATTTATTAATATAAGACTACCTTACTTACTAATCCTATTCCTACCATGGAAGTGTTTTTAGAAGACAATGAGAATACACCGGGCAGAGGTTGATATGCGACCACTCTTAAAGAATAGCGAGGAAGAATAACTATCAAATGAATCCTTGGCTTTATCTCCACACGGAAAGATTTGCAAACGATGGAGGCAATTATTTTAATTTAGGTTAACAATGTGATTCCGGCATGATATTGGAAACCCAATTGAATGATCCTCTTCTATTTGTATCTCATAGTTCCCTACTGAACATGTACAGAAATACCCAGCATGCTTTTATGACCGAGTCCACAAGTCATTGCTATTAACCTAAATTTTCTTAATGAAATTATAAATCCTTCGGACCCCCCTTTTTCTTTTTTTTTACAGACAACTTTAGTATACTATATACAAATAGCAGATTCCAATTCAAATGGAAATGTTAGAGCTCTTACTACTTTATTCTTACAAAAATTCTAATATTCTACTTGCTGCCATATTAAGGTTACTCCTCTAGTGCTGATATTCTGAAGTTCAATCCAAATGACCAGAATTTTCTTTTTAACTATCTCTGTCATTTAGGCTAAGAATATCCAATAAATTCAACCCCTTATATTTAATAAAACTGTTACTATTAGCTTGGATGAGTCTGCAAGTATCTGCAACTACACTGTCATTAATAATTTTGTTTATTGTGTCTTCGTTCGATTCATGTAAATGGTCCATTTATTTGTGATCTTACTACATAACAATCATTAATAAGATTTACTAAAATCAAAGAGGCATAAACCCCCTTTTTTCATTTGACTGGAAGAAGAACAAGCACTTAGATCAAATCTATAGTTCAATCAATCTAATCCTAGATTAGTTGCACATCTATGCCATTCACTCCATGGTTTAAACACCAATCAACTTGCGTTTCAAATTTAAGTATATAGTCCAGTTCAACTCCACAATAGACAGAATCAAGATTGAGAAATTGGCTCATTGAAATTTTAAGTAAAAATTTCCTGTGAGCATGTTAAAATCTATAACCCCAAAACTTATAGTTATTAGTAATTAGGAAAAAGGTAAGAAATATTAATGATCTATGAGCATCATGAATATACATACTTTATACAAAAATCTTTGTTTTTAGATCTTGACCTGATATGATAGTTAAATTCTAGGTCCGATAGTATTTGAAAGAACATTTAATATTAATTATGTAATGCAGTATATACTGCACAGTTATTAATGCAGATTTTCTTTTCAAATCATCAATAAATTATCCCCAACTCTCTACAATAATCAGACTCATAATTAGTGAAGTGAAAAACATATGGAGTCAGAAATTGGGGTTTAGAATACCCATGCAGCAAGAGATAGGGAGGGAATGTACCTCTTTTGGATTTGCTCCAAATGGAGAACATGCAAGCAGGAGCTCTAGCCATATCTTTTTCAGAGCATGCAGCAGCTGTAGGCTTCTTGCTGCAGCTCTTGTATTGCTAAATCTGAAGCTCCAGCAAGGGCTTCTGCTGCAGATTTGCACAGGAGGAAAGTTCCAGCAGAAAAAGGGGTTTGGAGATGCCCTCTCGGCTGGACAATTGGGAGCAAAAGAAAGAATAAAAGGGGTTTTGGTAGGTTGGTATTTATATAGTAAAGAGAGAGTCCTTTTGATGCCAAGTGTTATAAGGAGCCAAACCAAGTGGCTGAGAAATAAGGGCAAAAAAAAAACACAACGGCTGGAATTTGCTACTGCAGTCTGTAACATATTTTCAATTATTTTTTTTCATTTTTTTCATTTTCCTCTTGTTTATTTAAGATGTTAAAAATGCCGTATGCGATGCACACCTCGAGGCTCCGATTTTGACGCGCAATGTCTCGATTTGATCGTCTCAGAACGACGATCAATATGAGTATAATATTGTATATTTTTGATCGGGTTTGGATCGCCGAATTTTTCGAGATACGGTTTTGGTTTGGGGTTAAATTTTGTGATTTAAAAATATCAAATGAACTCCGATTGACGAGCGATCGATTCCGTTGATCTTATTTCATCGAATCGGACTTTATGATGGTCTTGGTTTATTTTACGGTTTCCGAATTCGTGTCGCGGCTTTTTCGGGCACGCATTACGATGCGATCGACTTTTGGTCGATTTCGCCCGAACGACTTTTGATTCACTATCAATTGATCGGTTTAGGTTATTTAACGCTGATTAATAACTTTATTGAGTTATTCGGACCCTAATCGGGTCGGGTTCAGGTTTGTGCAGGTCCGGATGTTACATATATAAAAGGGATGCTAGGCATTGTGATAGTCAGTTATGCATTTATGAAAAATTGAGATATACCTCTCTCCTTCTCTACCCCGTCCATGTGATCTCTGTGATTCTTCACCAAATCGTTCGCATCTGGTGATTTTTCTCTGTCTCATCCCTTTAAATTTCGTCTCCATCGAATAATTTTTATACCATCAGAATTTCCCGTTTGCATCAAGATGTGTGGCATCCAAAATGTTAAGACGATTGATGATAAGGCAACCTGCATGATTACTTGTCCAAGCATATGTATGCCTCACTACATATCAATGTAGAGTATGGAGGCAGAGAGATGTCTTCTTTCATCATGGGGTGGAGAAACATGACCAAAACAAAGAAGGTTCCGGTTCAGATGCATTATGGAAAATTAGTTATCTTAAAGGTTGTAGAACTCGGTAGTCGGTACTCGGTCGGCCGGGTCACTGACTAAGGATTAATCGGCAGTTCCGCCCCACAAATCTTCTAACAAGGTGGCATAATGATCATAGAATTTTGTGGAAAAATTGAGAATAACAATCTTTATGTTGAGTCTATCAAACCACGCTCGAGGACTTTGTTTTAGACCTTGCACATCTTTTTTGAGTCTACATACCTACTCCCTATGAATTGAATACCTGGGCAATTGGGACATATATCAAGATCTCCTCACAAAAATGCTTTCTTATATTCAAGCTGGTAGAATGTCCAAGATGTATTGACGGCTATAAAAGAATAGTATGGAAGAAATATGTTCCAACAATGGGAGAGAATGTCTTGTAATAATATACTCCATGTATATGGGTGAATCCTTTTACCACCAATCTTTCCTTCAATCGCTCAATTTGACCATTATGGACACGTTTTGTAGGGAATACCCACCTACATGATATGATGGTGACACTAAGGTAAAAGGCACAATGTTCCATGTACCACGATAAAGTAAAGCCTCTATCTCATCATTAATAACCTACTTCCAGACAATTCTGTATTGTTGCAGAATAGTCTTTTGGAATACTACATCAGCGAATTGCTTATCAATTGGAGACAAACCATCATTGATTGTATAATGGGAGTTTTATGAAGTGTGCATGATTGTACCCTGAAGCATGCACTATTCTATGCTTTTCTCAAGGACAATTTGTGGACTATAGGGAGTTAGAGATCATTCAGATCAACACTTTGTGAGAGGCTTGAGTTAGAGTAGTGAAGAACGACTGATGGGGTCAGTGAAGTAGCTTGTATGCTCGAAAAAAGGTGCCATTAGCAAATATATAATGATGACTACTATTAGAGTCATAATAATGATATCCTTTTTGGGTTATGGATTATCCAAGAATTACAGACTTGATTGTTCTATGTGACATCATATATGTTGGATGAAAATTATGAGCAAAAGCAATGCAACCAAATATAGAATGTGGCAGGGAAAATGATTTAGTATCATGATAGAGCAAAGAGAAGGGGGCGATTCCTTTCCCAAAAATGGAGGGGGCTCTAAGGTAAGGTGCTGTTAGAACAATGCCACCCAAAAGGTTTTAGGAACTTTCGTCTGAGTAAGCAGAGCACAAGCAACATAAAGAAGGCGACAAAGTGTTCGCTCCACCATCCCAATTTGTTGTGAGATATATGGACAAAATGTTAAATGCAAAGTACCTTCGACATCAAAGAAAGTGTCCAAATCTTTCCGCACAAACTCGATGTCATTCTCAGATCAACAAATTTTAATGCAAGAACCAAAGAATACCATTGTTCTAAGAAAGGAAGAAAAAAATCATAAAGCTAATCGGTGACCTATCTTTTGTTAAGTCAAGTTAAGTTAGCTCTATCTAAGTCATCGATATATTAGCAATGTCTTGAAACAATACGAATATGACTAGGATCCCAAACATCATAATATACCAGTTCAAAATAAGACAACTGTGAGTTTTGTCTTATGTGTTAAGTTAATTTTCTCTCCCTTTCCCATGTTAATTTTCTCCGCCTTCTAGTGTATTCTAGTTTACTTGTAAATGGTGCACTTGGTATTTGGGGTACCCTCTTTCTTATATGAGAAAGGAATGCCCTAGATTTGTTTTAATCAAAAGAATATAATTTCCAGGTTAACATGGTACCATATCATGCCCTTAGGGCATCTGATCCTCGTGCATGATAGCACTTTCGCCCCACTACAGTGCTCACTTGTCGCTGCTACTACCTACTTTAGTTGGCACCTTTTTTCCAACTATGATTTATGGAATTATTTTTTCAACAAAATATAATAATTAAACCATACACATCGTTTCAACAAAGTAAATAAGAACAAAGTTGTAGACATAATAAAACCAACATAGTTTATGTTATTACAGAACACAAGATTCAATCAGACGACAATGTTGATAAGATTGTTGCTCTGATATCATGTAATAAGAGAGAAGTAATCGATTTATTATGTGAGCATAGACCCCTCTTATAAGAGTGGAGTCTAGGATTTTGAAGAAAATTACATAATTATCCCTAGGTGTAAAGCCTAGGATTAATAGGAAATTACATAGAGGCCCATAAGCCAAAAATAAAAAATCTAAAAATAAAAAATGCATAATTTTTTCTCATAAAAGATGAACGGAAGGAGGATGGAAGACTTAATCGATGTAGTTTTTTGAGAAATATTTGGCTTGGATTGTTTTTATTGAGAAGGGAAAACTAAAGTAGGTGTAGCAGCAATGAGAGGGGAAAAGAAGCCAAACATAAGGTTAACAGCTTATATTTACCTTTTTACTCAAAATTTTAGATTTGATACAGTTGGCTAATAAAACCATATAGGTGCATAGATGGAGAAAAGTTTTGGGGTTTGGTTGATAACGAAGAATACGTGAGCATTTGTGTGATGTTTATTTTGCAACAGCTATATGTAAATACTTCTCTTTTATTTAACTAGCAATTTTTAAGTGATTGCTTCCCCTCATCTCATGAAGTTCAGTCATTGGTTTTTGACCAGGTATCATTCGAGAGATCCTGCATACAATTCTCTTCTGATGCACAATTTCTTTTTCTTCACAGCAGTATGAAGGTGCCTAGCTGCAGGTTACATGTGACATGCTTAACTCAAGTTGCATAACAGATTTTTTGATTCTTGCCTATTGTAAACAGTGATTGCATTAAATTCCTCAGGGAACGGAGTTTCGATTGCTTGTGCTCTTCTTGTGAATCAGGTTTTTGCAAAGAAAATGGAATAAAAATTGTCCGTGTAAACTTTGGATATGTTTCCAACGTAAAAAACTTGAAGACTGCAGCAAGAGTATGCTGCCTACTGGTTTGTGAATCTGATTATGTCATAGCAGCTGAGGAAACTGGCATGCTTCATGGATGGCGGATGGACTCAAATTGGAGGTATCTTTCATTATCATTCTTTATGATATCTTGGATCTTTTTGACCTCTCGACTGCTGTAAATCCTGATTTTATGTTTTGCCCAATTTAAAGAGCTGTATTTTCTTGTAAGATCACTTTTCCCCCTTAGATATAATGTGGCCCTACCGTTCCATGGCTGTAGCGGGAGCTTATGTAAATACACTAGGCTGCCCTTTTAGTCATAGTAGGAGCTTAGGAATTTTATTTATTTGACTGATTACTTTATTATACTTGTTACAATACCTATGTTGTTTTGTTCTTTTTCATATTGTTTATTTCTATTGTCCTGCTTATGTAATTTACCCTTAGAGCTTTTCTCCTATATAAGAGAGCTTTAGGTTTAGATGGAATACAACTTTTCTTTTTCCCTCAACATGGTATCAGAGCGACGGTCCTAGACCAGAGCCTGTAACCTAACCCTAGCCCTTCCCTACCACAAACCAGCCGCCCCTCTCGAGGCAGCCGCTCCTCTTGAGCGCCGCCCCCAGGCAGCTGCCTCTCTTGAGCGCCGCTCGCCCGTGGCTGCCTTGTTCGCTCCCGAGGTCGACGTCACCACCGTGGGGCATCTGCGCCCTAGCGGTTCTAGCATCATCTGCGCCCTCGTGGGCATTCACATGGAGTCGCCAACTGCGCCCTAACGTGCCCTGTATTCTGGAAACGTCAGCTGCAACACGCCGATACTTGTGTTCTAGCGTGCCCTAGCGCGCTGTCGTATCATCGCAGGCTCCTTGCTCGGTCTGTCTCTTGTTCCTAAGGGTGCAAAAGGATCATCTAGGAATGCCCTAGTTACCCAAAGGACTCTCCAGAAGAATGGAAGAGGTTGTGGTATGAGTCTATACCCACAACCATCTTCTTGTATGTCAGTGTAGACGCTGATGATTCTTATTGCTGATCCAGTCTTGAAGATAGTTGTCATCATGTCCGACAACAAAGTGGAAGTCTCATCCCTAGGTGCCTTCAAAGGTCCAGCACCCATTGTCAAAATGGATGGAACCAACTATGAATTGTGGGCCATGCAGTTCATCAGTTTGATGCAATGTAATGGCAAGAAGCACATCCTCACGACAGAGGAGTCACGTGACAAGACTGGGACAAATGCCTCCTGGGAGGCGGATGATGCGTATGCTCGCGTATGACTATATGGGACTTATCCATGGAGATAGCTAATGATATATTGAGTCAGCCTACTGCCAAGGCTATGCGGAACATTCTTGCCGCGACATACTCTCCGGCGAAGAATGAGTCGAAGATACTCCAGCTCCAGCATGATATCTTCACATCGAAGCAGAATGGTCGCCCTCTTCACACCCTCTATACTTCTCTGAGGGGTATGCTCGAGAAGTTACATGGCTACATACCCTTAACTGCTACTCCAGAGCAGCTCAAGGTATACAGAGACTCTGTGATGACTGGGATATTTCTAGCAGTCCTGGATCCGGAATATGATGGAGCTCGTGCCCAGATCCTCACTGATGCTACCATACCTCCTATGGAGGAGGCGTGTCGCAGATTGAGCAGACTTTCTATATCTTCGTGGAGTACTTTACAGCAGTAGAATTCTTCAGCTATGGCGGCATCACATGGTAGAGGCAGCCATACATTGTATCGTGATAGGGAAAATCCCAACCGCGGCAGAGGAGGGGGCGGTTGCGGTCGACAATGCACCTTCTGCCACAGGACAAGCCACTCTGAGGAAACCTGCTATTCTAAGCATGGGTTTCCTGCGTCAGCCAAGGTTGCAGAGCAGACACAACAGATTGGGAGTTCATCTCCTGCATCTGATCAGAGGTTTGACGAGCTTGTAGCACGACTGAGAGAGATTATGCGTGGCACGTATGGATCCACTAGCTCTCCTTCAGGATCCTCTGAGGTTGCTGCCTCAACATCTGCTTCTATATCAGGTATAGAATATGCTTTTACTAGTTGCTACAAGGCTGATTTATCTGAATGGATCATGGATTCCGATGCATCTCATCATCTCTGTGGTGACAAAGGACAGTTTAGTATTTTTCGTCCTACTCAGCCTGGACAATCAGTTGCGATAGCAGATGGAACACATTCCCCCATCATTGGTCAGGGGGAGGTGTAGTTGACTTCTACGTTGATGCTTCTGAATGTTCTCTATGCTCCTTATTTTTTATGAATCTATTATCAATTAGTCAAATCACCAGAGATTTACATTGTCGTGCCATATTTGATCCATTTGCTCTTGTATTTCAGGACATACTCGCAGGCAGAGTGATTGGAACTGGCCGTGAGCAGGGGGGTCTTTACAGACTTGTGCTGTCTCCGTATGTTGGCGTCTTTTCTTCTATCCGCACTTGATCTGTTTCTCCATATATGTGGCATTTGCGATTTGATCATCTTCCTATGCAAAAGCTGATTCATGTTCTTCCTCAGATTTCTCCTCGCTCTACTTTTCAGTGCGAGGCTTGCCAGCTTGGTAAGCATCATCGGTCCACTTTCCAGAGTCGTCAGGGTCCAAGTAGTCATAGTCTCTTTGAGTTGCTCCATTTCGATATTTGGGATCCTAGTCGTATCCCAGATCATCAGGGACACATATTTTATCTTGTTACTGTTGATGAGCTTTCTCGTTTGTCTTGGGTTTTTCTTCTTAAGAACAAGTGTGATGCCGATCCTGTTATTCAGTCTTTTATTAATGAAATAAAGAACATTTTCTCTGCAAAAGTCAAGTTCATACGTTCTGATAATGCATTAGAATTTTGCAGTGCTCACCTTTCTCAATTTTTTAGGTCCAATAGTATTGTGCATCAGACTTCAAGCGTATATACTTCCCAACAGAATTGGGTGGCTGAAAGTAAACACCACCATCTTTTGGATGTTACCAGAACCCTTTTGTTTCAGAGTCGTGCTCCTCATTCCTATTGGGGAGATGCGGTTCTAATTGCTTGTTATCTGGTAAATCGTATGCCCTCTTCTATGCTTGGGGAGAAAATCCCGTTCTTGATTGCATTTCCTGAGACGAATCTTTTCTCGCTTACGCCGCATGTTTTTGGTTCTGTTGCATTTGTTCATCAACTCTTTCCTGGTCTTGACAAGCTCTCTCCCAGAGCTGTCAAATGTGTGTTTGTTGGATATTCCAAAACCCAAAAGGGATATCGCTGTTTTGACCCTGTTCGACGAAGATACTATGTTAGTGCTGATGTCACCTTCTTTGAGTCTATTATGTATTTTTCTCCCACATGTATCATGCTTACTCCTTCAGAGGATGGGGAAGAGATCTATATGCCTCCTCCTCCGTCATTACCATGTTCTACTCCATCTCCACCTCCACCACCATCACCACCGCCACTACCACCACCACCGCTTCCACCACCACCACCACCACCTTCACCACCATCTTCTGTTTTCTTTCCGCAGGTCTACCAATGAAGGCCCCATGCTCATGCGCCTCCTCCATCATCCAGCACACCCACTGTATGTACTGAGCATTTGAGTTCTTCTAATGGCACGAGTGATTTGCATGTACAGACTGAGTTGCAGGATGCCGATACTATTTCTACTACTTCTGCTGAGGATCTGGATATGCCTATTGCACTTCGGCGGCAGAAAAGAGCATGCACTATGCACCCCATTGGTTCTCTCGTTTCCTTGGAGCGTCTATCCAAGGTTTTTCAACACTTTGTTGTGGGGTTGTCTGCTATAGAGATACCATGGTCATATCAGGAGGCACTGCAGAACAGTCAGTGGCATCGGGCTATGGAGGAGGAGATGGCGGCTTTACAGTCACGAGGTACGTGGAGTATGGTCCATGCTCCACCAGGTGCGTCTGTTGTTGGAAGCAAGTGGGTATTTACTGTGGAGCATATGGCTGATGGTACCGTAGACAGATACAAGACCGGGATGGTTGCTCGTGGATTCGCCCAGTCCTATGGAGTGGACTATCAGGACACTTTTTCCCCTATAGTGCGCCATTCTACCTTGCAGATTCTTATTACTGTTGCGGTGGTACATGATTGACCGCTTTTCCAATTGGATGTCTAGAATACTTTCTTGTATGGTGATCTGCAGGAAGAGGTTTACATGCAGCAACCACCTGGGTTTGCTGCTGAGGGGGAGTCCAGTATGGTATGCCGTCTTCATAAGGCTATATATGGCCTTAAGCAGAGTCCGAGGGCTTGGTTTCAGAAGCTCTCAGAATTGATTGAACAGAAGGGGTTTGTCAGATCTACTACAGATCATACTCTCTTTGTAAAGATAAACCAGAGAGGTATTGTAGTCATTTTGGTTTATGTTGATGACATTGTTATCACTGGCAGCGATGAACAGGACATTCAAGCAGCTAAGGATTTCCTTGGACTACAGTTTGTTACCAAGGACCTTGGCATGCTTTGTTACTTCCTTGGACTGGAGTTCACGAAATCAGCAGGGTATGGTTATGACACAAAGGAAGTACGTTACTGATCTTCTGTCTGAGACAGGTATGACAGGAAGTAGACCAGCTACTACCCCGATGGATCCTAATGCGAAGCTCCATGATGACGGATCTGAGGAGGTGGACAAGAGACGGTACAAAGAGCTGGTAGGGAAGTTATTGTATGTTACTATTAGAAGGCCTGATATATCTTTTGCTGTGAGTAGAGTAAGTCAGTTCATGGAGCAACCCAGGCAGGCGCACATGGATGCAGTATTCATGATCTTGAAATATCTGAAATCATCTCCAGGTGCAGGTCTTCTTTTTAGAAGAGATACGTCTCTCTCAGTCACAGGGTTTGCAGATGCAGATTATGCTGGGTGTCCTAAGGACAGGAAGTCTACTTCATGCTTCATTGTGTTTGTTGGAAGCTCTTTGGTTTCATGGAAGAGTAAGAAACAAACAATTGTTGCTCGATCTAGTGCGGAATCAGAATACAGGGCAATGGCCCAAGGTAGTACGGAGATGATGTGGGTCAAGTCTGTCTTGATAGATTTAACGATTGATGTGCCTCTTCCTATGCACCTCAAATGCGACAATCAGGTAGCCTTGTTCATAGCTAATAATCCAACATTTCATGAAAGGACAAAGCATATTGAGGTGGACTGTCACTACACTCGTGATTTGATCCAAAAGGGGCCTATCTCAACGTCTTATGTAGCATCAGGAGACCAGATTGCAGACATGTTTACTAAGGCTCTTGCTAGAGGTCCTTTTCATCACTGTTGTTCCAAGCTGAGCATGATAGATATATATGCTCAACTTGAGGGGGAATGTTACGATATCTATGTTATTTTCTTCTTTTTCATATTGTTTATTTCTATTGTCCGGCTTATGTAATTTACCCTTAGAGCTAGCTTTTCTCCTATATAAGAGAGTTCTAGGGTTAGATGGAATACAACTTTTCTTTTTTCCTCAACAATACTGTTGTTATTTCCATCTGAATTTCAATGAATAGTTGAGTCTTTTTTTCATAAATGATGAGAGAATAAGTGAACTAATTGACTTTACTGAAACTTCCTCTTTCCTGATCTTGATCCTGCTTTTCTGCTGCCAGTCAAAGAATACTGTATTTATGGTTTAAAATAAGCAAGAAAAAATTGGTTTAAAAATTCACTCCTTTGCCACGGAATTTGTTATTAGGCCAAGTTATAATGTGTGATTGTCATTATGTGATTGTCAGGGCTAAATTTTAGAAATAGAGAATGGTTTTGTCAACATCTACAGACGTGAATCTGTCAATATCGTGGTTGCTGCTAACTTGCCATGTATGAAAAGATCAGTTATGCCAATTTCCATGAAAATTCCCTCATCAATAAACCATGGTAGTTTTTCTTCTAAGTGGTTAAAGATATTATTGTTCATCATAAATTATTCAACCTATTCACTCCCTTATGTGACGAATTCCTCATTACGTGTCGGTAAACATGCACGAGGATATTTAGCTATACCAATCTTGACACATTTTTTGGATAAATTCTTCTAACTTTATGGTTTAATGTTTCTTTTCTTTATTGTACATACCTCCACTATTCCTTTCTTCATGTAAAAGATATTTACTTAGATATGTAGAGTTAAGTTTGCAAGTATTCGTTTTTGCAGAGAAACTCTTGAAGACTTCATTTTACCTTGTTCTGACGATGCACCACACCTGATATTGGAGTTGAAAAGATTACCATGCCAGAGTTCAATCATTATAGGTCATAATGCAGAAGGCAGCTTTGCATTATGGTAGGTTTCCTTCAACAAGCCAATAACTAGCTGTTGTCCAGAAGAAGCAGTTACTTTGTGCCCTTATATTTTTATTTTATTCACCTTTACAGTTTGCAATTACTAACAAAATATGCCTGCAGGCCAGAAAAATTACTTATTACATTTTTCCAACAAATGAGGTATTTTGCCAAAAAGTAGTCACGAACTTCAGGAGCTTTGTTAGAGTATGCGTCCATAGGTGAGTAATTGGATCCCTCCAGATCCAACTACCACATGCACCTATGTTAGTGCCACGTCGTCTATCAATGGAACTTGGTTTTTCTAGTGGGGCTATATAAGAAGCACTATACCCATTGTAATAGTTGATAGAGTTGAATAGAAACATCAGCCTGTTGAGGCGGTTTTTCCGTGGTTTCATCCTGCTCCTTTTGGAGTAAGGTTCATCGTAAAATCCAGGTGTTCTTCCATGTTTTATATTTCTTTATCTTTGATATGCTTCTACATTCATCGTTTTCTACATGGTATCAGAGCGAGTTTGGTTCTTGGATTTTTTGTTCTTGAAGATTCTGTTCGATTATCAGAGCGTGTTCGATTTGGTGATTCGTTCTTAAAGATTATTCTTGGATTTTTGTTCTTGAAGATTCTACATGATTTGTTCGAGAGTTTTAGGGCTCAGAAAACCCTAATTATGTTTATCCTTCAAGCATCTTATTCCAAGTTCAGAAGATCGTCATCACCAATTTTAAGGAAAATCTAGGTTCATAGAACCGTAGTTCTGGCCGCATTCTACAGATCAAGCCGTCATCAACACCTTCATTCTAGGGTTTCACATCTCTGGAACTCTAATTCACATCATGCTCCGGATGATTTCAACGAGTTCGATATTCATCTAGGGTTTTTTAACCCCACATTACATATGTTGGAGTAGCTTATTGCAATGATTCAGGAGATTGAGGGCTGTTTCAAAACACTAATTTTCCCTAATGAAAAAGCATGAGTCGATGAAGAAGCATGACCCCATCCAACCACCATGCGTTGTTCAGGCAATGCCCGTAATCTCAAGGTGGCAACACTAGATCTTCTAGGCGGCACCACTCCTATCTCAAGAGGGACCTCTCGGTGGAACATCGTAGACCTCACGCAGGCATCCGATGCCGACTCTAGGCGACTCCAGAAGCCACGTACAATGCCTCTTCTCCATCGCCAAACCTCCATGTCAAGGCAAGCCCTCCGATCTTGATCGGTCTCCACCTCCTCTTCCTGGGCTCCAAGCCATGCCACATCTCCTTGCAATATCTCCCAGCCGCACTCCAGGCGGCGACTCCTTGACATCCGATCTCACCAAGCGACGAGTCCTTCAGTCAGCTTTTCCTCCAAGGCGACAATGACTTGCTTCGTGGGTTCGGGTTCCCTTCATGAGAGGGGTTCCCATCAGGGAACCCTATAGGGGTGCGTGGAACTATATCAATGAAAAGGGTGGCCCAGTTTACTGCAAAAAAGGAGAGGTGTTGAGAATTTAGGCCCAAAGTCGGGTTGAAATTAAGGGGCCCAATTGGGTTGAATTGCATTATTTTGGGCCTAATAGGGGGCAGGTCACATAAAAAGGAAAAAAGGGGCCAATTGAAAAAAGGAAGACCATTGATTTTTTTGGAAAAGGCGAGCGTATCTACCACCCAAAAGACCAGGGTTCAAATCCGTCCTTGTGGGGTTGTGTTAGGTAGCTGGCAACCAGCTTTAAAAATAGCCGGATCTTTCTCGTGGATGAAACGCTGTGTTACCACGACATCTTATGCGGTGCTTGTCAACGGACGACCCGAGGGTGTTTTTTCAACCGCAACGAGTTCGGCATGGATGTGCCCTTGCACCGATACTCTTTGTGATTGCAGTAAATGTTCTGGCATGTATGGTGACCCAAGTGGTATAACGTGGGATCTCGTCAGGTTACAATAATATTGAGATTTCGATTCCTATGCTACAATATGCAGACGAGACCATCTTCATCATCAAAGGAGGTATACAGGAAGCTAGAGGTATGGCTCTGACTGTGGAGATTTTTGGAGAACTTTTTGGACCGGTACTAAATCGTAGTAAATCCATTGCGGTCCCACTAGGTCACTCGGAGCCGGATGCTCTTGAGTGTTGCTACATACTCGACACTGAAAGGGGCTCCCTCCCGATGAGATATTTGGGGCTTCCCTTGATGGATGGCGCTCTGAAAATGGCGGACTGGCTCCCGATCATTGAAAAATTGGAGAGAAAGCTTGGAGGTTGGAAGTCTTCGATCCTTTTCGGGGGGGGGGGGATTTGGTGCTAGTAAAAGTAGTCCTCTTTGCTATCCCAATCTCTTTCATCTCTTCTAGATTGCTTATTGTTGGAGTTAGATGTAGATTGAAGGTACTTATGAAGCGTTTTGTTTAGTGGAAAACGGGCCAGGACGAGCATGACCTTATCTGGTGGACTGGGACACTATTACGTTGCCCTATGACAAGGGAGGACTTGAGATCCAGCTTGACCTCGATGAATGAAGCTCTTATATTAAAGTGGGTGATCGGGATTTGGGGTAATGGAGTGGATCTGTGTTGCAGACTCGTTAGGAAGATTTATGGCATTTGTGCTCAGTACTCGTTTCCTTGTCAGATTATTTCCCGATCGTCAACTTTCTGGAAAGGGATGACATCTGTGCTCCCCCGATTCCGAGATCTCTATCCTCCTTGCCGTGGGGATGGAAATTCTTTTGGTTTATGGTCTGATGACTGGTCGAGTAATGGAACGCTCTTGATAAGGTTCCCTTGCTTATTTGCTTTGGCAGCCAATCGTGATGCAAAGGTGGCTGAGTGTTGGGCCGGTGGTAACTGGATGCCCATGTTCTTGACTAACTTCTCTGACCAACGCTCCGAAGACTTCTTGCTTCTTTTGGACTCTATAAGACACAATGAAATGCTCGTCGTAGGGCGAGATCACTGGGTCTGGAAACACAATACCTTTTCGTTTAAGGATGCTTACATGACAATCACTAGATCGACTTCGTCTAGGAGATATTCCTTGATCCGGGATTGCAACTTTATACGGAAGATGAAATTGCCGAGTAGAATTGGTTTCTTTTTGTGGCTCTTCCGAAGAAGGCGTATGACTAGAGACCGATGTGATAGACTTTTCAATGTTATCTCAAACAGATGCCCCCCCTGTGAGACCCAGATTGAGATGTTCGATCACCTTTTCTTTCTCTGTCAGCAAACTTCCTTTATTTGGCGGGATTTGGAGGCGGATTGGTTATCTGTGCAGAACCTGTATTCGTTTTTGAACTCCCTGTTTGAGGCTAGAGATTGGTCTAGAGAGGACCTTCTTCGGCCGCTCTCTTTTGTCTGGGCGATTTGGTTAGTTAGAAACAACACTCTCTTCTTTGCTAAGAATGCAATTTTTGATAAGTCTCTTCTTGAGACTGGGCTTCTGTAAGCCTTTCTGCTTCATTTATTCGTGTTTTAATAAAGCTGGGTCAGACATTTTAGCGTGTCCCCCTTTTTTCATTCTAAAAAACAAATCTTCTACATGGATTTGAGCAAGAATTCATGTAGCTGACCATACTTAAAGTGGGAGAATGCTTCACTAGAAAAAGACGAGCATACAAAAAAGCGATACGTAAGATTTTTTTTTAAAATAGGGAAAAAGCTGGTTTTTTGAGATGGTTTATGCGATTTTTTCACCATATTTAGGTCTTCTCCCAACTTTGTCGATGTCATCTTTTCTGATAAGTATGAGAGAAAGGGGGTGTATTTTGCAGTGTTCTGCATTTCAGAATCAGATTCTGTAGGTCGGATTTAGATTCTCTAGCTTAGATTCCAGTTCAGATTTTAAATTCTACCAGTTTGAGATGTATATGTGTGCGATCATTATGTGGGAGGTCCCCATCTTGATTTAGACTAAGGGTTTTCATGTGGATCCATCGGGACTCCAGAGTAGAGATCCCATTCTCCATGCCAGAGTTCTTCATGTGGATTCATAGAGGCTTCAGAGTAGAGATCACATTCTCTGAGCCAGTATGGGAGAGACCCAGTTTTAGCTTCAATCTCCAGTGATCGTAGACTTCGACGATGATGTTTCCATGACTTTTTCCAGTTTGGCCCTTTAGAGAGATGGAGCAGTTGTGGACCAGAGTTCTCCGACAAGGAGACTCATCTAGTTTCACTGATTTCAACAGACATAGTACAAAGCACACGTTTTCCGACGAGAGACCCAGTTCAGTTCACACTCCAACCCTTCAGTTCCTCCTCATCAACATGTCATGAGAAGCGATGTCCTCAACATACAACCAATATAGTATGCATTGAGTTGATAGTATCCATAGTGTCTTGTATCTTGTGAGCAAGGGATTTTTTTCTAGTTATCCAAGCTGATCATTTCATGCTCCAGCTAAGGGGGGAGTGTTAGAGTATGCATCCATAGGTTGGTAATTGGTTCCATTTAAGGTCCAATCACCACATGTACCTATGTTAGTCCTACATCGTCTATCAGTGGGACTCAGTCATTCTGGCTGGGCTATATAAGAAGCCCTACACCTATTGTACCAGCTGAGAGAGTTGAATAGAAACATTAGCTCGTTGAGGTAGTTCTTCCTTGGTTTCGTCCCGCTTCTTATGGAGTAGGGTTCCACATAAAATCCCGGTGTTTATCCATGTTCTATACTTCTTTATCTTTGATACGTTTCCACGTTCATCGTTTTCTACAAGCTTGAATCTACGCAACTTTATACTTTTAGATGAAACTCATTTTTAAAAGTTCCTTCAGTAGGTATAAAGTCCTCTATTTACATGGCACTACAATTGGTTACAAATTATAGGAAAATAGTACATTTCTTTTTGACGATATTTTTTTACGAGGACCTTAACTCATATATACATAAAGCACATGTAAAGTACAGA
This sequence comes from Ottelia alismoides, assembly GCA_037367405.1. Lineage (NCBI taxonomy): Eukaryota > Viridiplantae > Streptophyta > Magnoliopsida > Alismatales > Hydrocharitaceae > Ottelia > Ottelia alismoides. Next base: position 3,635 of record JAZKJV010002476.1, on the reverse strand, counting down.
AGGATTGCAAAGACCGGGCCTCATAGATGGATTTTGCATGTTTCATTACGTTTTTAGATAAAATTCACCCTGCCTAAAGATTAGCCTATTTCTTATCAACCAGATTTCCCAAATCAAGGTAATAACTCGAGTTTTGTTGGCCTCTAAGCCCTTCCAGTTGTCATCGATAGAAGCATATAACGGAGCTTTTATTATCAGAGCTCACACCAGTTGACATTACAGTCTACCAAACACACCCATACTCCATATGACAAGAATAAATGGTTGACATCTACATGGTCCTTTCACATGACAGATCCACACCACTCAACTTTGAAAAAAAACCTGATCCTCTGAGCACCCATCAAAATGTGTCCTTGTTTGAGAAGCCAAAAGAAAATCTTAACTCGCACATTGATCTTCCATTTCCCAACCTGTACACCATCCTAAGTAAAGATACCATGGTAAAAAATCGTGTAGATGCTTGGGATTTCATAGGTCTGCTTGATAGAGAAACACCTATGTTATCCGTGAATCCTCGTCCATCAGTGGACCCATACACTCCATTTTTTTCCCAAATCATAGTGTTGTGGGTTGATATGTGGAATCTACGTAATTCATAGCAACGCTTAATGGTCTCTCGTCTTATCTATTTTGCGTCCGCCCTCTGGAAGAGAATTGACGCTCAAGGTTGCAAAAATCGGTACTCGATCGGTTGGGTCACTAACTAATGATTAATCGGTAGTCGGCAACTAATTGGATTTAGTCGAGCTTCACTTCAATTTTTTGAGTTAATCTAAATATATAAATAATTTTTAAACATATATTCTTATATAGATTTGTACATTTTCTATACTATCATAATGAAATAAAACAAGTAATCTAATTTAAATAAAACATTAAGCATTTTAGAATAAGTTTCAACAACAACAACAACAACAATAAAGCCTTTTCCTACATTAAGTAGGGTTGACTACATGGATTCTTTGCCTCTATTCAGATCTATCTATGGTCATTCTCATGTTTAGATACAAAGTTCCAAACAACTAAGACGACTTCGGATAGTCTTATTCCAGTACTTCTTGGGCTTTCCTCACCCTCTCTTAGCCTTCTCAACATCCCAAAACTGTGATTGATGCAGATAGAAAATTGCGGCGATAAAAAATTATTTTGATGGTGGAAATTTTGGTGGATAAGAAATTGGAGGATAGGAGAAGAGAAGGCCCGCCGGATGAGAGTGGTTTGAGGAGAGAAGTGTGAAGATTGCGTCGAGGAAGAAGAGAGACGAGAGATAAATCTCAATTAATATTCAACTTCAATTGTTCCAAAACAATAGACTACCATCCCCTTTATATAGGAGGGTGGGATTACAAGTTTAGACAGGAATTCAAATTTAAATTGATTCTAATTGATTTGAATTCAAATTCAAATCTATTATATCCTAATTGACTCTAACTAATTAAATTCGAAATTCAAATTGAAAGCCGGCTAACTAATTTGAGATCACATGTGATCTCTTTTATTTAAATAAAAATTACAATGACTCGATTAATCGTAAAAATAATTAGACTCTAATTAACGATGAACATAAATAAAAAAAACGATATTTATTAATTTCGCGCTGCATCAATTCTCCTCCGCTTGAAAAATTTGTCTCTCAACGAATTGCTTGATCTTCGGGATGTTGATGGAGAATTTCCACATGGCTTGTTGATCGAATCTCCCAATTTCTCCCCTTTTCTATGTTACGTTTATCATTCTTTCCTACTGGGAGGTATGGTTGCAAAAATTCTACCCCTTCACTAAAAAAGATTCCATAGCATAATATATCCTCTAATTGGCCCTTTTGATAAAAAACTTTTGAGAGGAGGGGTCTTCCTGCAAATATTCCAAATTAATTTTCCATCCCAAATTTCATGGGATTCGAATCGTATAGATAAAGGGCCCCTCGTTAGGGTTCTTCCCTTCAAGCTGCAGCGACGACGTCGTCGAGGTGGGAGCTGCAGGCAGTTCATGCGTCGCGCAGGTGACGCACATGCGGGCGATGGTGGGGAATCGCGGTGGCGACGTGCTGGTGGGGTCTCCGGGGGGCGGCACGCCGTCGACACGCTGGCAGGTGGCCGTGTTGACGAGGCTAGGGGTTGGGATGACGAGGTGGCGGGAGGGGGCACATGGGCTGGGGGGTGCGTCGCAAGGGGTTTATGGGCGACGGGAGGGGGTGCTGGGGCTAGGGCAGGCATCACAGGAGGTGCGAGGGTGGTGGCGGGAGGGGGCACTAGGGTTGGAGCAGAGGGGGTCGCCGGGGGTGCGTGGGTTGCGGCGGAAGGGGAGTTTGCTGGGGGTGAGGGTGGCGGCAGGAGGGGGCACTGGGGTTGGGGCAGAGGGGGCCGTCGGGGGTGCGTGGGTTGCGGCGGAAGGGGAGTTCGTTGGGGGCGAGGGGGGCAACGGAAAGGGGTGGTGGTGACGATGGGGTTTGGGGGTGGGAGGGGTTTGCAGCAGGGTTCTGGGGGTGGTAGGATTGGGGACTGCACCGCAGTAGGTGTGGGAATGGCGGGAGGGGGCGTTGGGGCTGGGAGGGTTGTCAGAGTGGCGGAGATGGGTTGCGGGAGAGGTGGTGGGGCAGTTTGGAGGATGGCAGGGGGCTGCAACTGGGCGAGTGGGGGTGCCGGAGGTGCATGGGCTACAACGAGGACCCAGGAGAGGCTCATAGGTGGCACGAGAATCGATTCTTCCAATGACTGCAGGTCTGAATATACCTGGACAGCAAGCAGATCGTCGTCGATGACAAGCTTTTCTTGCTTTTCTTCTTGGAAAACTTGGACAGCGGCTTCGTGGGCACGAGGTGGTGTTTCACCGACCCTTTTGGCAGCGATGTTGGCGACATTCTCTTCTAGTTGGCACGTCAATGCCTCGACATTCCGCGGCTCTCGTATCTGTTATGCCAAAGCTTGCATATCGGCATAAACTTGGAGCATATTAGATAGTGCTTGTCTAACCTCAACACGCCATGCACGGTCGTTGGAGCGAGATCCTTTGGACTTTTCGCATGAACGACGGAGGGATCGCGAGATCGTGAGGACGATCTAGATGCCATGCTTTGATACCAATTGATGCTGATAGAAAATTGCGACGATAAAAAAATATTTTGATGGTGGAAATTTTGGTGGATAAGAAATTAGAGGAAGGGAGAAGAGAAGGCCCGCCGGATGCGAGTGGTTTGAGGAGAGAAGCTCGAACATCGCGTCGAGGGAGAAGAGAGATGAGAGATAAATCTCAATTAATATTCAACTTCAACTGTTTCAAAATAACAGAATACCATCACCTTTATATAGGAGGGGCGTGATTACAAGATTTGAAAGAAATTCAAATTTAAATTGACTCTAATTGATTTGAATTAACATTCAAATCTACTTATCCTAATTGACCCTAACTAATTAAATACGAAATTCAAATTGAAAATCGACTAACTAATTTGAGATCACATGTGATCTCTTTTATTTAAATAAAAATTGCAACGACTCGATTAATCGTAAAAATAATTAGACTCTAATTAACGACGAACATAAATAAATAAAGCCCTATTTATTAATTTCACGCTGCATCAATTGACTACATGGATTCTTTGCCTCTATTCAGATCTATCTATGGTCATTCTA